>OZ023326.1:59863001-60178001 GCA_964007535.1 Brachyptera risi
CTCTATTCTATTCGATCACATTTTAACCGGTCAAAATTGATTGGTGTCACCTGTTGCTTAGATTGAATTGGTTTCTTCATACTTTAATTCATGTAAAAAAATACAGCTTTTTGACACTGATTCACACTGTCAACTGCTGACACGATTCATGTGAAATTTCGGAAAATTGTGCATAATTATGATATTAAAATTCCTCGAAAATTTGAATTCATTCGAAGGAAATATCGTTCATAAAAGGTTTTCTTGGTTCATCTCATAGAGTTTCTATTACTTTTGAAATGCATTTTCTCAGAAGTGGTGCAACCAATTGTGCCTCAAAACTATACAGCGTAGAATCAGATGATTTCACTTGCTAATGCCGAGTTACATGGAACTCGAACCATGTGGAGCGCGAACAAAAATAAAAACAGAAAAAATGAACTTTTTTTCGAGTGTCTCGGTGAAATTGAAATTTCGCCTTGCTCATCCAATTATTTGAATATATATGTACTGCTACAAATTCATTTAGTTTTATTATAAAGTTGTTGCACTGGTCACACAGAGTTACATATGTGTAACAAGTAAGCTATGTCAGTTGAAAGTACAAACTTTTGCTTGAGTATAGGTACAATTTATGAACAATAACTCAATGAAAAATGAATAACATGAAAAATATGACGACAAATTTGTATTTGTTGGCAAAAAATCCATATTCACCAAATTCTTATGTACAGGCAGGACAATATCATGTAAATTACGACTTCGATATAGATCGTGATATGCCATCATTCTTCGGATCAAGTTGGTCGAAAAAAAGTTCGATTGCACCATTTTTGGCATCTACATCTTCGACATCTACATAAAATTTAGGCTATTAATCAAATTGCAATGAGACGTGCTACATTTCATATTATTTATTACCGGTAACGATAAACATTCAACTATTTTTTTCTTTGAGTAATTGTGCCTTGAACCTGGCACTTCCACCAATAATTTCGATATTATTTTAAATTATAGTTTATTCTATTTCAGTTACTCGTTCATCCAAGAGACAGATAATACATACCAACATATATCTTTATTGAAGAATTTAATAAAATTACGATATAGCTAGAGGTCAATACGATGATGGAGATTTTTTCCCCGACAGAGTGTGAGTGATGAAAAGAAAGTAATAATAGAGAAGACAAAGATGAATCGAATCGAAATAATTATAGGAAAATAGAAAAACAATTGAGATTTGATTTTCTCAACACAGTTATTGTATTATTCAACCTTCAGTTACTATTATTTATTATTCCATAAATATGTTAATGAATTGATTATTTCAAAATTGAATACTTATTTTGTGGTAGTACGATCCTTCTAAGACGAGCGTAGTGAGATGGTGTGTGAGGGCGGGCAGCCGTTGAGTCAGGAGTGCGAGCTGCCCGGGTGAAGTATCGAAATTGCCGGTGAAATTGCTCCTTTTCGGACGGTCGTATACCTGGTCATCCTTAGCCTTAATCGGTGAACGATGGAAGATTTAGTTGCACATCCAGATGTTGATGAAAATAAAAGGTAAATATATGAAGTATGAAACGTAATTATACAAATAAATTGTACTGAAAATAACAAGTTAATATGAGAAATTGAATTTCAATTCCGAAATATTTCCAATAGATATATTTCCATTTTTTTACGTCAAGATCAACACAGTACACACACACACACACAGATCGACAGTTAATTAATATTGAAAACAATATCAGGAATTGCTTCGTTCTTCATCATAGCAAGCATAATATTCGGTTCGGAACAAACAAACAATACTTTATTAGTGATTTTTTTGTCAGTATTCCCATGAATAATACCAAAACTTCGTACATTGACGTTTACCACAATTCAGAGGAATCAGTATATATAGGGTCTATGAAAAACTGAGGATTACTGATATTGATATATGTATAAACAGTATGTTACAAATAATTACAGTCCATTGGATAGATCTCTTTTGTATCTCCTTTAGCGTTTCTATGCATCGTTCTTACATATGCATCAGTATAGAGGCTAGTCTGTACGTATGGGTACACATCATTTTCCCAAGAAATCTATACACGTGAACTAAAAAAGAAGAATGAGAAAATTGGAAACGGTAACTTTATATATTGGAACTTTCTTTCATTAAATCTTTAAATTAATCTTCTTCCTGACTTGAAACTGTTGGATTACATCCTTTGATATAGGAATTCCATCTCTTAAGAAATCTGTCAGAAAAATACTGGTGAAAATCAATGTGAGAAAATAATAAGTAGAGTTTGTTGAAGAAAGGAAAATAATAATAGATGGGCATAAGAAAGGTAATATGTTTTCGGCCGTGTTGGTACTAATTGTATAAGTGGCAAGACAAATTTCTTCGGTTTACATCTAGATGCTTAGCGGTTTCTTAGAACACGCCATTCGCAACAATGAAACATTAGTTACCGTAATGCTGTTTCGCTGTGTGCGTACAGTCTCGTACCTCGAAAACTATAGCCCTCATTGCAATACGAGCCAACCCTTTTTTTTAGATTACGTATGCAATTGAATAGCATTAATTTTCATTATAATTATCATGCCATGTATTTGCTATCAATATTTTCATAATTTTAATTTTTTTCAATGTGTCTTATTTAAAGTATACAATGTTTACAATTGACACACATAAATGAATACCACAAGGCCAAAAGCTCATCTGTGAAACATACATATTAAATGCAAATCGAAACAGACGTTTCAATTCAAAGAAAGGTATATAATAATTATCAGAAACTATAAAATCAAACTATAATAACGAAACAACAAGTACCCACAGGTAAAAAAATCATTGGGCATTTGAATTTTTATATTTCATATTTTCATGATTTGAATTCACTTCTTTATTTAGTGATTTGATGAAAGTATAGCTATTCATTCTTTCTCTGTAGATCATCACCATTAATTCTGGAACCACACCGTATACATTCACTATGTTGGTGAAACATTATGTACTCAAACATTACCATGCAAGCTTCCTATTATTAAAATACGTACCTGAACATCTTGAAATGATATTGCATTTTTTAGTATCCTATGAATGCATTCATCTGTTAGTGATGTTATCAATAATATAGAAACAATTTACGATTTATAATCATAACAGCTTCAGTATTATTTATTTATCAAGAGTATGAAGTCTGACATCAAGAGGCTTTTACTCCGTTGAATTGTATTCATGATTCTGTCACTTATCTAGCAGTCTGCCTACCCGGCTGAGGAACTCAGTGATAATGTGTTATAATTCGTGTTGTAGTCACATGTTTGCATTCAATCCACCTTCTTTCATCTCTGTTGGTTTTGTACAATATATCCTGATTGATTGAGAGTAAAATATAAATCTATCCAATGATAATGAATTAATTATAGATCGAAAAAATATGTGTGTATGTTTTGTGGACTACAACTAAATAACTGAACTACAACTATATAACTACAGTATAAATTCAAGTACAATAAAGGACATATAACGAATAAGACGTCAAGTATCGCATGTGTTGCCTACATTAATGTTACCTGACTATTTCTTCCTGCGCTCCCTCTGCCGTGAATTATGGTCGGTATTATTGTCTTACGTCGCTGGCTCAACCGGTTGCATGAGTAATTAACCGTCGGTTGACAGTTTGAGCTCGACACGTCAAGTCGTCGGCGATGTTCTGTGCACGACATAATAGTGCCTTGGTCGTACTAATTATACATTAAACTAAGATCCTGTACTTCAAGATGTATACTCGTGGTGTAGTTGGTACTGTTGTTTTGTTGGAAGTATACGTGAACTCGTAAAACAACTTCGTAGTTCAGGTCATTTCACGTACGTTAATTCTACAAACATTCCATCGTATTATTTGGGTTTTAATGACATATCTTTGCTCGATTACTAATTATTTTATAATACGCTCGTGTTTTTTATTTGTATATACATGTATGATTGTTGCGGTCACTTAAAATTGTTCACTCAGAAATATGAATTCAAATTTAAATGAATTCTTCGCACAATTAACCGCAAATCTTTTCAAGACTGAGCTTGGAGTACGTGTGAAAATTGCCTTCTAGATTCAGTTCGTATAATATCGGTATATATCATCCAAATGGGCATTTGATGAGCTTGTTCGACAACCTTGTGTGACCGCAACAGAACGTACTTCGAGGATTGGATAATCTGCATAAATGCTTTGTAATTTTTGGAATCGACGATTTTGTATTTCTGTCTCAGTGTAGATTTTTACGATCTGCATCTATCATATGTAACAATGTATTGTGATGAAAATGTACAAATGTAGATATTATAAATCCTTGGCCTTCATTGAGCAGAATGGTCGTATACATGGTATAGTGTACAACTCTGTACGTCTGATAAGTGAATGAATCAATTATTACTAACGCTATTATTTGTTCCATTGACTTGTTCTGAACTTGTTTTTTTGACTCGTTCTTCAATCCAGATATCCCATTTTATGGGCAAATTATTACAGTCTCATACAACGTCGTTTAACATTGGTGATGTTCTTCGTAACATTTTTAGAGCTATTCATATGCGACCCTTGACATTTTTATAATTTGGATCCTTAAACGTTGTATAATTAGTGTCAGCGACGTCCCATCCAGTCTCGTGGGTAACATTAAACCACCTACCACCTCCCCATCCCAACTCTTCGTATCCTATTGCCACTACCGAGGAGCTCCCCTCCCCCCTCCTCCCATCACACTACACTCTAAGGGACACGACACAGCATATGACGTCACATAATTAAGGAGCATATTAATTATGAAGTCTCCTGAACATGTCTCATCTAGAGTAGCTAATTCCATTACGAGTGAGAATTGACGGGACACCCCTCATCCCCTTATCCTCTCAAAGTACCATCACTGCTCTCCATTATTCAATTACTAACCCAGTCACTCTTTATTATTATATGCATCTAGGAAAGTGCTTGACTTAACGTATATGCCAGAATATCACGTACCTTTTCTGTTGGCGTGTAAATCCATTATTTTGATAATGTTATCGAAGTTTGCTGTTGATGTAACTGTTATAGCAGTGTTTATCCCTATTCTAGATACTCACCGATTCAAACTTTTTGTTACCAGCAATCTATGTCTATATTCTACGGCGTTGGAATATTCTGGATTGGATTGGTGTATTATAAAAACATTGTCACAACATAAGAAATGGCTGTAAATAAAATGTGAATTGAAGATGAAAGATGTGTATACTCTAAATTATGATTGTTGATATAAATTATATCGTGAGTTCCGTATGGACTCAAGTTTGTTATTACAGTCTAATCGAAATCAATATTCGATTGAATTAAATCAAAATAATTTGATATGTTGGGCTTATAAGTATATTATAGGTTTCAAGTAACCGCGCGCGTTCTTGGCTGCTCATGCACTCTTAAATACATTTATTTTTCAATTTCCATCATGATTGATGACTGAAAGAAGGAGTATCCTCTTATACCGACATCACAGGCTGAGGACAAAACAACATAGCGCAGGTAGGAAACGTGAAGCCTTTTTTTCCGTAAAACGGGACTCCGATATACAGCGCTAATCGATGACATTTTGTTCACATGCTGCAAGACGATAACAAGACGATATGTATGAAATGATAGGAATAAACGAATGAATGAATAATGAAGGCTTATGATGATTTTAAAATCACGGTGTGTATATACCTTCTGAGTTCATTCTATATCAATATCTCGCTCATCTTACAATGCATGCACTGCCTTTTCATATGGTAGAAAAAATTATAATCCCAGTAATTGTTGCGTTTTGTGTTCTTCATTTCAAACGCTTCAATATTCTGACGTGCAAAAAAACAGCTATAGGAAGACGGCAAGATGATGTTTTCTAATTCGCAATATTAGTCTTCAGTTTCACTCGTTTATTGAATAACTGCACGCCAAGCAGAATATTGAACTAATTGCGCGCTACATTACCATGAATAATTGAGAGAAAGAGAGAGAAAGAAGCGGGGGAGAGAGAGAGTGTGAGAGAGAGAGAGTGTGAGAGAGAGAGAGTGTGTGAGAGAGAGAGAGAGAGAGAGAGAGAGTTAGAGAGAGCAAGAGAGAGCAAGATAGAGAAACTAATGATACGTACAGCAAATAAAGTCGACTTTAATTAAGTGTACGTTTTAAGAAAGCAGCGAATGTCTGCCAAGGTTTTATTATTTCCGACGAAAAAAGAGCCGGGAATGGGGTAAGAATGATAAAGGGGTGGAGAGGAAGGGAAGACATTTCAAAGAGAACTCGAGATCTTGAGTAAATATTGTTTCTTTGGATGTATATTCAAGTTTGTAGAATTATAGTGTTCTAGATGTGTTTGAAATGTGTAAGATTCAAATAATGTTTGCGGTCTTTTTGAGGGTGGAGGGGAGAATAGCTGGGAAGTGGCTGGAGGGTGAGAATTGTCTGGAGTTTCGTCTTCATTCCAATGTTGAATCCAATAAGGCAATAAGCGGTACGAGAATTAATTTCTGCATTCTTGGAAGATAATTTGAAATCAATTATAAAACCTGTTTAATTCTCTTTCTCCGTCGTTCATTGAATTCTTCATCACACAAAATGCCGTTACACATATTAACTATGGGAAAACGCAGCAGATGCGCTGTATGGTGAGTGAGAGCATCGTTTAAAATGAAAGAATTAAATACAAATAATTTGTCTGCAAATCTGAAAACTCTGAATTCCACATTTCTTCGTTCATTGTGATGTTGAGAATATTGTATTGGAAATTTGGTTGAAGCTAAATAACTGACAATTTATCATTTGATGGTCCGATTTATGTCCTCATTTTTTCCTATTTTTATATATTTTGTTCTCAAATTCATTGAACATTCAAAATTTGTTCGTAACGACTTCTCTTAATTGAATTTCCTCATCATTTGGTTATTCTTGAATGTTCTTTTCAGTCAATAAAATGTCGAGCTGGATTTTCAAAGGAGGTGGGACCCATAACCAATTCTTCCAAAACTGTATACAGTTGTCAGTTGCATACATTCATGCAGAATCCTACACGTGCATAAAGGGTCTCGTTGTGATCAAACAATGACAATGACTGCATTGCATGTCAATGGTGCAATGGTGCAATGGTTCAATGGTGCAATGGTGCAATGGTGCAATGGTGCAATGGTGCAGCGATTGTATTGAGAATAAAAATCTGATCTAGTGCCATATGAAAGTTGCATCAAGGTCTTCGCTTACGTTTAGCAAATGATTGGTATTCAATTTCGAATTTGAATGTGTTTTTTTCTTTTCTGTTCTAGGTAAGCTGACGGTGTCTATCTGTACGAATTAAACAAGGCGAGAAACTGCAACATTTAGGATAGCGTTTCACAAGACACCACGCAACGCAAGTACTACACAAATTTGCAACCTAATGGGCTCTACACGGTTTTTAATAAATACCACATATGTATTACGTTTACTCATAATATGGAGACATACCTGATGAAACTTTGATCAGAAAGACAATATTCTCTCGAAATCGAATTTCGACCTGTCAATTAACAAGATTGAATAGAAGATAAAGTTTAATAATGATAAATGACTGACTTTGGATAGTGAAGAGTATGAAGTTTACCTAGAGAATCAAGAAATATTACACGTTCCGATATATGTATATATATATATATATATATATATATATATATATATATATATATATATATATATATATATATATATATGTATATATATATATATATATATATATATATATATATATATAAATATGTATATATATATGTATATATATATATATATATATATATATATATATATATATATATATATATATATATATATATATATAAATATATATATATATATATATACATATATATATATATATATATATATATATATATATATATATATATATATATATATATATATGGTAGTAAACATTCTGCAGTAATGCCACTATGTTCAGTCTCTTCATGTCGACGTTTCAGTGGAATTTGCTCCGCCATCTTCAGGACAGTTCCAACTCTGTCGGTGATCAGCAGTACCCTTACCTAATGAACCACTTCAAATTTTCTGCTAGTGCTAGCTAGCTCCAAGATGCTAGGACTCTGATTGGTTAATGTTTACTGAAAATGCTACCAACAATGACAAAATACTATAAGAACAAAATCACGGTCTCTTGGACTGAATAATTCCATAACATTTCGAAGCCCACCTCACAAGCAGGACTAAGATTTTGTGCTAACAACAATGGAAATACACAGAGACCAGACACGTTGCCATGGCAGGTAGTTCTCCTAGTAGACATTAACCAATCAAAACTCTAGCCTCTTGGAGCTAGCTAGGCCTAGCACGAGTTGGAACTGTCCTGAAGATGGCGGAGCAAATTCCACCGAAACTGCGACATGAAGAGACTGAACATTGAGGCATTACCGCAAAATTTTTACTCCCAACTACCATCGGCCACGAGAACCTACGTAAGCATATATAAATATGAATATATATATATATATATATATATATATATATATATATATATATATATATATATATATATATATATATATATATATATTGGCGTTTGAAAACTCTAGTGAGAGAATGGAACGATATATTCCAATCTTATATGACGATCGTTTCATATTTTGAGTTACTCAGAAAATTCACGGAGCATATTGACGAAATTTAAAGAAATACACTCATTCAAACATCATTTTCTAAACATTTTATGACTAACGATTATTATTTTCACACCTCATTAAATTCTTCATGGTTCACTTCATCAACTGAACATTTGATTTCGCGTTCCGTTCTAACCAATTCTGTCGAGCCAATTTTCCAATATTCTTCGGCGAATAATATCCAGATTATCAACCAATCGCAGACAAATACTTCCTCATGATGGTTCCATATAATCATATAAATATAATTGAGAAGCATATTATTCAGAGCCACGAAAGAAATATGAAGTTGCCATATCAGAGTGTCATCAGAATTGCTTTTGGTTTAAGTGAATGGTTAGTGGAAAAATTTTCACTGAAATCCACATTTTGGGCGGATTCCCCATAACGAATTGGCAAAAAAGTGAATTTTCAATCAAATAAAAGTTTTAAAATATGAATTAAGATTTTCATGGTCATACAATTGAGATGCTGATTTAACATCTTGATCCGGATGGGCCCGTCATAAAATCTTGCTGTGTGCATGGATTTTTGTGAAATTTGCCATCGTTTCGTTTCGTTGTCAACCCCTCAACCCTAAATCCAACACCCGAACTGTTGATTTGATAAAATGGGAATGTAGTTTCAGACTAACTGCCAATAGGTAGCACTCATTTCAGAGACCATCCCTTCCTCCACGGGAATATACAAACCCAATCTTAAATGCACCATCTAAGACGCCGCTGTGAGATATGGTCAATTTATCATGAAGCGAATCATCTCTATAACCATAGTTTCATTCGAGTCCCCCGTGGCGTTGGAAACTGACGTCAAGGCATGATTTCCATGAGCCCAGTTCATTCATCATCTGTTGATTCGTACTCCCATATATAACTTCACTCCTAGTTGGGTCGTCAAGCGAACAAAAATCCTCGTGAGTTTCAAAATGAATATTATGGAATAGGCGTATTCCTGCATTGAAAACAAGCACTTGATGAACGCGTCTACATTTACTATCGTATACGATATTCCTTCCGTTTAATAATTGGATACTGAAATACTCGTGTTCGGATATAATGAAAATATTATATTTGCTCTTTTTTGAAAGTATACTGTCAATTTATTTATGAAGTCGAGTACAACAACGTCAACTAAACTGTAATTTCGTTATTTGCTACATGGATACTATAGAACATCTGAGTGAAACTTCAATACCAGTATCAATATGCTGTATTCTAATATTAACATTTCGCTGCGAGCGTATTTACATTTTAAATTAATTTTCATCTAGAACACGCTGTTTTATTTATCTCGATATTACACACGAATGCCTTCGCCGACTACAAATAGAGAAAATAAATAGTGCAATCGTGGTATTCATTAAAATTGTTTTAATAAAGCAGATTGGGAACATTTACATGGAAAGAGAGAGAGAGAGAGAGAGAGAGAGAGAGAGAGAGAGAGAGAGAGAGAGAGAGAGAGAGAGATGACTACATAACTAGGCCCACATATATTCCACTAAGGCATAAGCATAAACTACAGGGAATTAGAAAGTGGAAACGGACTTGAAATTCAACATATCTTCTCCTTCTTTAGTTATTTCGTAATTTTATAATAATTTCATCAGGAATTCATATTTACAGTTTTACACTCGAATAGAAATGAATATGACGGTTTTAAATGAGTGAATTATTATGAATGAACATGTACATTGTGAACACTACAACTGTGTTACATTCCTGTCTATAACAAAAAGAGTTAGCCAATCATTTGTTACTTTTGAAAATATCCGTATGTTTCATTTCATTAGCTTTCTGTGTTTTATCGCTCTCAGATGACCTTAGCCCAATTTTCCAACTTGACTCTGTATTAGTTCATCATAAATAATGACTGGATTATATATGAAACATATCTAGTATAAATTTACTAATTCTAAATGAATTATGATATTTCCAAGTTATTTTTATATTTTATATATCTGTAGTATCACTACATTAGTATCACTGCTTTCATTCTCATATTTATAATGCAAAATTATTCAAAATCTGAATTGGAACAATTATAAAATCCATAAACTAGATATGTTTTTAAGTCTTCTTTCAGGACTAACCTGGCTCCTCCACCAAAAACTCCGAAATCATGTGGCTTGTCAAGCTTCTTATTTCTTTCATTTTCATGATGATTAACGATACAATAAACATCAAGGCTAAATGGGGGTTCGAATCAACTTATTAAAGAGTAATGATTTATGATTGTGACGTGTAAAACACATGTCTTATGCGTCACACGAAGTCTCCACGTCAGCGTGACTTCAGTTTCTGAAGCGATGCGGCCGATGTCTTAGTTGACTGTGCTATCCCCGCTTTCTTCCATCTTCGGTCAAAAACGACACGGCACTTCCATCAAAAATGACACGGCACTTCCATCAAAAATTGAAAAATATCAGAGCAAGGCTCAGACTTTTTCTTACTGATGTTTGTGTATATAAAAGAAATGTCATGATAAAGATATTCATACGAATGCTTGTAGAATGCATTTTGGATTGTTTCATCGAACTTTTTCAAACGTCCTTTATTGTTATTCATATTAGCTTACATCTTAGAAAGTGAATGATTGTAGATGAAATACTCTTTTCATCTCAATATTACTCGTCATAATAATTTATAAGTTTAAATATCCATTTTACGAAACATTCGACCGATTATGACCAACACTTATACAGTTTCAAGTTGTAGAAGATTTGTAATACCTACAAAAAGTTTATTTTTGATCGATTCTGCATTTCGACCCGTCAAGCTTTTTTGGGACTTGATAGTTCCAAAATAAAAGTGTGTATAATTATATTTCGTACAAATATATGATATATATATATATATATATATATATATATATATATATATATATATATATATATATATATATATATATATATATGAATATATATATATATATATATATATATATATATATATATATATATATATATATGAATATATATATATATATATATATATATATATATATGAATATATATATATATATATATATATATATATATATATATATATATATATATATATATATATATATATGAATATATATATATATATATATATATATATATATATATATATATATATATATATATATATTGTGTGTGTGTTTGTGTTGTGGCTTCCTGGTTAGGATCATATCGTGGCATTATCGGAAAGTAACTGAAACGAACAGTACGTACAGGTAGTACCCGAATCCCAAGATTTTTAGAATACCAATATTACCTTGCAATATATTCACTTTGCTTGTAGCCCACGCAAGTGAATTAAGACACTTGATATGCACTCAGGCCCGGACTTAAGAATCCAGCGCCCCTAGATTGATAGATAGGTAGATTTGAGTTAAGCGTATCTACACTTACCTTCAAAATGTGTGTAAGACTGGTGTTAAAATAAAAAATAAAAAATGAATGAATAAATGTAAAACATATTTCCGTCAATGTGAAAACCACGTGGCACGTCAACGTATTTCCGCTTGTTACTCGACATTACTAATGATGACTTACTAACGAAATATTCACACAACGGGGTGCAACTCACCCAGGGTGAAGTTCTAAAAAGAAATACCAGGGCATATTTCAGCAATATTCAATAGCCCCTCGGATAATTTTTTGAAATACAATTTTTCCAGATTATATACTGTAAGTTGTAGATATTGGCCAATGTTGTTGTAGTGTTAATGAGAATATAAATGGGAATAAAAATGAAAATAAGTTCGTGATACTTTTGGTTCCATTTTTAACCACACGATATAACTTCGTGTTGCATTTTTTGATACCATTTCATTAAATTTGAAACAAAAATATGGAAGCCCTGAAGAGCCCAAGCGCTCCCTGGGCTCTTGCGCCCCTAGGCTTCAGCCTTGCCAGCCTGTGCGTAAATCCAGGCCTGTTTGCACTTGATTATGCATCCAAATTCTATATAATTCTATAATATAATTCTATATAGATAAACATATGATATTTAATATGAATTTACACACCTTGGTTTTGGAACCACTCATCCGATCAAAAGCTGAACAAATATTGAAATACATGGATACATCATTAGTGAAACATGTACGTGTAATTGTGGTAACGTAAAGGAAACAAACATGTTGAATGCGCCATGACGATAGAGTTTAAACTATATAGTTCACAGGTCTGATATAATCAACAATAGAGTTCATAATTTTCAAACATGAGATAGTTTTGAAAACATATAACATGAGCCACAACAATGATGTGAATATAAAACTACTAGGTTAGGTGAAAACACATTTATTCAAATTATAAATATCTCTGATGCGATGTTAAATAAGAGAGCGATGAAGCTGGAGGTATCGGGTCGATCATTCAGATCATCAGGTTCGATTATCAGAGGATTATGATAAACAATCGATATATTCATTCAACCAATCATACCAATCACAAAAACTAAACAATATCACAGAACCGAGCCACGTTATTATTATACGTTAGCTACTTTCAAATCAAAATCCCAGCTACAGAAGAGAGCCCACTCTACATTTCTGTTCATTTCGATTCCAAATAATATAAAACGGTTAATGCACTATCTGACTAACATGACCAAATGGAAGTAATGTTTCGTGTTGAATGTAACGGAGCATATAATTATAATTTCAAACATAACCGATCTGTTTCAGCCTCGAGGATATTTTCTGTCACGTGACCTATGACACGTCTCTGACGTCACAATAATGGCTAAATGTTGTGCATATCATTCAAATCAGTTCACCGAGGCTCGGCAAAACAATTGCTTTTCAACTACATATACAAGTACACTCGTCGCCATGGAAACAGGGAGCCGTTTTATTGAAATGTGTGTGTAAATTGTGGGGGAAAAACCTTCTTATTACCGAAATGAGAGCCACCTTCAGGCTCATCCAACCGATGCACTACTTTAACTGAAGTCACGTCGGGTGTGGGTTCGAATCCCGCATAATGCATGGGTTTTTGTTACCATCATTTCATCCATCATACGCTTATTTGAACCTCTTGTTAGCCTTACTGTTAGTGGAGTTATTGTGAAAAAATGCATCAATCATCATCAATTCATCATCATCATCATCATCATCATCATCATCATCATCATCATCATCGTCACCATCAGGAAAATAAGTACGGTACCTATTCATTTCTTTTGTTGAATATTTGATCATATTTAGATTTCTCTCTCTCAGTTGCTGTGATATATTTGAACATTTGTTTCTCAGATTAATCGTCATTCATCTACTATCTTGATGGTTCGAAAAATTGAATCTCTGATAAATCTATACACTATATAATATATATAATATATATTATTTTTCATCGATGAGTCAACATTCGAGTTTTTTTTTAATTGCTTGGTATTTTCAAAAGTGGTGAAACCGATTATACATTTCGAAGTCATAGAACTGAGCTCTTTCACAGTACTTTCGAATGAGTTTGCAAACTTTCAATGTCTATAATGTAACAAGTGAGTCACCTCTTGTGCAACAACTTTTCAGTAGAGTAGAAAATACATTTTGCAAGTATTTCTACTGCTAAATTGGTACTTATCGTAGTAGTATCAATGATAATAATGACGAGCACGTTGAATTTTATAAACTTGCATGAAATACATTCCATTATCTTCTATTAAAAAAGTTGTACTTGAAAAATACATTCATACGTTTTATGTTTTAAAATACGTTTTCAAGAGAAGATGTATGTGTTGTGTGTTGTTTGTTTCGTGATGCTAAAAGACGCACAACTTCTGTGGTTAAAACCGTCTGCATATGTATAAAGTCCATTGAAAAATAGGTATATATATGTAGAAATGTTTGTGAATATTAAACCTGTATAGGCCTACTAAAAACCCAAACATTCATGTTTCTATATTCATATATCCTTATACTTATTTACATGAAGATGCAAGCTCAATCATTCCAATATATTTTGTTACATTCGTCATGTAATTACATTACGTAATATAATAATACGTAATATTCATAACACACATATATCCATCGTATATTTAAATTATCTTGGTTCCTTGAATGAATAGATGGCTCATATTATTTCTATAGCGTATCATTCTGAAGTGAAATTAATTGAGATATGATTTGGTTAACAAAGAGTGATAACGAGTCGAACAAGTCACACACCATTTTACAACACTGTGTTAAATGTGCATGACACTGATGATGTCGTTGTCGAACTACGCTGAGGACCAATGTCTACGCTGAGAACCCACTCATGAGTGTTGTTGACGGTTGATAATTGTAAAGCCTGTGCTTTGTATTGATATGAACTGCATCACAACGAATAACGTTCTCGTTGAAAGATGGAGTTTGTAATGTCATAGGGGCCCAGACAGTCATCATATTCAGTCGTCATGAACTGGTATGTGTATTCTATACAAATATAAGAGTGAACATACGAGTGCGAAGATCTAAAAATGTACATTTTTATGGTTAAATCCATATAAACGGATAGGCGTAATTTATAATCACTGAAACAAATCTAAAACGTGAACATTTTGTATATGTAATGACACTGTCATACTGTTTGAGTATATGTAATGTATATGAACGTCTTTTATTGACGTAGCTTTCACTTACATTTCATACGTCATTCTGGAATCAATTTGAATTCGGAATTACATCAGTATCAGCAAAGATCGTATATGCCAAAATGATGAAATATGTTTTAGAAATATAAAGTATGTGAATCATCTTTACTTATCTGAATAACGAAGAGCCGTTTAGAACTATCACACTGACAGATTATATGTATACACTAATTGACGTACAAATATACGTATAGACCATACTCGCTTGGTATGTCAAAAAGTATAATGAAAGTAAAATGCATGTAATATGGTGGACTGGTGATGAACTGAAACCTACACAAAAGAGTTGGTAAATAAAACTACAAACACAGTATAGGATATAACTGCATCATTCGATCCACACAACTCCATTGAAACCAACATGCTGAGTTCGTTTTAATCAACCCGATATCTTATCACCCAAGCGGTCACATACCGTACAATGCACTTCTGCAAATTGCATCCGAGCTTCATATGCGACAACTTGCTCGCCGGTGTTGGAAAACTAATCAAACAGATTACTGTCAACAAAAACTTTCAGACAGTTAATTCGAAAATGGATTCCATTTTCGCTTGACTAATTATTTCTATATATGCGCTTCATCGAATCTCAATTGTGAAATTTAACTACGCGGTCAGTTTCAGATTTCTATGTTAACAAAATACTAAATAGAATTTCGATTAATTAACCGTACTCAGTTTCGGACTGAGTAAAGTGGAGGAAACATCCTGCATTTATCCTACAATCTATTACGTCCCATTGGTTTGGCTTCATAGTTTTATATCAAAGCGTTATTACTTACGGGGATGATGGAAAGAAGATTTAGTAACGTGCACGAATCGACATACCCTACCGACAATGCTGAGAGATAGAGGAGACGGTCGATTGGGTCCTCCAATTCTCCTACAACCGAATACAGATTAAAAATAATACAGAATCGTGAAATGATGAAACCATAAACGTGGTTTAGATAATAAAAATGAATATCTATATTCAGGTCAGGTGTGTGTGTGTTCGAATCCCAGTCCATTTGAAGCAATGACTTTTTTGTGAGACTCGCGATCATCAGGGACAAAACAGGATTGATATTAAAATGTAATTATTTTATATTGGACTATTGGATTTTATATTTTATATTTTTATATCATAGTGAACACTATCTAGAAAAACAGAATAACATTGATGATAGTATACATATTTATCTGAAATAAGTTTATTAACATTTTCATTCAGAAACATAATAAACGTGTATAAGTAATAACACATGGTAGATCGTATAATGATACTTTGACTATAACTTATACAACATTAGTAAGTAATGGCCCTATTTTCATTGAAGTCAGTCGATCATATTTAAACAAATGAATTGCGTATTAAATCAGACTCATGAAACATTTTATGGCTTCAAACTTCATAGCATTAATTCAATAAATCTACTCAAACAATCGAAACCTTTAGAACTAATGTTAAATCCAACGAAAATTGAATAATTTAAAAGAATGTTGTACGTGGTGCTCTTTGTTGAGGCAACATGCCTCCCTAACGTTTCAACATTTTCACATTACAGTAAACATCTGGTGTGAGTGTATTTTCCATAAGATCAAGAAAGAAATGAGATAACATGAAAGTGTCACGAAGTACTTTTTTCTGCTACTCATTTGAATCGCCGTCTTATAATATGCTGAATTGAAAATAATTATATCATTACTCGTGACTTATTCTGTTCTTGATTTGAAAATTGATGGGCCTAAAAATATAAATTAATATGCAGGGCCTATTGTAATTTTGTAGTTTGAGTGAAAATATTACGAATCACTTACTGAGTGAGAATAAATTCTCCCTATTATTTGAAATCATGGCTTTATACAATTGAAATTACAATAGTAATCGAAGAAATCTTACACTTCGTAAGTAGAATGTGACAAATCTCTCAGTTTTTCTTTTTTTCTTTTCACTTCAACTACTTTATTACTTTTAATGTTTGAGAAATACGTTCGAATTTGAATTTTACTTATAATTCACTGCTTTAACCCACAGTTAAGCCTTTTTTTAGGGCTTGTGGATGTTTTTTTTTTGTAATTGTATTTTTCTTTCTGTATCAGTCTATGTGACCAATGAGAAAAAAAAAGCTGGCAGTAATTGATGAGCGTAGCGAAGTCTCCATCCCACTCTTATAGGGCTTTGTCTGTGTGTTTTTTTTTTTTTTTGTTTTTTTTTTTTTTTTTTTGTAAGCACTCCACAGGTCGCAAGGGTTGACTGATCAACATGAAACTTTTTTTGTACACGCAAACTTATCCAACTTAGAACTGTATAGTTTTTGGAATGAATCGGTCAGACCGATTTTGAGAAAAATCATCTCAAAGTTTCTAAAAACCCCATAAGATTTGGCTGGGCAGAAAATGTTGGAAAATGAAACCTCTCCAAATAGGATGAAATTTTCTCTAAATGTGTAAACATGGATTTTACACATTATTACGATTTTTTAAGCAATTCTGATCAGTCGTTTTGAAGAAAAAAATAAAAATAACTGATAATATTAATCAAATATATCATACAAATTGTTACAGAATTAAGTTGTTGAGATTCACTGCTTTCTAGATTCAAGAGTTGACCAACAATGAAGTATTTTTTATATGCGTCAAGGTGTGTAGATTACCAGAGTCAATAAGGTTTCAAGATTAGAACTACTTTAACGACTTTTATAGCTTATTCAGATATCAAGGTGTGTAGAATACCAGAGTCGATAAAGTAGCAAGGGTAGAACTACTTCAACGACTTTTATACCTTATTAGGATATCTCGCTCATCTTACAACGCATATTTCGCGTTTGACTAGTAATATAATCATGTAACTGATTGGGTAAGGGTGGCATTTTCTGTGAAGAAACCTGATTGGGCAATTATTACGATACTTGGAAACAAACTTTATCTGAATTCCTTCAAACTCACTCAGATTTTCACATCACACTGAATTATCCATCGATATTGCATTCATCTATGTACTGTGTGTTTTGATCCATCTGCCAACCAATATATTTTCATGAGAGCTAAGCTCAAAAATTATCAATTCGAAATTTCAATTTCGAAATTACAAATTTCAATTTCAGTAAACAAACAGTATGTGCGGATCGAGAAGTTATCAGTAACATGAAGAGAATTTTACATCGAGTTTTGCAGAATTCGTCGCACTCGAATATTGTTGCCGACAGCACTGCAGCTCTGTTTTATTACAGTCGGGTGAGTCGAAAGCACAAGGAACAAATGAATTCATTTCCATGCAAATAGCATCTCCTCCTTCAAGAGCTTTGTTACATCCGAGCAACACTTTGATAAATTAGATAATGATAATACTTGGAAGATAGATTATTTTACAAGTTATTGGCTTATCATACCGAATTGAGTACTGTCGTGCTATATTCAGTAGTGTGAAGAAGGGTTTTTCAAACGTCAATAAACTAATTATAAATGTTTCAAACAAGTAATTCTGAGTATATATTGTTTTCTACAATACTGTGTATTGCTATTGCAATATATGAGTTATTCCATTTTATTTCTTCACTTCAGAAACGAAACTATTTTATATTAAGGTTTTGTTCAACTCGTTCAATACATGTCAATTTCACGCTTAGTACATATAAATAGCTTTTTAAAGATCTTATTTATATGCAATAGGATTCTAGAATACGTCTTATACGAAGCTGTTGGAACTATGAATCGCATCCAAGGTTTCTCTCGATTGGATTCATTTTACTTTTTTTCATATTGTTGTTTGATAGTTTTACCATTAATCTTTACTGACCACACTTATGTTCTATCGTACATTGGTTCTTTAATTCATTGTCACTATCAATGTTGCAATACCAAATGGCATAAAAAATAAGCTATATTTGAACATATTTTTTATTGTGGTGATAATTTTTCCATTTCAATCGTTATTCAAGTATATATTTCAACTTTGAAATATTCATCAGTTTTAATAAAAGTAAGAGGAATTTACCAATTTCTGAACCTTTTTTATCAAAGAATAAAATCTTCCAGATTGAGAATAATCTATCAACTCTGATTATTAAATAAAAATGATGCCAATTTTGGAAAGAAATGTTCACGAAAAAAATGAAATATCAACAATATATATATTGCTTGTTCAATATATATTTTGCAATGTATATATTTACTCATATTGGGTTCAATGACGCACTCTACTGATGCCTACGATCTATTGGCGTCGGTGAATGATATATGAGATGGTGGGATAAGGAGATACGAGGTTATTTTATTAGGTGTTTTTGAATAGTGGAAATTAGTCAATCGTGCATGGTCTGTTGTTGAGGAATCATTCCAGTATTGACCTGAACGACAGAGAGAAACTACGAAAAAAACTTTCAGGATGGTCGACCATGGCGGGAATCAAACCCCGGTCTTCTGAATGACGGTTCAGGATTTTTTTTCAGGATCGGTTCAGGTGATTGTATCAATCACTCAGTCACACGTCTTAGTGCTATATTTATCAAACTATTCAAAGCATTGAAAAAAATATCAATACTTTTTAAAACATTTTCACTAGAAATTATGAAACATTTTCATCAGAATTTCGAATGAAATTAACCTAAATTCTCAAATTTTCAACAAGAGTTCCATCAAAAATGGTTTATTTGAAACAACATTCGAAAAAAAATATCTTGGATGCAATGCTTACTACTACTGGTAGTACTCATTACTTACTAGTACTGCTTACTAGTACTTCTAATATGCTTACTATGCTACTATCTGGCATGACTGATTAGTTGAATGAAATGCAATTGAAAAACATAACGAAGCGAAATGGCTTATATTAGCATCATACTTTTCAAGTGTCAAAACTTCATATCCCTTCAGCTACAGGTTTCATACGAAGAATGTCATGATTCATGATTTTTTGAACGATGTAGAAGTTTGTTCACAACTAATAATAAAACAGATACGGTAGTGCTTTGAACGATAATATATCAAATAGGTATTGTATATTCAGACAAGTGATCGACATTCAAAACTCGATCAGATTATTACCATCAATCTAGAATATTCCTAAACTTCTGATAACTTCTCCATAGTGAAGGTGCCACGTTTGAATAGTTACTAGAATAGCATTAGATTTTGGTATTTTCGTGTCAAATTTTATTTAACATGCTGAAACTTGAAGATTGAACTTGAACTTGAAGCTTTCAAGCTGAAGTTTTCTGCTGAACCTAATCGCACCGTTACTTCATGAGTTGTTCATTGATTATTTAACTATCTTATGTGAAAGAAAATTATTTTCATATTCAGATAATGCTTACATATTGTATGACTCATCTTTGTTTTTTCTCCAACCCATAATACAAATATTCCATCTTCAATACAAAAGCATTGGATGATGTTTAGGTCCAATGTTTGAGCACTGTTTGAGCACACATTGTTGAGAAGCTCAACTGATATCTAAATGTGAATCATACATTTTTATAAAGTCCATGTCAAGGAGAGATGAGTCTGACGTCAGTGCTATTTTCCCCTTCAAGTTATCCCCACTACTCGCTTTGTTGGGGTGAGAGGTCCTGACTTACCCCAAAGGGATCGCCGGCTATCACCCCAACAAAGTGAGTAACTTGGCGGTAACTTGGCGGGAAAAAAATTCTGACGTCAGACTCGTCTCTCCCTGACATGGACTTGAGCATGGATTTTTTTAGCTCGATGACTATTGTGAGTATAAGAAAATAACCCAAAGCCAACTTTCAGTATCCACTGAACATACCAAAATGTGTATTTGAGCGCTGCGGCTCAATTGAAATCAATCCAATTGAGAGAACCTGTATTGCGATTAAAAGATCAAATGGCGTATCTAATCATTGACGAACATTTTACCGTGATGCAGATTTTCTGTTCGTCAGCTTTCGAGACAAACCAAGAGCCTGGAGAGAGTAAAGAACAAGCCTATTTTCCAAAATAGAACAATACCTAGTCCAGCAGAAAAACTGCTTTTCACACTGAATTATTTTTTATATTGTATTCATAATGTATCATGGGATGATGGACAAATAGGAATGATTATAATAGGTGAGGTTTTGAAATTATTTTTTTATATCAGACTATTTTTCAACAAGAATTATTTTTGAAAAAGTATGGCTAATAGCCTCTATACTACATTGGATCGCATCCATCCAAGTGATGATTATAAATGAGTTATAATGGTTTTGATCACAATACCAACTGTCTCAGATTTCAGTAATCTCCATTATCGGTTAGAAATCACCGAAGCTGAAACATTTCAAATCAACATTTGTTTGATTTCACATTGTCTCATCCATACGAATAAAATACAAACTCATAGTTCAAGGGCATTTTGTACAGCCGATAACATCGGAAATATGAATTTACGGCAAAGGATGACAAAAATCGAGAGCGTTTCTTCGGGGTACCGCAATAGTAGTTTGGTCACTCGCAATAATACATTTTCGATTAACTAATTATAAACAAACGTGGCAAATAGGCCTATATGGAATTCTGATCGGCTGTTTTATTCTGCTTTGCTCATACATTCATAAAATTCCTAGCTCCGTCATATTTTCGGGTTCGTTATCGATTACGACAAAAGTATAATATAATGTTTTGGTCGAACTGTGCTGGTGAGGTTAAAGGAGGGATTGTGGAAAATGAAAACCTTGATGTTCTGACCGCATGTTTATGAAGTTTCAATCCGATTCCACGACATCGAATCATATATAACAATAAAGTTTCAAACATTCTGCAATTGACGTATATGTTTAGCTATTACACAACTTGACTCGGCCGGAATTACAGGTTGTAACCTCATATTAGTAACAGACGTGATTTTGTGGTTGAAATAAAATTCTTCAAATTGGAAAAAAAATGTTTCATTTAATATCAAATTAGAATCAGGTTGAGATTTAGTATATTATTGGATATATTATTGGATAGTATATTTCTGAACATTGAAAAAAATACTGCATTATAATTATTTTCATCAAAACAGCTGATCCGATTCATGTAAAATTTTGTAATAATCCATATCATCTTTATGTTTAAGTACCGCGTACATTTGATTTCATTATAAGAAAGCATCTTTTACCAAATTTTCTCCTTCGGAATATTCTGATGAGGGTTTTTAAAATTTCGAGATGGCTCATCTCAAGTGTGATCCACCCGATTTTACCCAGAAACTTTACAGTTTTAAGTTGGGTTAGTCTGCGTATTCAAAAAAACGTGCAGACATGTTCAGTGCGTACCAACAAACAAACGATGTAACGAGGAAGAAAACACACACACACAGGCAGAACTCTGAAAGAGTGGGATGAATGTATTCGCTATCACCCATCTAATAATGTTTCCATTGCGTCATATAAAATTATAAATACATGTAGACCTACAAATTTACTATGAATTACAGAAGATATTGATTGATTTGAGAAAAGTATTGATAATAACGAATTCATTATTGATACATATTCATGTAACATTTCCTTACAATAAAAAATGATGCCGAAAGAAAAAGTAGTATCTTGATACCGAACCGAATGAGCTATAATAATAATAACAATTGTAATGATACGTAGGTCAACTCATTAGTAGTGAATCAAGGTCAATTTGCTCGTTCAGATACACTTTCCGTTTGTTATACCTGGAAAGGAATTACTTACCTTCTACAAATTCACCTTATCTACTCCCAAGCAGACATAAGTGAGTATACTGAGAAGCTGTGTTTTAGCGTATCTAACTT
This sequence comes from Brachyptera risi, assembly GCA_964007535.1. Taxonomy (NCBI): domain Eukaryota; kingdom Metazoa; phylum Arthropoda; class Insecta; order Plecoptera; family Taeniopterygidae; genus Brachyptera; species Brachyptera risi. Next base: position 59,886,046 of record OZ023326.1, read on the forward strand.
ATATTGAGCCTTTGGTTCTAATCTCGAATCACTTGGGAGCACATAAACTGATTCGGTCCAACGCCTTCTTGGCCACCCTTAAGGATTTTCTTTAGTGCCAGTTAATTATGATAATCCGATAAGCTTGTTAAGTCTGTTGCTAACCAGTTGCCACGTACTTTGTATCAGGTCTGACCAGATATATAGTTCTGTACAGAGCGGTCGGATTTGTTCTTTCAAGCGTTGCCTAAGCGGATGTTTTCCGAAGAGCGGTGAGATTTTCCTCGGAAATCTAATATTCGTTATCGTACTCTTGTTTTCTTGTGTTGCATGTAATTGTGTTAGCTGTGTTAACTTACAGCTCCAACCAGATTTCAACCTTTCCAGTGTTGCTGCTCTAAATTATCATTCTCCTTTTGATATAAATAATACACTATTTGAGTTGAATTTCCATAATGATGTTATCTTTGTCTGATTCATTATCACATCAAACCCAGGTTATGTACCCCTAGAACGTAGCGATCAATATCTAATGAATCTTCTCTCTTGTCAATATTTTTACTATCCAATATTTACACCAGTATTGTTGTATAACCACCAACAGAGTTTTAAAGTAGATGCATGAAAAAGTGATATAAAAATATTGTATAATATAAAAATGCGGTAATATTCCTATAGTTTGGGCCTGTGTAGTGTAGGTTGCCGGTGAGATGATATTGAAATATGTATTTGCAAAAAAATAAAAATGAAAAATGTTTGTTATTATTATTCTCAAACAAACATTTCAATTTACATACACACGTGTACAGTACATCAAGATATATAATATACGAGTATAAATCAAACTTAGAATGAAATTATACTGTTTGCATGAAAAAAAAGAGAAGTTCGCGTAGAAACGTGGTGATCTTGTGTGTGGACAAACATTTGTAAATGAATATGGTGATTTTCCAAGATGACAGAGAGAAGGAAAACTTTAATTGTAAAATTAATATTTTCCAAAACACTGGGATTGCGGTGCATTCCAGTGAACGACTCTGAGCTTGTTATTATTAATATTAATGCCTGAAAAAAGACACAGATTTCTAAAAATATTGAAATATATCGTTTTTCAGTTCCAAGAATACATCAACGCATTAATGTGATTTCACCCTGTTTTTACATACATTTCATCTACATTTTCTCCCCTCTCATATTCTGTACAGCTGGCTTGCTTTACCATGTTGTACATTGCCGCTTTTCGTCAAGCAGTAAATCAAATTGATATAATCCGGTTAAATCTAAACTTTTTGCTCTATAATCGAAAATCGAACGGACTGTAGCTGGCGTTTTAGCGAGCAACCAGAAGCTCAACGCAACGGTGCCTGGTAGCTCGGCTTACATCACGTCGTTATCCAGCGGAAGGGAGAAATATTCTCTCCAAATTGACAGAAAAATGTTATGTTGCAAGACGATATATAGCTATTTCTGAATAAATTGTTCAATTATAGTATGAGTGAATAAGGTCACGAGCCCCAAATGAATGAATGAATGAATATTTGGGTTTTACGGCGCGTTGAAATGCAGGTCATTTTACGCCTAAACTAGCTGTGAGGGGAGTACTTCCCAGTGGGAAGCAATAAAAAGGTTCGTGGAAGGAATAGCTCTCAAGACATCAAAATCACTCGCATTGCTGAGTATTAAGAAACAGGAATAATCTCCAAAGATCCTAATGATGGGTTAGAAGGTGTTTGAAATGACTATGAAGTAGACCAATACGTTGAAACATGTTATAGGATGAATACTATGGGGAAAAGTAGCCCATTACTTGTAAGTTACTTGTTTCAAGAAACCATCCCATTTGGGGCCGCTTTCATGAACAAAATGAACCCGGTCTTGACTATATGTATGTATATATATATATATATATATATATATATATATATATATATATATATATATATATATATATATATATATATATATATATATACATATTGGGTTTAACGACGCACTGTACTGATGACTGAGATCTATTGGCGTCGGTGAATGATGTATGAGATGATGGGATTAGAGGTTATTTTATGAGGTGTTTTTGGATAGTGGGAAGGAGTCGGTTGTGGCCTGTTGTTAAGGAACCATCCCAGTATTGACCTGAACGACAGAGGGAAACCACGAAAAACTCCTATCAGGATGGTCGACCATGGCGGGAATCGAACCCCGGTCTCCTGAATGACAGTTCAGTGTTATAACCACTCGACCACTTGTCTCAGTCTGGTCTTAACTTAGACCCAAGATTCAAGGTGGCTGTGTATACTATTCGTGATTAAAAGCTAACCAGGCGGCAGCACTGTCCAAGTGGGCGAATGGCCGTCCGGAAGCAGTTGGGCCTAGATGCCATGTTGTTGTATACTCACACTCATTATATTTGTAATTAATATTTTAATTTTGATAATTAATAATTTCAGTAATTGCGGTTCTGTATTTAATATTGTAATTACACAATAATTTATTTATATATAATTTGAAAGTATCTGCTTCCGCCCAGTTCACTAAAACGTCACCAGATGTCAGCCACTTTGCTTTTAATCACGAATAGTTGTTAACATAGGATAATACCGCTTTTCTGCTATTTTTTCGGTATGACCTTTTAAAACTGTTTCAAATTGTATACACGAATGCATCCCCAGTAGTCTCTTTCGACTGAGAGAAAAAAAATGAAACCTCGATCATGTTAGTCGACCACAGCGGCCGGGTCCTCTAATTAGGTAGTATATACTTGCAGACATTTTTAAATGAATTCGTAAATCATAGCCTTCTTGATTAGATAAGACACTCTCTTCTTACTGCATGAATGAATATCAGAAGTAAATAATCTGAATAAAGAAGGTTGTGGCTTGAATATGGTCATATACATCATAAATATAATATGTTCATAGTGACAGTGCAGAATATTATCAGGTATGAAAAATGAGGAAAGATGTTTCAAGTTCATGTTGCCTTTAAAGGTGTAACGAATTGATATCCGAGTTTATAAACCGTTTGCCTCCAGTGCTTTGGATATGTAGCCCACCGTGAGTTCTGGAACAGAATGTTGCAGTTATACTCGAATTTATGATAATTTCAATATCATTAGGCTTGTAAATCTACACAGTACGTATAGTATACATCCGAGAAAACGTAGTACAACTAACTCACACCAATAACAGGTCAGTTGCTCCCAAACTCAACAATAATACAAAGTTCAGCTCATTTTGTTCGTTTAAACAACCACCATCACTGGAGTCTCAGTATGTAAATTAACATAATCCATACAAGATGTCAGAAACATCTACGCCGTTTTCATAACAAACGCCACAAACATACACATATTATTCCCGATTCGATATTTGTACACTCTTGCTTTCAGGTGAACTAATAATAGCATGGTTCTGAAACTGTTGATGTAGATCTCATATTTGGAAAGCCTGAGCATTATTGAAACGTGAAACGGAAGTTCGAGGGAAAAAATACTCTCAGAGCCCAGTTGTAGTAGCAGAAAGTGACCTGATCGAGTGATCTCACGAGTCACACTCCCTCTAACATCGCCAGTCCAAACCCGTTGTGTTGCCAGTGTTTTATGTCTTGTCCTCCCTAGTGTGTGATCTTGTGCTCAAAACGAGAAATGTTTGAAAAGTTTGAAAAGGTTTTATGACCCAATCCCCCCTTTTCCGAACTCTTAAGACGATTTCCGGGTCAACCGTCATCGGAGTCATGACAAAATGCGATCGAGTCTGCCAACTTTTCAAATTGAAAATGTGTGAATTGTGAATCGAGATATCGCGTCTTTTTTCCCATTATAATGTTACACTCGCGGCATATCTGACTGCACATAGTCTTGTTGATATAAGGAGGTCTAAATCCACAGGGTGATGACGTTATTTTACAATTTCAGTAGACTAAAAACATTACTGATGAATGTTCCACTAGTTAATTCAAATAATTTTAGGATCTAATCTTTTTAGAAAACTATTTTTATATTTCGTAAGTATTTGCATTGATGACTGACGAAAACATGCAATAATAGAAGGAATATGCTATTTGTAGGAAAATATATCACCATAGTTGAGTTCACTCGGATGTTCAGTGAAAATAATATCGAAATTGATGTTCGAAGTTATGATTGAAGTTAATTTTAACTATAATTTATATGGATCAATAATCTCCCATCTTGTTCACTGCCTCACCAAACGGAAGATAAAGTATTTTAAAAATTCCGACAGATTGGGAGTAAAATAGAAAAACATTCACATCAATTTTTTAATTATCAATGCATTTTGCATGTATTGCATATTCCAATCGTTATACTGTAACATTTTAGTTCTTGGACTTGTTAACTCTTCAAGCGAAGATGAAATGCAACAGACTCAACCGGCACCTCCACCAACAACGGAGTAGTGTTTTTTTAAGTCTCGTCGCGTACTGAATGCTGCCGATGTGAATTTTATGCTGAATATATTCGCATCCATTCACATAAATTCACACCAATATGCATTGAGGTTTGCTTTAGTTCGCTGGTTCCATATGGTGTATCAACTCGAATCTCAACATCGTTATATTTCCTCAGTAGTTCGTATCACTGCTTCACCTAGTGTTGTTTTGTAGAACCTTAATGTCATGCCTTCTATATACCTCAAATATTCGCATATTGGATGCAATACATATTGGCATCCAAGATGCGGTGAAAGTAAACAAATGCGCTAGGCTCAGGGAAGAGGATATTTACTGATAATACAATTGAATAAAATATAAATACTCATTTGTTTAGGGGATACAGACTTCTCACGCGATTTTGATTAAACAAATGAATCGTTCATAGATGTAAATTACTTGCGTTATTATGAACTACTCAACAGTTCAAATAATTCACAATTTAATCTCACAATCTCCGTTTTACTTCCATCTCAAGGGGAGAAGTGCGGGGTGAGTTTTTTCATTTTTTTTCTTTCAATTTTTCGAATTTTGTGATCATAGACTTTTTTTACTTTTGTGAATCACCTAACAGTCTAAATAATGCACAATTCAACCTCACAATCTCCGTTTTACTTCATAAGAGACTGTTTCATACAACTGAGGAAACTTAAACGTCATTTTGCGGGTATTTGTAAGCAAAGTTATTTCCTTCCACCACTACTACACTAAACTACTATGTCTAAAGATTTGGCCGGTAAATTAGTACACATTTTCAACATGGTAGCGATAGGGAGTTAGTAACCATTAGAAACCGGCAAATCAACGCAACTCCCAATGCATCTTGACTCACACCACCAATAGGCTGTTTGTACTCATAACTACAATAATAAATATAACCTATTTTCTTGATGTTGATTCTCACAGTCAAAACAGGTGAAAAAATATACATCGGGGTTTGAAAGACACTGTTGTGTGATATTCATTATAGGTATGCACCTGTTGCTTTTATTGAAACGAGCGTTTGTTTGAACTCTGACCCCATAGATAATAACGTCACGGCGTATAAGATTAAACAAGGCTACGAGTTTCCATTCATGGAGCATCAAGAAAGAATAAACGCGTGTTGTGAATGTTGCTGCACTGCTGATTATCTTATGAAAAAATAAAAATGTCAAATGCGTTCTAGTTCAACTTATTGGAAAATTACTAATCCAAGTTCGAAAACGGAACCAAATTTCTGAGTTCAATAATTTCTATATCATTCTTGTTTCACCCAAATACACCCAAAAATTATGAACACAAATATGGGAATGAATTGAAACGTTATTGAAACACTGTATTCACATTCATGATAATGAGATCTTCATTTTATTGCTGCTTAACGAACTCATCAACAGCTAGCTTATAGGGGGGTACGAATGAGCAGGTAATAATGAAACGATGGACGATGATGGGTGAAAGGACATTTACAAAATCCCATGCCTTATGCAAAACTCTAACCCACTCCCGACCTGACCAGTTCCTAACGCAGTGCGATAGTTGACTGAACCACGGGGGCAGCAATATACTGGTATTTATCTCTACATTGTGAAGAATGGTATGCATCTTGGATAACATCAAAATTGAGCATATGTCGAGTGATAATACTATTATATAAATATACATGCATACCTTTTTTTCATTTTTTTTAAATCAAATATATGATTATTACCAATAAAAAAAAATCTCGGAATACAAGTCGGCCGAATTGAACATGTATGTTTGTAAGGAAGTTTACTACACAGGTGCGGACTTGTGATCTCTTTGTATCATACATTTTATATATTTGCATTCAAACTTTGGAATTGACTGAGCCATTAGGTTGCTACAGTGCTACATGCATGGGTACATCCACTGCCTATCTACATTCTACACGAGTGAAAGAGAAAAGTCTTCTCAATTCCCCAACGGTCGTGACGCTCAAGCGGACTTGTCTAAACATAATGTCACGTGACAGATTTCGTGTTGCTATGGCCGGTTCTATTGAGTTTGGGTAAAAGCGGCTCGAATGCGTTTACTTCTCTCGACGATGCAGAAAACAAAAAACTTGTTAGTCCTACTTTCAATTCCCACTGGAATCTACAGAAAAACGATAGAAAATACATGGATCTTGAACGTTGACAAGTGATAATATCAAATTCAAACATCAGCTTCTATTTCTGAAAATTATTATTTCAGAAGACATCTTATTCAGGAGATTTACCGTACTCGGAAAATACTTCATATTTGGAAAACGTTAGAAATTTCATCAAAATCGAAAACCCAAATCATTATCTTTTGACATTTTGTATATGATTTGTGCTGACGTAAGTCGATTGGGATAGTATTTGTTATCTAGTTATGTATATTCTTCAATTATTATTCATTCACCTAGATCATGGATTCAGGATATCTCAGAATGAACTACTAGTAAGTATTCTCGCTTTAATGTTCTTTACGTATTTCCACTAAAATTTCGTAAAATACTTGTGGAAGAGATTTATACATAATTTTGTCATCTCCCGGAATAATACCAACTGCATAAACTTGGTATCGGATCTAACTAGAAAATTTGAAATCGAAAGAATATACTTAAAGCTCAAGAATGGTATGCTAACAATGAAATTTGAATAATGTAACGACACGCAAAGTTGAAAAATCTCACCCTCAATATTTTCATTTTCACTTTTCAATCGTCTCTCTCATTTCTGCATGATCAGAAACTCCCAGCCTTTATTTTCATTTGATAAAGACGATCATTGATCGATACCTCGATCAGACACCTCTAGAGTGGCGCATAACACGCAATGACGGATTTTCCTCCTCACTTCCCGAACTAAGAACATCCCTTTACATGCATTACCTGTAAAACAACGTCATACTTCTTCTCCTACAAACGATCTTGAACAATGTACCAACTGGACACCCTCCAGGTTCTGGCTGGGATTCTCTGAAACTAAGTGAAGATGTTAATGGCACCTAGAATGAGATGTTACATGAAACTGACGTAGCGCGTTATCTTTGTAACTCGTCTTTCTGTTTTGACGCTTCATTTATTCGGTCTTATCACTTCTACGTCGTACTCGTGATGAGTGGGTGGGGGTAAGATGGAGGTTCGTATATTCTTTGAATGGGTGGAAGAGTGAAGAAGATTTCCATTTTGTGAGTTAATTTCCTTTATTACACGTCTCATTTTTAGCTCTCCTCTTTTATACACTCCATTTCCCTTCCCCTCTTTTCCGCTCCATTTCTCACTGTCTCAGTCAACCGATTTCAGGGCTCTCATTCCACAATCTCTCATTTTCTATAATTATCTACCAATTATGTTTTGACGTGTAGCTTGACTTAAATAGCTACTTCAACTTATCAAAAGTTGCATGATTTTCCACTTAACGTTAAACGGCATTTATATGAGTGATATTTCACATATTCCTACTTATTTAAACTGGGTTTATAATGACTTAAAATATTTAATGTACACCTCAAGAAAGTACTCAAATCCTTTGTTGATGAACCGTGAACATGTTGAACTTGGTGTGATAGTTATTCATATTATATATACAATAGTTATTCATATGTGATAGTTATTTATTCTAAAATAAAGCAAATGTACACTATTGGTTTTCATTGTGAATACTTTCTCACTCGCTCACTCTCGTCTCCTCGCCTAACCTCACCTTTCCTCACCATGCTCTCGTTCACAGTTGTATAGGTAAGTATTTAAAATAATATTTCAGAACAAGTATATTCTAACCCTCCGGTCATATTTCATTCTCATTCTATTTTCTCTCAAAAGTCAAAACCAAAAACCCATTACTTATTTCCTGCTTGAAAATGATTGATTTTAAAGAGGAGGCATATTGGTTCGAGTTTTTCTGCTAAAACCATCGTCTGAACCGTGACTTATTTACCACCTCCCTTCCGCCCCTTTCCATCTGCCTCCCCCCCCTCCCCCCAATTCCCCTTCCCCTTCAACTTCCGCGTCTACTCCGCAAGCAGCGCTGCGAGTAATTCTTTGATGAAATTATTTATCTCATTGTTTTGTGGAAATGGTGCTCGTACCACGCCTATTCTTACGTCTACCACCCCGCGAGTGTTGTTTGCCATTTTCATTCCTCAGCTCGGCAAGTTTGGAATCGCATTTCACATGTCACGTGTTTCAATGCTTAAAACCAGATCTAGGATCTCCTAAGCTTTCCGCGCTTTCTCTCTTTCTATCTCTCGCTCTCTCTCTCCCTACGAACTCTCTACTTTCAATTTACTTTTGTTTAGCTGCCATTTTCTAGCACTTGGTGATTCATTTCTTCGGATACTCTAATTCATCTTGTTGGAAAAGTTTTTGCTTTTTACCGATTCTCCGCCATTGCCCCTCATCACTTCCACCCCTTTTGCCGCCTTCTTTGTTTTGTTGTGATCTTTGGACTTTATTTCTTTCGGCCTATAGTAAATCTTCAGTTAACTGATTGTGTTTCTTTTTGTTGAAGTTGAGCAAATCCCGTCCGAAGAAAAATCTTATTCAACGATAAAGGAAAGCAAAAAGTATACCCCCCTTTTTTTATCGTCTTTCAATTAGTTTTCGCTTGGCTAATTCCAAGTCTAGACTGAAGCAATAACATGCATTTCGACATTTTGAACGAAGAGTAAGAAAAGTCAACAATGTGATGTAAAAAGCGACGTATAATTTCACCGCATTTCGAGAAAACTTTCAGACTTGGAAGAGTAAAGTAAATAATCGTGAAAGGCAAGAACTCGTTCAAATCTACTTTAACTAGCAAATGAAAATTTTAAATCAAATTCTCGTTCGTAGCCAATTGATAGAATAAACGCATCAGTATTTAAGAACTGTACGAGAGTCTTGATAAATTGATGAAGGATCTGCATTTTAAATTATATGAATATGATTATATACTATATTTTCTCTCAACAATGAACTCAGTGCATTATGAACACACCGTGAGCATGAAAACTTTATTTACAAAAATGCATTATTCGACTTTGAATTTTGAATTAATGTATTTCAGGCTTCACACTGTGGGAAAAGAAACAAGAAAAATCGTCATGAAATCTTATTCAAACATTGTGAAGCAAAAGTGCTGAGGGCACACTTCATTTTTATCCTATTTCAATTAGTTTGTGCTTGGGTAATTATTCCAAGTCGACTCAAGCAATTTATCTTCGTTCGATTATATTTAGTAGAATGTACTCTACATAATTCATTATAAACTTGTACGAAACGCTTGAATGAGCACTAAAATGAACATTTTGTTATTCTTGTATCGTTTTTTGTGATTCCTATTTAATATGTAGTAGTTTTTAATGCATGGTACATTAATCTCTATTAGTCTGCAGGTCTGAAATGTTCTTATATAACTTGAGGCCGTTACGTGAAGATGAGCGAATTAATCTTCAAATTAATTAATTACGAAACCCTCCACGTTAAATTTGTGAAACGAGATGTATGTCAGGCGTCATCTTTAATGAAGAACCAATTTCAACAATAATTACACTCTTGAATGCTGACCACTATTACATAGTTGGCGACTTTGCGGTGATATCTTCACTTCTATTACTAAACGTTTGTTATGAGGTTTGGAATATTACCCACTTTCCTCTCCGTATCTCTATATCTATCTATCTATCTCTGTCTCTGTCACTCCCTCCCTCTCGGACAAGTAGGACGTAGTATGCAAATTCAGTGGAATGCGTGTTCTGAAATATTATGTATGTTATTTTAGAGATGATACGTTGGAAAAGGTGGAGATTAAAATGCGGTTTTCTGTAGGCCTAGATTCCTTTGGTCAAAAAGAGTAATTTAATGCACGTAAAAATGAAGCGCGTGCCTAATGTCTTTTATCCAATGTTTAAAAAAGGTTGAAACAACAAGATTTACATTTTCAACTATGTTTGTACTAGAATATGCGATAACCAGAACGTATAGTATATTCAGTCTAATGAGTACACTAAGAATAAAAACAGGGAGTATTTGTCGATCAATTTATTGTTGCTTCTGTGGAGACTAGGAAAAAACATTCAAGTTGTTCGATGAGCGTAGATTCACATATTTTCCAACATTTTTCTCTTTTTGATTTTTAGTCGTTCTTTGTTATTCTTCCATTTTGTTTGTTTAAACGGTCTGATCAATCCTTCAATTATTTTTTCAATGTTGCTCAATGTTGTTTTTCAATATGCAACGACCCCACCAACAGCTGAGTCATACGGGGGTACTAACAAGCGGGTTGTGAACCGATGAAGTGATGATAGATGAAATGGTGTTTACAAAAATAAATGCCTTATTAAAGAGACTCGAACTCTCGCTCAAACTGACTAGTTTTTAACGCAGTGTAATAATTGACTGTGAGCTACGATGGTGGCTCGGCAGAAACAATCAATTTCAAAATTTTCCCAAACACATGGTTTGTAATATAATAGAATTATAGTTACCCAGTTTTGTGCGTGTGTCCGAAACACCGGCGCACGCTCTCGCACGAGCTCGGCGAGCTGACCTTAATCTAACCTTGAGCTGGCCTTGATCTTGATTACGCATACTCTGCAACGATAACATGCATTCCCTTCTTACTCGGTCATGTTTTACATGAGTAACATGACTGGTTTCTCTAGTATAATAGAATTGTATAGTTAGGGGGAAATTTGCCATTTCTCTTCTATTTCTTCTAGGCCTATTTCTATTTCTATTTCCATTCATTTTATTTCTTTGGTTCTTTATTCTCTTTATTCCTTCATTTCTTTTATTTTTTTTTCATTTCTTCATTTTTTCACTCTCTTTTTTTTCTTTTTTTTTCTCTTCTCTTCTTTCTTTCTTATTTATTTTCTTTTCTTCTATTTGAGAATATAAAGAGTAAGAAAATGTGAAAACCTCCACAACAATAACTTGTTGAGGGAAAAACAAATTAAAAAATAGATTTCTTCAAAATCAAACCACTTCTTTAATTTTCATATAGCACTTACTTCAGTTGTATTCGTAAAAAAATATGTGTACACTTCACTCACGCTTACCTCAAAACAATACTCCCGGCGTTTTTTTTTTTTTTGTAGAATTTGTAATCGCATCGATTTTCTCCAAGATTCTTTGAAACTATTGCGTTATGTGTATATTTTATAAGGTGAAGTTCAGTATTCTGAACATGTGTTGATGTGGCGGCGAATGGTTACGCGATTCACTGACACTTGGGCGACGGACACTTAGGCGAGAAAAACTTCAGATTTCAAAACGGGTGGACACTTGGGCGAAAAAAACGGACACTGAGGCGACAAAAATGTTTAATTCATAAATTATGTAGCTTTTGGGCAATTGTGAAAATGAAGAATGACTTTGAAAAGATAATTTACATACTAAAAATATAAATCCACTATTTTGAAGCATTTTTTGAGACTTTACAAATTTTTCATCCGATTTCGCCAAAGTTTCCCCCCGTCTCGCCAGAGTGTCCGATTTCAAAGTATGTCAAAAGCATATACTTGCCCATCATGAAGACGTCGTTAAAATGATATATATTTATGATATCCAATTTAATATGTTTGTAAGCAATTTAATTGCAGTTTATTTTTAATTTTGGAGGAATGAAATGCTCAAAGAATAAATTGTTCAAAACAGTATTCTTGCGTCAAGTTTTGAAGTTTATGCCATGAAATTTTCAAGAATCAGAATGAATTGTATTAAAATATTTATCAATTTGGCGGATTACTTTTCTTTAAGAGGCCGCAGACGCTCGTATTTCACGCCGCAAACTCTCACGGCCGTAATTTTTGAGATTTCAATATGATTGTTTTTGCATTCTGCTGATAATTGAAAGAGGGAGGTTATCGCATCCATAGAATTTTGAACAACAAATTTGTAATTTTTCAAATTCTTCAAATGGAAAATGAAAAAATTTCTAGTTTACGGAAACCTAGATATATATTTTTGAATACCGAAAAATAATATGGATTGTGAAATATATCAAAAGTGTGAGTAAGGGAGTTACGAGAATATGAGTTCGGCGGGCTAGTCTATGGGCTGCGCCTAGTACACGATGCATGTTAAACTCGAGTCCGAAGCGAGCGAACAACTAGCGCGTGTAGCGCGCCTGCGGCCTCTTAACAGTGCATCTTTTAAGATAATCAATCTGTGTGCCCAAACATCTTTGCACGTGCACTTGGGTCGTGCAGGTGTTGTTCTTCCGTCCGAGTTTACGTCATTCTGGATTAAGGGTTATTTGAAATAACAATATTTGAGTGCGGGTGATGCAGGCCTTTGGTCTAGTTTTTGAAAATTTAAATTAAATAATTAATGTTCATAAAATGGCAGAAGCAGAAATGTTACGAAACTTGAAATTAAAATTGAAAAATTGAAAATTGATAGAGATAGCAAAATAGCAAAAATAGCAAATAATAATCTGATTGTTTCAATACAGAACATTTTCACAACATGACCCGTAATTTAATTTAAATCTGTGGAGTTTTTAATAATTGTCATTTTTCATGTTTTCCCTTCAAAGTGGCTGAACTGAAAAAATTTAAAATTTCCAAAATGATAGACAATTGCGTTTCACCTATCCAGTCTTTTTTTTTAAATAAGCCTTTGATCATGTAAAATTGGCCGTCGCCTATGTGTCTGTCGTTCAAGTGTCCGTCTAAGTGTCCGTCTAAGTGTCCGTCGCCTAAACGTCTATCGCCCAAGTGTCGGTATACCGGTTACGCATGTAGCGCATCTCGTAAAATAGCTACCAAATTGTAGGCTTCAAATTCTGCGCACAATATGGCACTGATTCATTATCTCCTCATTTGATACGATCATATCCACTCACGGTACGGTTGCGAGTAAGCTACATTAAAATGCATCCCGAAGAAAATTTACTGATATTATACGCACTAATACTAGGAGACATTGTGTTTTGTTTTGTTAATGTTATGGTTTTGTTTTTCAATAAGAGAATATAATATATAATTATTGATACATATTCTTATATTGTTGGTTCTTATATAGTTGTTATTAGTATTAGTAGTTGTTATTAGCATTAGTATATTGTTAGTTCTTATAGGTTTCTTATATTGTTGAGTATTTAATTTGAGTTAGTATAATATTAACCAATGGCAAATTAGGTTTGCTATATAAAGTATGATGATATTCATGTACTCATGTCCTGTATTTATCTGATAAACATCAAATAAGAAACAAATAAAGAAACGCAATGCGTGCTTTTCGCGAAAAAATAGTGGTCAACTGTAAGTAGAATTTATTTAGAAATGAGTTGAATCTTCAGAATAATCCCTTTTATGTGACCGCAAGGAAAACCCGTGCGAGGAAAACCCATTGAATATAACGTCGTTTGATGATAAAGCGAAAGGTTCCTATTTATAATGACTAGATTGAAGGACGTAGTTGCCTGATCTGTAATATACTAATATACTTTCCATAAAACCAATTTTATTCACGAGCTTATTCTAGGCTGCCATTGTTTTTTCATTTTTCATTTTGAATAAATTATTACAGTATTACTTCCCACTGCAAATATTTGTAGAGTGAAGTCTAGTCTATACTGGCTTATAAATTATGTTAGCTTTAATTCGGCAATTTGGTCCTCAATGTTGACTGTGAGCAAGCGAAAACAAAATCGCAGCGCAAAGTTATGGAAAAAAATTGCGAAGAATCGACGTCAAACAAAACAAGGGTTAGTTCAACTACTGCCTACTTTCATACTGCCTACACTACATGTAAAAATATTTTGTTTTGTGCCCACTGCATCAAATCAACTGCAACAATCAACAAAAAGTACCTACACTGAATGCATGACAACCCTTCCCCTTGTCTCGATATACCAACAATACTCACTCACCTTTCATTTCTCGCACTCCTCGGTCACTTGATGCAAATACTATACCTGCTACCCCTTCAATCAAGAGTAAGCTTAGGTTTGTCTCAATGTCTAACTGATTTTGACAAAGGTCAGAAGAGTAGGCAGGACAAGGGAAATGTAGTTCAGCTAGTACGCTGTAGACAATACAAGCCACTTTCCGAAGGTGGAGTAGAGGAAAAAGAGAAAAATATTGTGTAGAGTGTAGACAATGCGGAATAGAAAAGATCGCATGTATTTGTAGGCAGTACGGCAATAGGCGGTAAGATAAACAGCCTACAAAACCGTATATCGTTTATAAGTCCTCCATATGCAATGAGCTGAAGAAGAGGTGTGTATATTTATTTATATATATATATATATATATAGGCCTATATATATATATATATATATATATATATATATATATATATATGTGTGTGTGTGTGTGTGTGTGTGTGTGTGTGTGTGTGTGTGTGTGTGTGTGTGTAATAGACAAGGGTAGCTAACTATATATATATATATATATATATATATATATATATATATATATATATATATATATATATATATATATAGTTAGGTATCCTTGTCCATTTCGCACACCCGCCCCTGTCATTAGCATATTGTATTATGTATTATAGACGCCCAGTTGTAGTCACGAGTCTAACTGGCACATAATATCTTCTAACTGTTATAGAGAATTTGTAGCGTAGTATCTAACTGGCACGTAGTACAAAGCGCTCGTGTCGTGTGTAGCAAAAAGATCCTTCTACTGTTTGTATATGGTCGAAGTATAACAAAACAAAGAGATGTAAAAAGAAAATTTAGATTTGTTATCATATAATCCTGCTCCACGGTAATAGATAGGAGAACCTACTCAAGTATCGAACGGTTGTAAAAGACAAGGAATGTCGAGTCAAAATAGATATTATGGTCCATTTATGAATCTGCAAGTAAAATCAGGCACTTTTTAATGTATGACAAATTGAATGCCCATGAATAATTAATTACAATAGAAAATTTTCATTTTTCAATCAACCAGCAAGGCATCTGCTCCAATGATATTATTATTCATTCCGCTAATTCACCCTGGAATTAACATTTGTGTCTCAAGTTTTACTGGACGACAAAATATATCTCTAGTTACAGAACACGATACAATATTCACGGAGACTTTAACTAGAAGATAATCTTTTTCTTCCAGTTGAACTCTCATCATAAATCTCGGATAAAAATGGACCCAAATTTAGGTAGGAGTACAAAAATCGCCTTATTATTTTATGCGCATTCGTTCCATGTTTTAATTGTTATGCATTGCCAGTATGAACACGGCATATGCAAACACCAAACGAAACTCATTTCTACGTCGTATTGTAAATTCTAACCAATCAGATTTCAGTATCAATTTTTGAACATATGAGTATTTCTCATTCTATACGAATGCCATGGTTTCGAAAATCGAAATGAGAATACCAAAACTCCGAGTATAGAAGCACTGACACTAGTTGTAGCCAAATGGCGTCCGGTTTGTTGCGTGGTCACCTGTTATAAACGAACGAATTAACACTGGAAAAAATGCATTCTTACTGCTGCTAAATAAATACTGGGATGAGCTATGAAAAATCTCACGTTCAGTGTCACTGATAAGGTATATGCTTGTTGCTATGTGTGTCGTGAATTGTGAGCGTACGTAAGTTTTCAAATTCGCCCCGTGTTTATTCGATTGACGGAAAATATTCACCGACAATACAATTTTCATCATTCAAGGTGAATAAATAGAGGAAATCATTTATTCATGACGGCTGTTCATGAACGGCTTGTTCATTTACGATGAATGATCATGAAGGTCCAGCTTACTATGAATTTGAAATTATAATTGCCGAAAGTAAAAATGAGTTATACAAGTATGGTAATAATTCGTTTCAGAAAGCTTTTATAGAAACACCAAATGGTGTATTGTTTTAATATGGAAATGCTTTACTGGCACCGTGTACGTGGGTTTTATTCTTGAAGTAGCAATTATTCATTTTTGAATCTTCAGTAAGAACCTGATTGTAAACTTGCCTTGCTTCTATGTATATTTTGTAGAGTTATAGCTACTTTAACGACCTCATCAAGAGATATATTGTTGAGGGTAGAAATGAGCTATAATATATTATATTAGTGAAAAGGTTAACAAACACAGCAGTTGAATTTCTCGGACAGATCTTATCACATACCATGGAATCAAACAGAAGGTCAATCAAAAGATGATCTGCCATATCAACAACTAATTTCAAAATCATTGTACTATATGGTGTTAGAGCCTAGCGACTCAGATTTTATTGCTATAACCTGATTTGAAGCGAAAGAAAAAATCAATCATGATACCGCGGTGTTGAAATTGAAACAAATAGATTCAATTTCTCATAATCTTCAACACACATATGCCATATATTTTGAATTCCGCAATGGATATATATATATATATATATATATATATATATATATATATATATATATATATGTATATATATATATATATATATAAATATATATATATATATATATATATATATATATATATATATACATGTATGTATATATATATATATATATATATATATATATATATATATATATATATATATATATGTATATATATATATATATATATATATATATATATATGAATAGTTATATATAATATATTATTATTATTATTGTCCTACGGTGTGACACTGACACATTATTGCCCTTTCCTCAAGGCCAAAATCTCGAGAACCTTTGAACTGATCGGCTCGATACGAGGGCCAAAATACTCGCCGCGGAAAGCCTACAACAATTGGAGTAGAGGGTGAAATCGCCAATAAACAAGTCTACTTTCGGATCGGATTTGGGCTACCCTGAAAATAGGCTCGTGCGGTAACACTGGGAAATCGACGCCTTGCGGGTCGAAAATGTGATCACATAACGTCAGCAAGCCGAATCGAATGATGAGAAAGGGGTTGGGGAGTAGGACATGCTAGGAACATCGAGATTACATGCTAAACACCACAACTAACTAACTGCGTAAGGGAAACATGACACGTTCGTCATGCTCGCGGCAACGACACAGAAGGGTGCTTCTATTTCGGGCTGCAATATTTAGACCGAGTCATCTCGCCAACGGCTCAATCGATTGCTAGGATCGATAGATCGAATTGATAGAAGAAACGCCAAATTGGTCAGCGCGGGAGTACGAACACGTATGGCAGTACCTAAAAGACCGGCAACATAGAAATCCTACTTTGCGCATCGGAGTGGGATCTCAGTACGTGATAGTGAAGGCGGTGATGATAGAGGGAATGTACAATGGCCCACAATATGAATGTTATATGCTTTCATTCCCCGGTCAGTTCTCTGGACGCCAATGCCACAACAGTGGCTCTGCGAATCCGTGAGCTGCAACAGCAAGCCATCGAAACTATTGCAAAACAACACCATATGCACATGAGAACACTATGACTCAGACGTGTATATATATGTATATATAAATATATATATATATATATATATATATATATATATATATATAAATATTTTTTATTCATTTATTTATAGGCCCTATACATAGTGAAAACCAATTGAACATTTCACCAAATTTGCTATTCTAGTGATTAATTGATCACAATAAAAATGGCTACAGTTTTGATTAAATTGTATGAATGAAACCATCAACATTGTATTGAGTCACGTAAAAATAACTGAGCTTTATTTACATACATTCTTTTCGAATCAAATTTTCGGATCAATGCCATTCTTCTGAATTCCTCTGAAAATGATTTTTTTTTCCGAAAGTAGTAATCATCTTGGAAATCATGTGTTATAGGCTTATGCAAGTGATATCTACGCCAATATTTTACATATCGTTGAAAAATATACCTAAATTTCGAAATCCATGAACTCGAGATACTCACAAGCCAGAGGTGAATTTTAGAGCATCATCATTAGCGTATTAGAGACTCATCTGTTGTTGTTTTTTTGTGTGGAATATACAACGTTTGTATTTTGTGATATTTTGAATTCAAATCTCAGAGAGTAATGTTTCACTTTATAATAGTTACGGCATAGAGACATTTAGCTCAGTCTCAATATTATAAGTACAATAGCTGTCTTAACTTATCAGATTGAACTCTCCAAAGGTACCGACTACGCAGGCACGTTAATTGATACACTATAAGATACTTACAAACTGAGTCAAGCAAACTTTGTTCATCTACTTAAAAGTTGTGGATAGTTCTATCTAACCATGAAGAATATAGTACATAAACTGTTCATGTCGTAACGAGACAAGTTGCAAACTGCTGTGAACAAATTCGTATTGCAGGTTTACTGTTAGGTGTAGATATGTAATCGTAAGTAGATATGATTTGACACGCAGTCAAGTATGAAGTGAGACTAAAGAACTTGATCTAATAGTTGATGAGAACTCGAAGAAGCTGACTCATCAAGATACTGATGTTGATGAAGGCTCAATTCAAAATTTCAGCTTGCCAGAATCACAGATATATATAATACCTATAACAGTATGACCTACTTCACTGATATTACTGCAGTACTTTTGTGGTATTATTATTGTATTATTGTATTGTTATCTGTACTTTTGTACATTTGTCTGAAATTTACTGTATATATATATATATATATATATATATATATATATATATATATATATATATATATATATATATATATATATATATATCTGTGTGTGTGTGAGTGTGTTTTTGTGTGTGTATGTGTATATGTTTATGAATTTCACAATATCATCTGAAGAGTGTTCAAAAGTTATGTGTTTCCACTTAACTACAATTTATATTACTGATTTTATTGGGAAGTCAAATCGTAAACTGTAATCTTACTAAATTATCTCCTATAACTCTAAAGAGGTAGTATGAAAAACGTTTGCATTTTTCTCATAGTATGCCAACGGCATGAGTATTTGAATGCAATAATGTATGCATGCTTTATTGAAAAATACTCAATTGGGTCACGTTTGGAATGTTGTATACGTATTGAATAATTCAATTAGGGAAAATTACTCTTTTGAAATATTGAATCAATCTCCTTCGGAGTATACTGAAAGTTTGAAGTAATCTATAGTCTGAACTTTCATTTAAATTGTGTTTTCAGCTTTAATAAAATGAATATTACTATATATTTCAAATTTCTTCATTTAAGGTGTAAAAACTCCAATGAATATGTATTCCGTTGAATTATAATGAAGTATCAATTTGATCTATAAATGTGTAAGTAGTAAATACGGCTGGCTAATAAAAAACATGGCACCTCCATCAAAACTTGAATTTGAAACAAGGTATCCAGAAATATGCTAGTCAATTTTGAAATGATTATCCATTTATAAATCCTTCATCAGTCTCTGATTCACTGTGTGTATCAACTCACTGTGTGTATCCATTCAAGTTGTGCATTTTATTCAAATTCGTAGCTGATTAAAACATGGAAACGACTTCTGTGTTAAAATAAAGAAATATACGATTTAACGGAAACCATTTAATTCTCTAGTTCAATAAGTTCTTATACATTCAATTCGTAGTTTCATACAGTTGAATATAGATTACACCTACGCCCACCTATGATCATATAATGCATTCTCACAACATAAGACATTATATAGTCCATAGTTGGTCTGCTCAAGTCTAAACAACCATAGTTTGATGCGTACTTGTTTACGGGACAATTATGTTAATTACATCACAAATTGGAGTTGTTCTGAGGGCACATAATAGTCCAAACGGTCCAAGTAACACAACAAGTAACAGTATTGCAACCTGTTTACATCATCACAAAGTTAACGCATCTGCTGCTTCAGAGTGTAGGCCCTAAAAACACACACATACAGATACCAGCCACAACAAAGTTTCCAGGGTTCCAGGGTTGATTATTTGCTAATGGTTCGTGCATGTTTTATTATGACCCGTGGGTGTTTTGTGTTCAGCCATTACACACGTGCACCAGCCATCAAACCGCGAAAAACAAGACAAAAAACACAATTTACAACCAGCCGAAAAAAAGCGTCTGAATGAAAGTGAGAGAGAAGAGTTAGATTAATGAAAAGAGGAAGCAAAAAAATAAATGATAAGGCTAGACAAAAATTACGGGTCATAAATTTAATTATATGTGTCAGTATAGTTTGGGCTGGAAATTGTTCCCTGCTTCGGAAAGGAACAGTTCGGTTAATCTATGGTATGATGATTCATATCTACTTAACGACTCTATCAGCAGCTAGGTTGTTTGGGGGTGAAATGTTCGGGAGGTAATTGAATGATTTTTCGATTGTTATGTGAATAATTCTATTGCACCAGTTGCACAGTTGAACTTTCTAGAAGAAAAGAAACCCTCTTGACTGTAACTTGTGAGTGATTCAGTTATTATTGAATCACCCCACCCATCCACAACATGGAAGTATACTTGCTTCCACAAAAGAAGGTCGTAAAACGTGCACAAGTATCAACGTATGTATAGCTGTATATGTCCGTTTATGTAGCTTTTGTATCTTCAGAATATTATCGTTTTTAATGACAAGATTCACGACAAGAAACGCAAACACATGTTTAGAAGGCGTCAAATCCGTAGAGTTGCAGTAATATTATGTAATTACCGAAGTTTTATCAATATATTGCTGGTATGTATATCTATATAGATCTTTTTTTGTTGTTTCAAGTATTTTTAATTTTATACAACTTTCCAGATAACTTTTAATTTAATTAAATGAAGAATGCAGTATTCGACTATTACCACGGCCAGTTAGTATTTATCTGACAGTCCAAACTTGTTATCACCATGGTTACCTATGCTATTTGTTTTCACCAACTCTCAGATAAATACTAACTGGCCGTGGTAATACCGGGCCTGCACTTGTAACAAATCATAGTGTAATAATTCAAAATTTAAATGCTAAATGATTCGGAAGTGACAGGTACGAAACGCCTGTAAGTGACACAAATATTGACACAAATGTGTATGAATTATCTATATATTACCCTTCCCTCACCTGGTTCCTTCAACAATGACAGAAGAGTAATACATTATTTCCAAAAATATGTTCGAGATGTATTTCATTGTACACTTTTTGTCAGCCAGTTTGACTGATAACCCTATACCATTAGTATTAACAGATAGATGAACTGGTTACAACTATGGATTGCAACTAGGTTACAATCGGGTCCGACAACTTAGTCGACGGCAACTATATTTACTTCTTAAATATTGCACTATATTGCACTATATGGCAACTATATTTACTATTATATTTACAACTTTATATTTACTATCAATTTGTGATTTTCAATTTTTTAGATGTCACAATGAGAGCAGGACCCATATCAACAGTCTTCCTGTTTAATATTATCACGAACTGGTTATAATGATAATGATCTACGCTATGAAATGTGACTTTTTGAGAATATGGACTCCATTATGATTATTATCAGTTTGATTCTGATAAGATTTTGTCTTGAGAGATGAACTCATTGAAAAACTTTTGCAGGTTTAAAATAAGATTTCTCACAAAACAGTTTTTATTTCATTGCAAGCCAATTCAACTTTTTTCATATGTTTTTCATTATCAAGGAAAACAATACTTTTTTTTAATCATATTCAAGAACAACAATCGTTCGTCCTGCATTTAAAAATTTGAAACCATCCACGGTTTATGGCCGAAATGTGAGTAACCAATCCAAGTGGCCAACAGTTTTTTTACCAACAAATTCTAGAAAATATATCAAAGCTTTTTTTATTGGCTGGTCATTACATCTCTATCGCTATCTCTTCCCTTTACTTCTCTTGCCTCCTTTCCCTCTCGCAACATTTCCTCTTTTATTGAATTAACCAATCAACTAACAGTTTGCAGCTAGCAGGTTTCATTTTATAGAATAGGATTGCTGTGGCAACTTATAGCGTATAGTGAACGTCGTAATAACGTGTGGCTGTTGAGCGAAGTAGGAATCTTACGTTCAGTTAAGAGTAGAAAGATGAAAATTCTTTCAATTCGTAATTAATTATAATTTGTGTACCCTTTATAATTTGAAAACGAAAAAAGTCTGCTGATGTTGGTGTTGCTTTTTGTATAAGTTGAAAAATCTTGTAAAATGTTCGTCCCTCCGTATTACATGATTGAACAACAACACTCTTTATTCGAAATGTTATTACAATTAAAAAATCTTGAGCGAAAATAAAAGTGAGATCAATGTGGTTTTCAGAGTAAACAAATTGTTCACGTGAATTCCTTCATTTTCGTATTCATGGATACTGTTTCTAATATTTGTTTATATATTTTGGCCTTGACGTCGCATTGTACTACACGCTAAGATCTATTGACGTCGGTTAATGATGAAGATGATGGGATGATGAGGTGATGAAATGATGTGGTGAAAGCTTATTGCATCAAATAATTTTGGAGGTGAGGTGGTGTCTGGTGTGGCCTGTTGTTGAGAAACCATCCTAGTATGAACCTAAACGACGTAGGAAAACAAACAAAAAAACTTTGTCAGGATGGTCGATCATGGCGGAATCGGAACTCCGGTCTCCTGAATGGCGATTCAGCGTGCTAGCCACTGGTCCACCCATCTCAGTAATGAACTTACAGTGTCTTCCGATTATAATCAATCTGAATATCCGGCACCGAAACTGAGACCTCTTGATCTGTTGTGAACCTGACCCGACTCTATCTTTATAGCCTAAGCTACTTGAGATTATGTTCCTGTACATGAATAACTACGATCAACAATCGAAACACCTCTGCGTCAATACTAAACAATACAATAGAACGGGCGATCAAACCTTCACTTGACTTGACCGGCGTTTCTATAAACCAGATGGACTACCTATCCACTACGACTGAGGAAAACTACTCGGAGCTCACTCTCGTTAATTGCGAAGAGTATATCACGATCACGTGTCCACAGCGGTAAGCCAGACGCCTTGAGTATATATACCTCCAAGAACACTCCCGCCGATTCCGATCAAAAGTCTTCCCTATCTTTCAACACTGTAGGTGCGGAGTTTCGAGCACCCAACAAGAGGTAGATGCAGAGATCTATTCTTAGTGCGCTGAACAGAGTAGACGGATTGACCGAATAATCCGCGTCCCATGAAATAACTTCAGCGTCGCGACGCCGTCATTCGTATACATATAGCAAAAAACAGTGTTTCCCTCGTGTTTTATACCTTTTTTGAGATATATTGCATAGTGGCTATTAAGTTCGCATATAAACGTGGAATAATATAATGTGGTGGTACTTTATGTTTTGTTTTTTGGAATATTAGGAATTGACCTGAATTCGTTGTACCGCATCCAGTGATGTGAAATCGCCATATATCTTCGTGGCTTGAATATGATTGTTGATGCTGACAGATGATGTGTTCTACGTATAGTACTTGTGTGTATATAGTGGTTCGAGAATCACAGCGAATCGTTGGTTTCTGTGTATACATTAATTACTGTCAAGAGATATTGAATATGTTTTATTCGTTTTTTTGCTGATTGTTATATTGTTTGAAACTTTGTTCGGATGTGATTGGTTTTCATTTTAATTCAACCTGATTAAAAATGCCGTTAGTAATAATATCATCAGTATCTTTCGTTGGATTTTGGTATGAAACGTCATCACAATTAATAAAATATAATCTATAATCAAATTGATAAATCGTCTGTTGTCTTGTTTAGAATTAGTTTCCAGGATTATCGAACAGGAATACTACATACTAATTAAACTCTTTACAAAATTGTGACAATAGATAGTCGTGATGAAGTGCGTTTTCTTGTGAATTTAAATTCTGGATGATTCGCCGTCGGGTAATCGGATGCGAATAACATTTTCGTTTGCTAATAAAATACACGGAAACACTCCATAATGTTGGAAACGAGCGGAGTGGATGGAAAGGGATTTCAAGTTTCTGTCAACATTTGATCAATAATATCTGATGTTTATTTTGAGAATATTCAA
Organism: Brachyptera risi; assembly: GCA_964007535.1. Classification (NCBI taxonomy): domain Eukaryota; kingdom Metazoa; phylum Arthropoda; class Insecta; order Plecoptera; family Taeniopterygidae; genus Brachyptera; species Brachyptera risi. The sequence continues at coordinate 59,910,296 of OZ023326.1, forward strand.
CATTACTAATCAAACCGTCGGGTATAATCCATCTCCCAGTATTACATGGCAAGTGACGAATGTGCGAACAATTTCATCAATTTAGCTTGCAGGAATCTGTCACTGAAAAATACACACAAGCATTCGTGGGTATCGAAACGAATAGTATTATATATACATATATATATATATATATATATATATATATATATATATATATATATATATATATATATATATATATATATATATATATATATTTGTATGATTTTTTTTTTTTCTAGCTCTTTTTTCTTAGCTTTTTTTTTTAGCTATTGAAACCATATATATATATATATATATATATATATATATATATATATATATATATATATATATATATATATATATATATATATATATATATATATATATATATATATATATACATATATATATATATATATTATATATATATACATATTATATATATATATATATATATATATATATATATATATATATATATATATATATATATATATCAGAACTGTTGCATTTTTTCAATTTTTTTCATCATTCTCATACAATATAAAAATCACCTTTTTTGTTACCAACCACAATGAATGTCGTGACTCGACACAGTATGAACGGCACCGGTAAAAGAGCAACAGTTTATTTCTAGAATATTAGCACAATGAGTGTGTAATGACTAGTACACACACGTCGATGCATGATACACACTCGTGTTTTAACACTTACGAGTGTTACAGTTCGGTTAGTAGTCGTGACCTGTACTCAACACCAATTGGTAAACAAAACGACTAGTCTTTGGGTGTGGTGTGTACAAGTGATTTGGTGCGCTGTGATCGAATTACTTGTGACGATTTCATACGGAAATAAAATTGTTGTCATCTTACCGTCTCTAACTTGGTGCTGTGTTATTACAAACCACAGTGTGAATGCTCCAGTTTATATAGGCTGTTTTATAATATTTTTATTCATATAACTGCAAATGTGATTCATCGAATCGGTTTTTCAATCACAGCGTTTGAATAATGATGTAATTCACAACTTGGCTTTCAATGTGTGACTATTTCTGTGATAACAATCATGATACGTGCTGTACCGTATACATATTATACAACACTGCTTTTTCAAAAGGAGATGAAATACCAATTTAAACAGTATAATAAAAACGTGTATATAGTCTAAAACGTGTACATAACGTGATAGTGACGCTAAGTTACGTGTTGAAGATATTATAATGGGATAATAAAATATTTAAATCGTACAATTATTATTCGAAAGTGAAACTTAATACGAGTTGAGACTTTTTATAGACTGCAAGTTTATAAAATGTCATCGCTGTTCTTTGTTAACCATTAAAGTGAGTGCAACTGTTGACAGCTGACGAACAACCTCTGAATTATATAATTATATTTCCGTATTTTATTCGGTAGAGACTGTGAACGACTCCAGCTCATTCATACTTTTTGAAGGGTTAAAATTTTTATTATATGAACTAGCGACCTATTACCAGTGAAAGTGCTACTATTAGCAGTCTAATTTTATGTTATTCTATCGGTGAACGTTTATATTGGCTTGACTTAATAGATAATTGTTTGGATATAAAATCAACTTTCTCGAATGTCGTTTTAATCCAAGTGAAGTGATTCAAGTGTAATCAAGTAAATACAAAAAAAATCATTGTTGAGAATATTTATTGATGTGAGTGAAAATTACAACGAACGTAGTATCGAATTATCAATATTTTGTCGTCGCTTCATTGATGTTGTTTAAAACAGTGTTTATAATTACCAAATTTGTTCGTGTGTTAAAAAGTGATCTATTCAGCTAGACGATTCAAAGTTACTCTTTTCATGAATATTGTTCAATTTTATTGTCCTCACAGAAGAAAATTACATTTAAAAATAGCTGTAATACTTGATCAGTTCAATTTCACTCTTGTGTATTCAGCGTGAATAGGTTATTAATTACTTCAGTATTGAATTAATCATTCAAAAACTGTAAATTGACCAGAATTCAAACTAGATCGGATGCCAACTTCAAGTCCTGAAATTACATTCCATCTCCAAATATTGAGTTTGACTACTAGTGATAGGCGTGGCTAATTGCCAGGCCACCTTGATCTATACTTCATGTGGGCATTTAGAGATACTCTGATAGGTAAATGTCAAATTTCCCACATAACAACGCCCATTTGATTGGATGTTTAGTTTTGTGACGTTTGTGGGCGGGTCAATCACTAGTCGTCAATTGAAAACGAATAAGAGAGGTATTCAAAAATTCGAACGTTTTTTTCAAGGAAAGTGAATCTAGGAGGCGCATGAACGATGATCGAGCGCGTACAACGTTTAGTTGTACAATCAATCTCCTGTACTGTATTGAGTGATGGTCTCCACGTAAACTATTCATTTTATTGGCACAGGACGTTCAAAGTGATAGTCTGAAGTTGGTAGAAATTACCAGCAGTTCGTGTTCGTTCGAGTATAAAATGAATGTCGAAGAGGAAAGCGTCCGGTTTTGCTGGAAACTCAAGCTACCGTGTATGCAAAGATTCCGTCAACAGATACCAATACCAGATGTTACTGATAACTGGTGTCGACTGACGGGGTTTCGTCACCCGGATCAAATCACGGACAGACGCGAGCACAATCTTGTAGCGGTATGTAAAATTTATGTCTGACCACAAGAAAATATTGATGATGTGTCTTGGATGAATGATGAATGAGCGATCTAAATGAGAAATTCATGGCATACCTTTTTTGGCTAAACTGATTGAAATGTATTTTCATATAAAAACTAGACCGATAGACTTAGCACGATGTAGTGATACCAATCTACATCATCATTTATAAAGAAAGTGCTCCAACTCACATACTGATAACATGGACGGTATTTGTGGTTTAGTGGATCCTCTTGTGAATTAGATGTGAATAAGAGTGGCTAAGGTACCGATGGCATTATTGAACCAATCAAATCTATAATTCTCGTAATCTACTGGGCCGTGTATAGCATTATTGAGCATTGTTCTTTAAAATAGTTTGATATAAAAGCGATAGTTGCGCTACAGGCAATCGCGACGCTGGACTCAAATTCTGACCCCGGAAAGATTTCACTTTCAAGACCCGATTTGGGTCACCTTCTTTATATTATGATAAAATAGGTTGGTATCACAACATCGTGGGCCTAGTATAGGCTCCTCTCCTTCTTACGATTACCTGATATTGCATAGTTGCCATAGGAGCCCTTGACTATAAATAGTTGGCAACCAATAAAATATTTCATTAATTCGCCAGTAGAAGTTCCGGGTAGACGCGACGCTGCTAGTGGTCCACTGAAGACCTTGTGAATAGTAGTACAAAAGAAGCGCGCGCAAATAGCAACAATGACATTTATAAAAAAAAATCTTATTCTTGGAAGTACTGTGTGGTTTGGTTACTATACATATCGCCGGCTATATTCAATTTAGGAGCGCAGTCTATTCTCAGTTTTACTGACGAATCCTGTTTAGCCGTCACGGCCGTCTTGACTCCTTCAAGTAACAATAAGTGAGCTCAGTTATAAAAAGTCTGAAACAGACCATCGAACTGTCTAGTGTGATTAGTCATTACATTATAGTTGTCATAGAAATTACAGAAGTGATAAAAGAAATCGTTTTATTGTTTATAAAAATTTAAAAAAGCCATCGTTGCATCGCAGACTTTTTAGCAATGTCAAGCACACAATGAGTAATGTCAATGGTAAGATGCCCATATAACATGGTTGCCCTTGAATCTACAGCAAAGTTTATTGTTGGGGTGAAACAAATTGTTGATAACAAATATTTGTTTTTGTTGAAAATCTGTTGGCATTATCTCAAAAAACTATTGTGGTCGTTTAAAACCATGCAGTATTAATTAAGTGCAAGCGAATGCATGCAAAGTTTCACTTGGAGACTGGGTGATGGGTTGGTTCTATCATCCCCTCCACCTGTAGAACCCTGATACTAAGAAGATAAGGATTTCCAAAAAGTTAATTGAAAGTCTTCGCTAAGCTCATCTTGCCAACATGTACTAGATGCGATCGTTTTTTTAACAATTGCTATATGCACACCTCATAACACTGCAACAACTTGAGCAATGACTCATAACTAATACAAGTAAGATAACCTAATCTCTCAACTCTGCTATCCACAAACGAAGACGGTTCCGAGCTTCTGTCTCTATTATCCTATACCATAATCGCGCAGGTGTTTCCCGTCTTCTTTTTACGTGGATACCGTGTATGTTAAACTGCTGATAGTCATAGTAGACTGCAAGTGCTGTACATGACAACATAAAGTGAACTTGAATTACCTTAGATAAGTGATTGTTATTCACATTGTTACTCACGTTCAACACTCGATAAAACTTTGTCTAGCTCTGACGAATTTCCTTGTCCTAGTTCTTGCTAATCTCACTGAATCCATTAATTAAATAATTTAACCCATTACTGGGCTTCAGCGCAATACGTCAACTAATTACGTACACAGTAAATGAACCGTCTGGATTATATTGAAAAAATTATAATTGAGGGAGCGTAACGAGTGACTCAATATTGGACTTTTTTTGCACAATTCTCTCTGTTGTTTTTTTTCAACAAGGTATATTTATTCATTTATTTATTATATACACTCACAGTTGCACCAATGTGCGGTGGCAAGGTCTTAAACTAAATGACAAAACTTAAAATAGGAATAATTATAGAATGAAAACAAATACTAATTTCTGAAGAAAAATAATTAAACTCTTAGATATCCTCTCTCAACACTTCCCTCTGAACTAGTACTTTTTTCATTTTTTTAAGGTCAGGGCTCTCTCCACAATCCGCCTCGAACCATTCCAAACCTCACCAGTTCAAGTTTACAATACAGAGGTCATCTTATGTTTTCTTGGTCGAGTTAAAATTTTTGAAATTTTGCACATGAGCACACTGATATTCTACTGAAATATCTTCGGTTTTAAGAACTTTCCTCTAATTGGTTGATGATTTTAAATTATTGCCAACGCCATCAACTCCATGAGATCAAATTTTAAATATTAAGAGCCCGTATCCTAGCTGAGAATATTTCTCTTCGACATGCGCGACCCAAGTTTGGTGTGCGATTTTGGAACTCGGTAGTGGACAGCTATCTCTCTCAGTTTCCTATGGCTATCTCTCTCTCTTGTAACTTGAAGTGTTCATCAAAAAAGACGTGCACTTTGGAAACAACATTTGACCGTTCCGATTTACCGCCTTCTCTATAAGTTAACAAATACACTCGGGGGTCCTAGACCGTCATTCTGCGTGTTGTCACTAGGTTGTCACAAAAGCCATCTGAATAGCAGGTAGTATTTTGACGAGATATTTGGTAAACGTTTTAGCTATGGCTCTCACAATAAACTCATTCAGATTCCATCACAGATAATCGAGCTGTGATACCATACAATATGCTGTTATTTCTGAAATCGAGGAAAGTAATATTCACAATTTTTTTCCTCATAACATTGATACTGGATACAAAATCATTGTTCCCCAATGAGAAAATATATACCACAAGCTATGTATTTCATTGATACTCATATTGGTTAGTCACAATTGCTACTTGTATTCGAAAGTAGGGGTATACGGAGATTATGTTGACCACAGGGAAGTAGATGCAAATTTACAAATAATCATGCTGATAATGACTAAGTATAATTCGTAGGAAAATATCATAACAAATGATGAGTGATCAATTATTAGACGAGCTTTAGCGAGGATTCAATTTCACATACTGAAAAAAATTGGTGTTCGTTTTTATATATTTTTTTTTTTATGTTCATTTGTCGGTTCTCCACAGGTCAAAAGGCTACAGCTATCAATTTCAAACTTTCTTTCATAATGGTTCCATATCTAACTCAGATCTGTATAGTTTTGTGGCATTATCGGATATCAACTTTTTTTTTATGAATTTCAGAAATTTCAAAAATACCCTTAAAAATTTAAAATTTTAAAATTTTTATTTTCCAAAAAATTGAAATTTTGTGTGGAGTTGAATAAAATCTTGATACACATTTCTGGGAATTCTCAGCTTGATCGGGTCAGCCATTTTGAAGAAAAAACACGAAATGTGCTAAATTGGTACCACTCGAAGCCGTTTTTACCCATTTATAACTAAAATGTTACCCAATTGGCGAATTTAGGCAAAAGTTTGGCAATGAAGTCGACATACTATTACTTTCCACTCGTCTAACAACGCGTATATAGCGTTTTCCTAGTCATAAACAAATGATAAGATGAGTGCAAAATGAGTAGTGAGACTAGTGGATCGGTGGCTGAACCGGCATTCAGGAGACCGGGGTTCGATTCTGGACAGAGACCTCCAAGAAGAGTTTTTTCGTGGTGTCCCTCTGTCGTTTAGGTTCATACTGGGATGATTCCTTTGCAACAGACCACGACCGACTCCTTTTTACTATACAAAAACACATAATGAAGTAACCTTCCATCTAATCTTCTCATCAGTCATCACCTCATTCATCATTCACCGACGCCAATAAGTCTTAGTCATCATTCATTACTGTGCTTAGTTGAACCCAACATAAAAACATAAATGAATGCGTCAAAAGTACAATGTTATGTCGATTTTAGATTTTGTGTGAGCTTATTTTCAGTTATTATGCCCATACTAGGATCGCTTTCAGAATTATTTCATGCATATATTTAATATTTCATTGATTAAATTATCACAATATGTAGTATTTACATAATAGTGGGATGGTCAATCGGAGACTAATTCTGAAATAATAAACAAATTCACACAATTTTAGCCATCAATCACAGTGATTTATTATTGGTTTAGTTTTTTTTAAATGGAATGGCAAAGTGATGAAGACAACTGCCAATACAGCATGTATTTGTGTATGATCTTTGTACATATTTCAAGAATAATTGTTTTCGCTTCGTATAGGCACATGTGTTCTTTTTTCACAAAATCTGACAACAATGAACTGTGAGCGGAAAATTGTACAACCCAATATTCTGAGAGAATAGAGAGGAAATATATTTATTTTCAAAACAAGTGAACGCAAGTGTCAGGCCAATCAAGCAACTCATTAGTGGAAGTTTTCTCAGGACACATGTTTCGAAGAGAATAAGATAAGATGATCGTGAAAAAATTCACACAGATCAGTCGTAGCTGCCTACACTGAAAATATGTGTGCATGTATAGGTCAACTTCACCTATATGAACCTTGACTGATCCAGGCCCAGCTAAGGCACTGCTTCATACATTCCAGTCAAGCGGGGCTTAGGTTCGAGCCTCGCATATGACATGGGTTTTTGTGAACATCATCCGTCTCTCTTCTGCGAGCTCACTCGTACCCCTAATAACCTAGCTGTTGGTGAGGTCGAAATCTAAGGTAGCCGGCAAAAAGACCGCGAACAATTTTATCTCGCGGCAATAATATCGAGTAGGGTGAAATGACCGCACGTACATAAGGTCGCGGAGAAGAAAATATCGCGAGCCAAGTGAGCGCGGGTAAAAATACCGTGGAGGTAATAAGATCGTGAACAAATGATCGCGGGCAAAAAGATCGCGGGATCAAACAAAACTGGGCATTTTTCAAACTATTCGAATATGCGTGTGATCAAATTTGAAAGATGATCCATATATATATTTATATATATTTATATATATATATATATATATATATATATATATATATATATATATATATATATATATTCATATATATATATATATATATATATATATATATATATATATATATATATATATATGTGTATATATATATATATACATATATATATGAATATATATATATATATATATATATATATATATATATATATATATATATATACACATATATATATATAAATTTATATATATACACATATATATATATATATATATATATATATATATATATATATATATATATATATATATATATATATATATTCACATCATCAGAACCCTAACAATGTGGAAAGTAATTAATTTTGTTTCAAATATGATGATTTTAAAATTCGTTTTAATATTAAATCTTATCGTAGTTTTTTCCTTTATTCGTTTCTGTCTACAATAAATGATCATAGCATATTTGAAACTGATTAGGAATTATATTAATTATATTGTGACCATTTCTTGGAATGATTCAGCGATCAAATTTCAATTGTGAAATCACTCAATCAATGTGGAAACATGAAATGTGATAAATTGTGTTTGTTATATTTTGTGTCGTTTTTCACGTTATGTTTCTCATGTTATGTTTCACTGTAGAATATAATGATGGGCTACTAACAATGTGTTAAAAACAACTCGAGAAGTCGAATTTCAACACTCCATAATTCATCAAACGATAATAAATGTAATTGTAATAGTTTTAATTCTGATTTTGAGCATTGACCCAAAAAATGAGTTTCTACTTGGGTATTAAGTCAACTGGAATTATTTTCACTTAATCTGTGAGAAATGCATCTAGGACTAAAATAAAAAATGTTTTCTTGTTGTAATGAGAATGTGAAGACACTTACAACTAAATATACTTGATTGGTGTGATATATCGGTATATTGGTTTTCAGCTAATCACTTTTATTCCGTTCCAAGAAAGGTTCATTTGGAGTGACAGCACTCATGGCTCGGGTCCACTTCCTACCTAGGTTGACAAGTGGAAAGGGGATGATTTTCAAAGAGTTCCAGTGTCACCGCTAGATGGAGGAGTTTTCCAACTTATAATTTGGACAAAATCTAGTCACTGTAAGTTACATGACACATTTTGATCAAGGAAAACGGGAAGACTGTTGAATTATAGGCAAATCAAGATTTTGAATATTGATGAGAAAGGTTGAACTTAAAGATGTGCGTTTGTAATTTTTTTCTAGTTATATTCGGTAACCGGGAATTAGGCAATGAAAACCATTAAATTGGCACTTTTTGATTCAAAAATTGCTCCATATTAAAATTATTCTTCAATATTCAACTAGGCATATCCAATTGTGAGAGTATCGTTTATCAATTGCTTTTTATCGCAAATCCGTAGTGTTTGTAGTTCTTGAGATATATGTGATGGAAGTGCACCCTGTACTCAACATGAAATCTGTCTAAGATGCGGGCTCTTAAATTGAAATATGTGTATTTTTATCGAATTATTTTCATAAATATTATGAATATGTCATGAATTCTTACCGTGTTATCATGAATTATTACCGTTACGTGCTTCTGATATAATTCCTAAACGAATTAATAGGCGCGTTGCATTGAGTGAGTGAAAAATAATATTTCAAAATACATTGCAATGCAGATAGCTGTTCTGTCTCATGATTCTTATTGACATACAATGAATCTTTCGAAGGACCGTATGGTGTTTATTATTATTCCGTATCGAAAATGTACTATCCAAGTCAAGTCGTCTTTGTGTAACGCCCGTGTTCGCTCAACAACGCGTAAAACAGCGAATTCATGGTAATTAAATTACATACGGATAGGGTGATGAATAAAATACAATTATGCATACGACGGAATGAAACCGACTCTAGAGGAGACAGAACGTATTTTTAGTCATTTGATGTATCTAGCTATCTTATTATTGTCATTGTTACTTCTGATAAAAGCGAGATACAAAGAAAATGAACTACGTCCAAGTAACAGCTAGAATAGAATAACTTCATGAAGTATTCATCTCCCTTAATTTCAATTGATATCACAGATCAATATTGCACGTATCTAAAATTTGTATTAATTAAATTATGGGAGTAATATTGATAGGATTGCATTACTTTGATGAATCCAAATTGATATGATTGTTCAACATATCGGCATGTTCCATAGATAGAGACAATCCAATCACAACGTTATCTCAGGTTTCTTCTCGAATAAGCTTGTTCATGACTAAATGAAAAATGGTCACATGAATCATAAAATAACATATTTGATATCCATTTCATTATATTTTTTCTTTAATGAAATCGAAACTTGATACTAAATCATTGTTCCCTAATTGAGGCTATGGATGAGAGATAGGATCGTTTTGACAGGTCACCACAAAGGCGATATTACCACCCCATTTTGATTATTCAAAACCAAATAACTTTAACACCAGGACTGCGCTGTCTTTGACAATAATTTTCCCTTGCAGATAAAAAATCTATTATAATCCATATATTATCTTTTATAAGATCATTATACCTAAAAAAAGTCTATACTGTGAACAATGAAGTAAAGTCCGATATCTAGTATAAAATTCTCCTATTGAAGCAAAACAGAAATTTAGTGTCTTTTCCTTTCACATACCCTGTATAATAGTTGTAATCTCCCAACGACCCGGATCCATTTAGTGGTTGGTTTAATTACCCCTGATTCCTGGCTCCCCTGCATGCGTTTGCCCACAAAGGCGAACTTTCAAGCCTCGTTTTTGCGGAGGCTTTATCAGAGTACTACACTTTTTATTCTGTTTCTCTTTTATCTGGTAAATAATTAGTCACTCTATGCGGTTCATTTTTATCCCGTTCATAACCAAAACATATTTTGAATGAAATATTTTTTTCTTTGGTGCGATTTTTGAAATTATTTCTTTGCTTAGGGGCAAAACTTTGAACTCGCTTTTATCATGAAATTAATAGTATCTGCAGTGATTCATCATGATAGGTGTTGAACAATCAATCTCTTTCTCAAATGATATTCTCTCTATGTATGTCCGTGTTCATATCAATTAATGAGATGATTGTCGAAGTTAGGATGGATGATTATTTAAAACTTGAATCAGTAACGAACGTCGTACGCTAAAACTGGAAGTTCCTCAATAAATTAATAAAAATTGGAATTTTAGGGTATATGTCATACTCAGAAGTAATCAATATATTCATCTAAGACATGTTAGATTGGAAAGTTACCATTATATTCGAGGTCTAACGATACAAAGATGTAGGCCTATTTCTTCTTCCATTTCCAATGAAAAACAATTGTCCTGGCTGGTAGTGAGAAATGGTCCTAATTATGTTATCTATGGAGAATAATTATTGTATCATCACGCATTCACATTTGTAAAAATATTGATCATAAGGTTTTCATGTGCCTGTATTAATATCAGTTTATATCGCCAATACTTTCATAAAATATATTCATTACTATAGTGATATTTTATTATACGATGATGGATAGGCTATTAATAGGCTATTGAGAATAAATTATTTCAATGGATTATTAATCATAACTCGTCGAGTATCTTCCATAACTACTTAATTGTCTAATGATCCAAGACGTGCCTGCCGATAGGCCTGGCCTTCCGCACGTAGCGTGGAAATTACGTGATACTCACTCAACTAGAAATACAAAACTTTTACTTAGTATAACATGAAACTCAAAGACGATAAATAAAGACAATGAAACATGATGTGATGATACACGAGAGCATAGCTCAGCCATCCCTCTTGGCACGGTCCAATCAAGGCACCGATTTAGAATCCGAAGTCAAGTCGGGCGTGGATTCGAGTCCCGTATAAAGCATTAGTTTTTGTACATTTCTTTTCATCTATCGGCACTATACATCGTTTTTACTATCACCCTTCCATGTGAACTTTCATATGCGGTAACCAACCAGTTGCTGGGGTAATTGAGAAATATTTTTTAAAAAGAGAGTGATCGTGTATGGTTTATGATTATTACAACGAATGAAACTGTACTTGTTATTTAATGCAACTGGATTTGATTGGGATTATTCGTTGTATTTGTTCTTGAAATTTATTGGAGATATAGGCTCATTTGAAGCAGTTTAAGATATGGAAAAACATGGCCAATAGATATACCACAGGATTATTCTCATGATATATGATGTGAAGAATGAGAATATTTTATGAGAAATATCATGAAATTATAGTACCGGTTTTTCGGGAGGTATAATATTGGGGAGGTAAACCATCCCTTTCATACCGGCACTGCATGTTTTTCAATTGAATTAATATTCTTCACCAAAAGTATCATTTCGTTTATTTGTTACTATCGGATGTGTTTCCGACGCCAATAGATCTCAGTCATCATTACAGAGCGTCATTAAAACCCAATATATATATATATATATATATATAAATATATATACTATCGGATGTATTCGTTGATATTCGTATATGTGTTCCATTGAATATTTCAACCTCCGAAAACCAATTTATCGATAACACTCAAAACCTAAACATTTACCCAAGTAAGTAGAATAATGTCAACTCATTTTATTCACGTTGAAACACACACAAAAAAACGATGGTAGACACGCCCACCAATCCAGTAACGTAATCACTAACAACCATAGGTAGTTAGGGGGGGGAGGGGGATAAACTGATGATGGACGAATAATTTTTCGCCGTTTGTTTGGGTCTTTACTATGAACTAGTTTGCTATTACTATAATTTACTTTTCTGTGGTGTAATGAGCACTGAATTCCGAATCTCACTCCCCTATACCCACCCACCAAAACATCAACGTGTTGAAAATCGTTTGAATTGATAATTAATCAGTTCAATAAAATGACAATTATACTGTTGCTGATTTCATCTGCAATGGCGTGAGAAAACGTGATGCATTGTCTTTATACTCCATGTGTAATGTAAATCATGTTGTTAAAGTATACTATACCTACATAGCTAAATAACTGAAAAATTTATAAAGTGGAGTTTGTACTTCATAATATGAAAGATATGAAAACTTGAAAACATTTTTTGTTTCATTTTTAATAGAAGCTAGAAGTAATTTATATGTTCTTTATATTTATGGCTTCAATGTATTATCCGTAATACGTTTTTCTTCTGTACTCCTTAACATCACATAAATAATAATATCGAATAAGTAAAGAAATGGCGTCCTTGTATCTAGTTTGAAATTGAAACAAATGGCTGTGTAGTGTACTAAAGATTGTCTCAAATGAATGCGGTTGCAAGATGATGAAAACATATAGCCAACCGTCAAGTATGGTTCTGCCCGAACAAGAATGAAATACGTACAGTATATCTTGTAAGATCTGAGTGATCAAGGCAACAGATGGACGTACTACTTAAGCTGGACTCTTTTTATGTGATTCAGGTGAAAACTAGCGTATCTGAGATATATGTGAAATATATGTCAATAACGTATGTTTTACCTCACTGTATTAAGACTTTAAACCTGATGTATAGGGCAACAAGCATGCCTATTTTCTGATGTGATATGTATTACTTTTCCATTACCACGATATTTAAGAGAAATATCAATGAATTGCTTCTCAGAAATTATTCTTCATGTATGACATTTCAAGGAGATATATTTCGTCTCCATGGTGATCGAGATTATATTTTAGTCGATATCACAGCAGTTGAAGTGCTTTAGTTGTTGAGTGTATGAATAAAGTTTGTATATCTCTTTCATTCTCTGTACATAACATATATACGTTTTCGCATTTCGATCATTTTAGTTGAAGATTGAAGCACTGTTATAGAAACTGCTATCGACATTCTAATGGCCGTATTCTATTAACAATTCTATGAATAATCACTTCCAAGATATCAATTAAATGAATATCGTCACAGGTGATATGGAATTATAAAGAACCGTCTGTATAAAAGATGTAAGTGTATGTGAACCACAAAATGCTCTTATATCATGAGTTCTTAGCAAACTTGGCACCTCCACCAATGAGCTATGATGATAATTGCGTGTGTGATTTCAACCACTACCATTTTAATGTTACATTCTTTTTTTTTTAAATAAGTACGATAAATTATTTTGATGATAATGATGTTTATGACAATTTAGAAAGATTTTCGATTATGAAAGTACTGATTTTGAACCTTTGCTTCATGCATTCATATATACCGAGAGTGTAATTTATATTACATTAGCCAAGTAGCAATATGGTGACCAAGTTTCACTACACACCGCATGGTTCGCTGACTAGACCAGTACGTATGTAGGAGAGTTTCGCTTCACGTTCAAATAACTCAGAAACTGCAAGCTTACACTGTTTTCTTATAATGTCATTATATGTTGTATGTTAGGAAGGTTGCACAAACTTCGCCTGTGAACTTGACGGAAAACTCGGACCAGAAATGATAACTTCGGTTCCAACTTGCATAATTAAAGTTGTATAATACTGTATGTAGTTTATCAGAGTTGGAGGCGACAATAATACGGGCAAGTTTAAACTATACACCAACAGTGGTGTAATAGAATAGACACCTTGGTTCACGTGAGATGTTGCTCTAATGCGACATTCTAACTGCTGTGCACTGTAATAGGATTATAATATATCAGTTAAAGTTCGAGAAATCGCTGTTCACGATGATTAATGTTCGGTAACGATCTCACCAAGAATTAGGTCGTTTAATGTAACAAATGATCGGGTGATACATGAATAATATACATTATAGATAATTTATATTATTTATAGGACATAGCAAGTATGAGAGTTTCGTGAACTATATTATGTATTAGAGTTTAGATTTGATAATGAGGATTAGACAATCAGTCATCTACGAAATGTTGACAGAAAAAACTCCATTACGTCATTCATTCAGCTCTTGATAGTAATCTGGGGCTAGATGTTCTACATAAGACCTACCGGAATTAATTCACCATTAATTCGGCCTTAATTGGGGAACAATGATTTTGTATCGAGTTTCGATGTTATTAAAAAAAAAAAAAAAATTTGACTCAACATGCAATTTATTTAATAAGCACACCCAATGTGACTTGAGTTTCTATAGCGTTGCCATACTTGACTGAGCTACAGAGAATGACTTTCGAAATTTCAATTTTCGATCTAATTCAAAATATCGACCAATATTTGAGAATATGTCTTATAAAACGCATCTCAGATTGGGAAGTGATTATCTGGATTCAGAATGTAGGTATGCATTTGAGATATAGACCTGTCACACTTAGGAAAACATTGTAATTGACTTTCGACCTCGAGTGAGGTCAAGTATAGTAATTTCACGATCATAATACTAAACTACATGATAATATGTGTGAACGAACGTTGCATCAAAACTTGTTAAAAATTGAATATATGTATCCATTTTTCTGTACTTTTCTTTCTTTTTTACTTTTCTTTTTTACTCTTTTTTTTCTTTTCTGTATTTCTCTGAATAAGGTGAACTTTTGACCTTTGACTGGCCTCTCAATTTTCATGCGATTTCCACTTTTTTTCAATAATTTTGTCATTGTATGGGCTTGAATTTATAGTTCTACAAAAATATCATAATTTTGTTTATAAAAAAAGTTATTCATTTTATACTTTGACCCCGATTTACTCAAAAACTGTAGATGAGATTTTTGGCGATTCCAAGTATGTTAATCAGCACATTTTTCTTAATGGAACCCAATCTTGAGACCTTTTGTTTTAATTAGTGATGTGTCAGGCCATTTATTTAGATAGAATGATTGAACTATGACTGCAAATAATATCCCTATTCAATCACTACTGGTAAGGTTGTTAATAATTCACGTAGGGTTCACCGGCCGGTATTGTGGATGATTTTTTCAAAAATGTATCAATTTTTTCAATTAGTTTTGGCGTGTAGTAGCAATATACACGTTTTCGATCCACTTATAATAAACAATTGGCACACATAAGTGAATCGAGTTTTGATGTGTTATATATATATATATATATATATATATATATATATATATATATATATATATATATATATATATATACATTACTTATACATGTTATGAATGCCATTTCTACCTGATGTATACGACGTAATTTTCAAATAATGTCAATTAATGTGAGAACATGTTGTATGTGTTGTACAGACTGAACTCTAATGCTGGGCTTCCATACCTGCGTTATTCGGATTGCGAATTCGCAAAGCGGTTTTTTTAAGCCACCATGATGATAAAACGACCAATCAATGACGAAAGTTACGCGATTTCTAATTGTTGAGCTCGCCTCAATTCCACCGCCTTGCAAAAGCGGAACGCAAATCGCGCTCATGGAAGGCCAGCATTACAATACAGAAGAACACTACGAATGTATAAAGTTACTCCTGTTTATAAGCGTAGGCCCACTCGATATTTCACCGGCAATGCAATCTTTTTCCTGTTTGTTTTTCTTGGTTTGTTTTTTCTCTAGCATTGTTTTCTCTCCGTCTCTCTTTTGCCTTTATGTGGCGTATCTTTCACGTATTGTTGCACATTACAAAGATTCACTATCTCGTGTGATTTATGCAGCAATGTAGACGGACACTATACTAACGCATAAAACACATGACCCATCTTGGTTCGTTTCACACCACATTTATTTGTAATCCTGTTTATGGTACATTTATTTCCGCATTTTATAGAATATTATTGTTATTACATTTCCTCTTCATTGCGTTTTAATACATTATAGTAATATACCAGATACTCTGCAAATACACAGTAAATACACTATAGTGTATATAGTAAGTAATGCACTAGTAGGTCTACATGCTCGCGATGTAATCTAATGAACTCTCAATTCTCTGTTGTACTTGGAAGTTGAAGAATTCATAATCTTCTTTGAATATGTACATACTCTTTCACGAAATATCATATTTATTGTAATAAAATTGTTATCATTCCAAATATGTTTTACTCTTCATACCATACATAACTCATATATATACATTATATATAGGCCTATACTTAATTATGAATTGGATATTTTATTTAGTTTCGGACAGTACGTCTGATACAACAAATCGAACGCTCAGATTATTCAATAAAAAACGTACAAAATGTAATGAAGTACTTGAAATTAAATGTACAGAATGCCAGTTTCCAAATTTCCATCATACAAAATATCATTCATTATTTTCAATAGTGGAGCCTTTTAATTTATTATAGACCGACCGACATTACCAAGTCCAGTTAGCCGAATGCTCAGAGTTATAGTAGAAACAAAACGTGGATGACCAGTGATAACAACTTCCAACTGTCAGTTAGAGTTAATCACAGGTTGATAATTCCTACAATAAATTGTTGGCATTGTCACCGAATCAACTGGATAAAAATATCAATTAGAGGGTCAACACTTGATACTTGCTGCTGATTATTCATTATTAAAAATATATGATGTTGACTCATTAAACTTTCTCTCTTCCTCTTTTTGAGTCGTCTACTTCAAAACTTACGAGCGTCAGAGACTGGAGTGAAAAATATACCAACCCTAATTGTAATTAGTCTTTCAATCGTGTTTACCTCTACTTTCTTTTCTTCTCACCCCTCGCTGTTCTTGTTTTGTTGTATAACTTGTCATCAAAGTTATTTACACAACTTCTTCCTCTTTCGCTATTCAATGTTGTTTCTTTCAGTGAAATGTCGTAAATCTTTTTTATTTTTCGTCTCTGGTTCGTATAGTTCTGTTGTTCCATATTTGTGGGTACCATTTCACTTTATTGCTATTTTATCTGGGCTTACCGTGGGTAATCGCAGCGTTCTGAAAACTAGTGAAAACGCACAATATTACGAACAATAACGTGGAATTACGCGCATCAGTGCAGCGTTAGGTTTTCTGCACGGGTCGGTAGGATTATTTTATGGTTTTAGAAGTAGGCCTGTAGAGCTGAATATATGAAAATATAGCCACGTTTTGTTTGTTTTGTATATATATATATATATATATATATATATATATATATATATATATATATATATATATATATATATATTTATATATATATATATATATATATATATATATATATATATATATATATATATATATATATATATATATATATATATATATATATAGGCCTATAATTCTAGTTTATATGATCCTATGTATCCGCGAATGATATTCTGTTTTGTCATATCAAACATTGCTCTGCTTGATTTACATGACGCCTTCAATTATTGCAGTATTCCCAGGGCCCATGAGGCCTGGTCTAGGGCGCGAATTATTTAAGAGCGCCGAAATTTTCAAGAGGCACAAGCCAATTTCAATATTCAAAAATTAGCTAAATCATATATTGTGTAGGCCTATTCATCTTAAAAAGAGAATTTTTTTCATCATTGTATATATTCGTCTTGTCAGATGTCATCTGATGGATTAAAAGAGTATCAAAACCAACGCTCAGTACATATTCATTAAAAACTATATATTTGATGGTGAATTGTAGAATTGAACGGAGGGGAGGGGGGAAGGTGGAGCGCTTATAATTTTCGGGCCTATAGTGGCGTAAATGTCTTGACACGTCCCATGAGTTACAACTCACATATATATATATATATATATATATATATATATATATATATATATATATATATATATATATATATATATATATATATATATATATAATTATATATATATCTCTCATATCTGAAAATTAGTCAGTTTTTTAAATTACAAAGCAATCGCAGAATGGTCTTCAATAAACGAGTGAGATATTGTATGGAAAAGTTATCAAAATCTCTACAAATTGATTCTTTTTTTTTTAATAACATCAAAACTTGATACAAAATCATTGTTCCCCTATTAAGGCTGTAGATCAAAGGTAGGATCGTTTGGACGGGGCACCACAAGGGCGATCTAGCCACCCCATTGGTTCATTGGTTCTGAAACTAGCAAGAGATAGAACTACCAACATGAATTTAGCCGTAACTGTCAGTTAAGTGTTGTTATCACCATTGTTATCCACGCTATTCGTGTTTACTAACTCTGTCAGAATGAGTAAGGCTTTGTAATATCATAGCCGATAAAGTAGCAAAATAAAGGAACTATACTATTATTCAAAATAAGTGTGGGTAGTAGAAGTATTTTTCGAACGTGGCTCTATCAACCGGTAACTGAATCTTTCAGTAATAACTTTATGCCGCAAAGTCCACCTGAATAATTTTCTAAATAATTTCATGTAGAAGCAAGCCTCAATGAAGGAAATTATAATCTCACATAAATTATTGTGAATGATTTTTTTTTCAATTGTTTTTGCCATGATATGGGTTTTCTTATATTTTCATTTGTGTAGCATGCATTCCATGTAAATATCTCGCTCATACTACAACACATAATGCTACGTTTCCCTAGTTATATTGAATGTATCAGGATAAAAATGGTGTATAGTTGATATTGTCTGCTCCATTATGTTCTTGTAAACTTTCAAAGGATGCCTTCATGAATGATATATAATAATAAACATAATGAAATAATGAAACATAATATATCGGAGAATTCAACTTCATTCAGCATTCACAAACCCCATTGAAGTAAGTTTATTCACGTTAACAACTGGCTTATGCCAGATTCAAACCATAATTACATTTGTCGTATAGTCATATTATTTTGTATTGTTTATGGATGAAATGATTCATTCGTTTCATTCATAATTCATGTATAAATATTGTTCCAAAGTATTATTGAATTTGAGTCTGCGAATATCGAAATAGTTCTTCGATATTATTCTAAGCTTTAGCCCTTCCTCTGTAAATCGATTTTCAATTTCCACCGTGTACGGTTCTTCTTTTGGTTTAAACACACATTCTACTCTTTTAGCTGATATTTCGAAGTCGGCGCAAGAAATTATGAGATCATTCCCATGGAGATTTACTATCAGTCTCCATAGAAACACAATGCTGTCGACGTCACACATAATTTAAACCTGCCAATTGAATCGAAATATACCTTTTATTTCTGACCAAAAGAATCGCAAGCAGACGCGTTGTAATCTTGGGAGTGGTTTTCACTACGATATTATCGTAAACCTCACCCACGACGAGCATATAAAAACGTCTACACATGTGACTTTCAGTATTATAATACTGTATCTGTTTAACAATTCAATTAGAGAGTACGGTACTACAAGTGTTCGAAAATAAACATATACTATTCTATTTGATGATGCTAACGGTGTGCTATAATTATAATCACATTCTAATTCAATAGAAAGCAAATATGAAAGCAGAAAGACTTGCCAAATTGAACCTTCTGAACTACGTTTTCGGTAGGCTTTATGTGTTGTGAGGAAATTGAAATACAGAAGATAAAAAACATATATTTTTTTTATATCTTATCAACATTTTGGTTGTAGGGATGCAATAGAGAGTGAAAGAAAAAAATTCTGGAGAAGAAAAATTAACAATTTGTTGCTTTAAGAACTAGATGTGTGTTGAAACACAGGAAGACAAGAGAACTTATCAAATATTTGTTTATAGTGCATATATTGAACGATGAGTAAACTAATAAATGTACAGAAAAATTACTCGTGAAACATGAAAAATATCTTGAATAATAATTCTTGATACAATTTTTATCGTTGAATGAAATCATCGTAATAAAACAAATACAATTTTTTTTGTCATAACATCGAAACTTGATACAAAATCATTGTTCCCCAATTAAGGCTAAGGATGAAAGTTAGGATCGTTTGAACGGGGCACCACAAGGGCGATCTCACCACCCCATTTAAAATGTTCATAACCAATGAACTTCAACACGAGGAAACAAAATGAAGGATAAATGAAGATAATATTTGGATTCTTTTAGAAAATTCAATGTACTTCCGCCTACAATGTTCTTGAACATTTCCCGCATAATCTAAGAGTGAATAAAGTTTCGCTCGAAAGGAATAATAATTTACATCTTATGCAGTATGGTGAATCTTTGTAACGTTTGTTCCGACGGGAAAAGTGGAAGAAATCACAAGTTTTTTAAGCATTAGCCTAATATCTATTCGTATTTTCAAATATATAGACTTGTGAAATATCTCATACTCGATTAACTTCACTCCCTTTGGAAAAGTGTCGCACGTCAAGTCTTTTTATGACAAGTAAAGAATTTGAATATATATTCAAAACCATGTTCACGAGAATCTGAATTAAATAATTTTCTGTCCAAGTATGAGGACGAGCTCCCGCTCCTTAAGGGGGTAGCCATAGCATGGAATAGGATATAATTATGACCAAATGTAAGAATTATTTCCCGTTCAACCATAATAAATCATTGAAACTTGCACATCATATCCATCATTCTATTGCTCACACATAATCTGAAAATGAAATTGAAAAAAACATTAAAATAATAATTTCAATATAATTTGAGCAATGCTATGTTTTTTCCAAAATACAAAACAGGAAGCCACATGTCACAAGGTTTCAAAATTCTAAAATTAATTTATCTTGTTGAAGTTTAGTGGATATTGTTCTTTACATAGACATTGTTATTTTCTGAACCTCAAGAGAAAAATCCATTTTAATTTTTAGTTATAAATCAATCATTTTATATATGATACTGATTATATTTGTTTTTGAGGCCATACGTTCACACCTGTATATTTATATGTACCGATTATGTCCATAGTTTTGCTTCACAAGATGATTACAATTAAAATACATATTTTAAAACAAAAATGTTTAAAATCCGACAAGTAGTTTTTGAGTTATGTTGTTACAGGTCAGAAAAAACGCAGTTCTTGGGAAAATGTACCTGAAGTTTCTATACTCAATATGCACCGGCACAGTACGCATTACCGTCTCTGTGTTGCATTCAAATCTTGAAATAAAAAAAAACTACATGAGCTACGGTCACAAACTCTTCAAATAATCGTTAACAATACTTGAAAAAAAAATTGTGCCAAAAATAAACTATACATCCTATGGCTACCCCTTTAACATTTGTAGAGTATTATTCTCACGCGTAGGGCCATTCTTTGAATTCGTGTCACCTTCATTTCATCAGAGTAGTCATTTCCGCTCAATACCACTTCAATATATACGTAATATGTATTTGTAATGATTTCTAGCATGAACGAAAAAAAATCATGCCGTCATTTGGGAAACGATGTTTAAAGAACAGGATTGGAAAAGTGTCTCCCATTCCGGAGTTTAAAAATAATTGTTCAATATTTCAAAACTTGATATATGCTCGGATCTTCATCATCCATTTTTCTCGTCTCACTAATGAGATGTGAAATATGGAAATAAATTCAACTCTCTCTGTGTATAATGTGAAATGATGCGTCGTTACTTATTTTTTGGACAAAACATTGAGTGGTTATTGCTGCACCACCAGTTGGGTCTGAATATTATATATTTTCCCATGCCAGCCATCCGGTGATATGCCTACTGTACCTGGTATACATTCTGACTCCACATTAATTTCAGGATTAACATATTAATATCATCGACTTATTAACTTTAATAACTCCTACCAAATACACTAACGACGCCGACAATAACTAAATGAGTGACAGAATCTGTACAAATTGAAACTTCAATTAGTTATATCACAGATTCCTATTAATAATAGTATTTATTATGTTATTATCATTCATACGATTTATATTATATGAAAATTAACGTCATAGATATATTGTATATATATATATATATATATATATATATATATATATATATATATATATATATATATATATATATATATTCAGTTCCGTGTAGATATAATACTATCATATTAATTATGATCAGCTTTGATATAATTTACTACTAATAAGGCTTCAGGTGCAGTATAGGCTTCAAAGGAAACTTAATGATTAAAATTAATAATTACTTACATAATCACTATAGATAGACTGAACACTATGAAACTCCTAGTCTGTCAACAGTGTTGGGGAAAACGTGGATTATAGCCATGCAGTAACAATAAGCGAAAAATAATTCCATATGTAGAAACAAGTATCAACTGTTAGCGCCTGCGTGCCTGTTATAGATTGGTTATTGATCGGTATGGGATTTCTTATTATTTTGTAGATGAATATAGAGATATCAATAGAGTTATCTCTTTGCTTTTATTATTGCCATTATTATCATTGACGAGAGGAATGTGCCACCAAGAAACTTCATTCTCATGACGGAAGATGAAACCTGAAATGTCAATGCACACTACAAGTCTTCTCGATCGCCAATTTCTGCAAGTGATACAAATTCCGACAATGACGTGTCGAGTTAAGCCCAATTACAAAATTACAAAATCCCATGAAATCTCATATATTTTACATACATGCATGCATCTGAACAGTAAGTTCACCAACAGTGACGCATTATACCGCACACAATCACGCAAGCTCATGGCGTTTGTTAGCGGTCGGAGGAGGCGCTATACAGTGTTAGGGAAATGAAAAAGAGGACGGAAAGTAGGGAAAGTTTTATTTCAACATCTCATGACATGTCTTTGAAGTATTTCTTTCTTCTAACTTTCTATCTTTCCTTTTTCTTTCTTTCTTCTAATCATAACGGTCTTCTTCGTGTTTCACAATGCTGCAGAAGGAAGACCAAAACTGTTAGGCGATGTCTTCAGATTCCAGCCAAAGCCGTAAACTACTAAAACTTATTCGAAAAGTCGGACGGTAAATTAAAATTGTTGTTATACTGCTTCGGCGTTTATTTGAAAAATGTGATTCAATCAGTCACCGTTTTCATTATAAACTTATAATTATGAAATAAATGCACTTCATTTTGTTTAGCCATCAGTGATTTTAATTTCCTGATGAGTTAATCTCAGGTCGTTCAAAAATGCTATCACAGAATATTGTGTTCACCAATTCATGTTATTCATATTTCACCGTGATAAAAAGATGAAACATTTGAAAAAAGTGCATCAGAATTGTTACGTTTACAAGCTTATATACTTTGAAGTTTGAAGCGTGAAGTTCACTTAACAAAACGTATTTAACATACTATAAAATATTCAAATGAGCAAGTAGCGTAGCAGAGGATTATAATGGTAGAATACGAATGCTTTTGTTGTGAGAAAGTTAAAAAAAACAACCATCTGCATACCTCTTGAGAATTTGTACAACGTTTCTCTATAAAGTGTGAATGAAATGAAAATAATAGCTGGATAACGGGGAATCTAATATATATATATATATATATATGTTGTTTCGTATGTTCTCGCGGTCGAATGTAGATGTTGAACTCTTTTCTCGGGACAACCACGTTTGCTCTTTTGGATGCAGTTGTTGGATCTGAAAAGATCCGTTGCTCCGACGTTTCGACAAGATCGCACTTGTCATCTTCAGGGATTCGTGTTGGTCAGCAGGCTGAGTGGAACCGAATGGTTCCACTCAGCCTGCTGACCAACACGAATCCCTGAAGATGACAAGTGCGATCTTGTCGAAACGTCGGAGCAACGGATCTTTTCAGATCCAACAACTGCATCCAAAAGAGCAAACGTGGTTGTCCCGAGAAAAGAGTTCAACATATATATATATATATATATATATATATATATATATATATATATATATATATATATAATCTAATATATATATATATATATATATATATATATATATATATATATATATATATATATATATATATATATATATACGTAGATCATTTAGGGCCTATACTAACAGCTGCATGTTATTTTTCTCTAATGAAAAAATTATCGACACTATATACTTTTTTTTTTTTTAATATCATCGAAACTTGATACAAAATCATTGTTCTCCAATTAAGGCTATGGATGAAAAGTAGGATCGTTTGGACGGGGCACCATAAGGGCGATCTTAAGATCTTATATACTGCAAAAAGTCATTGAGGAATGTGAAAAATTAATTCTTATGGAGTGCAATAACTCAAACTGGTGCATCAATTCTCAGTTGAACAACATCTTTGAGATTCGTCTATGAGAGAGGCCTATACTTTTCAGTGTATTCTATGTATTCAAATACATATGAGCATTACGCTAGTTTAATTTCCATAACTACATATAAAAAATTAAAGGTGTATT
Organism: Brachyptera risi; assembly: GCA_964007535.1. Taxonomy (NCBI): domain Eukaryota; kingdom Metazoa; phylum Arthropoda; class Insecta; order Plecoptera; family Taeniopterygidae; genus Brachyptera; species Brachyptera risi. The sequence continues at coordinate 59,934,976 of OZ023326.1, forward strand.
GAAATCTTTGAAATTATACACACAATAACCTAATCACCAAGAACTACTTGCATACACTTGCATCACTATATTTTAGTATTGACCTTTTCATTACGAAAAACTTTTCATGCCTAAATCATACTTAACAATGGTAGACCTACTCCTAGAATAAACTCCATCTCATTCAGGCTTTATCATACAAACATTTTTTCAGCATATACAAACATGCAATCATGCAAATTTTATTATGTTTATACAAAGTTTCTCTGACTTATAATCTAGCCATTACAGCATTTTATCCGTCGATTTAGTTCTCCTATTCTAATTAGCTTATAGCCCATTCTGCTGTTTCCACCCAAAAGCTTAAATCTAGGGTATGCACCGGCTCATATATTCGTCCACATTAATCGCGTATATGGCTTATATAAAAAACCTATTAGCAATAATACATGCAATGGCCGCAAACTGCACAGCTTTAATTGACAGTGATGGATCCTGCAGGATTGAAACGGGTGTGGAAGAGAGAGAGAGAGAGAGCGGAGAGAGGAGAGAGGAATATGAGTGGAGTGTGGGGTACACCTGTGCGTGTATTTAATGTGGGTGGTATTATTCCTTTGGAAAATGAGTTTGCTTGCGGATTAGAGCCACTCGTAAATATAACGCTGTCAAGTTCTAAAAACCCATTCTCATTCCGTTGCTCTATACATTATTATTCTACACCGTATACATGCCTCGGTAGACTTCAAGCCAGCCTGCTTCATTGCTGAGTGTATACTCAACCCAGAAACTAAATGCTATTCCATTCGTTTACGCTGTGCCGAGTCGAATCGTTCAATTATCTTCTTTATAATATTAATGGTATTTGTGTAGTAGCACTGAATACACGTATATATTTTTTTAATATGCATGTTTGATCGTTTTTGGCGGTTTGCGGTGAAATGTATAAATGGATTTCTGAGTGGGTTGTACTACAATAGGGCTGTTGAAATTGTTAGGGTCTGTACACACTCGCATAAATTTATTTGGGATTGTTTTAGTGAAATTAAAATAGTATTAAAGTGGAGTAGTGAGATAGATCCACTTCACAATATTTCTGTAGTAAAAATATGAATGTATAAAAATGCAGTGTGTGTGTGTACATAGTATTCTATGTTAAATATTATATAACTATATGGAATATATTTATTCAACCTAAGAAAAGACGGAAAATGACATGTGAAACCATTATATAAAGAAGAGTTTATCCAGAAGAATTTACATTTGCATATGTTGAGTTTTTTTGGGATGGGGGAATTCCAAATTATAACAAAAATGATTTTGAATTAAATTTCAAACTTATGCCACACTAGTTCCAAAGTATTCAGATGTAATGCGATATATACGGTATGAAGTTATGATCCGACGCCATCATGATGGAGCGTCATTTAATCATATAAACCCAATTTAAATGTGAAAATAATGAGACAGTAACAATTGACAGGCTGCATCCCCAACTATTTATACTCGACATTTTCCACTTTTTTTGTATACATTCGTATCAACAGTAGTTTATATCTCTGTGCTGTGGAGCCTATGTCGCAGTTAAATTTTGGCGAAGAAAATAGAATTGCTACATTTGATGCGAAATAGTGAAATTGTTTAATATGTCGGTGACATTCAGAAATGAACATAAATGAATTCTTCTTCGCGGGTAATGTACGGTTGCTATCAAAATGGTCGGTTAAACTACATCAAAATGCATCCTGAAGAATGTGCATATATATATATATATATATATATATATATATATATATATATATATATATATATATATGTATATATATATATATATGTATATATATATATATATATATATATATATATATATATATATATATATATATATAATACTGATATTATACGCACTAAAACTAGATGACAATGTGCATACCGCACTCCATGTTGGGCTGTAAAACATTCAGCGTTTAAATGACGTGGATCTAATTACAATTTTGATTGTGGATCCATTTTATGTGACCGCAAGTGTACCTATACATGTTTGTGAAATGTGTAACTGAATGACAGTGTAGTGGCAGGCAGCTCACGCAATACAGATGAACTTTTCATGAATGTTCTACAAAGCAGTTTGAAACGCATATTTGATTTTTATGAGGTAATATGAGCGAATATAAATAAATATCTGCTCATTCGTGAGATATACAGAATAATTACAACAAATACTCGGGTAAATATTCCATTTCATGTGTGATATGTAAGCCTAATAGACAGAATAACTTGAAATAACTGACATTAAAATAACTTTTCAAGTGAATTGTAAGTATGAAAAAGTAGTTAATTCCGTCATACAAACTTGATATCATATATTTCTTTCCATATTTCCGAATGGAAACATTTTCCGTTCACGATCCAAGGCGATTAATCATTTCTTGTAAGTTTGACTAACGTTCTTTGGAGTTAAGAAAACGTAAGACTGCATGCATCAATTTCACAAACTATGTCAAATCCTTATATTTATTTCCATAATAAATACTGTAAAACTACATCATTACTGTTATACGAAGTTGAACAGAAAAAAATGGATGTTTTTTTTCAAGTTTCAATAAATATGGAAAACATGAAGTGTATATATATATATATACACGTGAAAAACAGTTATAGATACATATAATGAACTAATAATGACAACCTTCTATCAACTTATCGTAATGGTACTTTTTAATTCAAATCTAATTCCATTTAGATCGCCCCAACCTTTCATATAATGCGTATAAATTGTATTACCTACAATAAGATATGGATATTGCATGAAAACGCAAATAAAGCTTTCAACCTTCTCCAAGATTCTTATCTTAGATGGTGAAAAGTTTCATCTCCTTTTATTCATCTGCTTCATTCTCGTGATTTATCACAATTCCGAACCACTGATTGGTCCATATGAAATAACTCGAAACCTCATGGGAAGTATTATATATATATATATATATATATATATATATATATATATATATATATATATATATATATATATATATATATATATATATATATATATAGGCCTATACAATTTTCTTACAGCTCGTCTTCAAAAATGATTACGAGTCTTTTTATGGAATTTTTATGCCGCAGACATGAGGACAATTTCTTCGTATTTCTGTCGTACGTGCGTTTTATGTACGGTTCCGGGCATTTATAAATCCAGAACTAAAATCCAAAGCTCACGTGAATTCATGGATGTTGGTTCTAACAGTTGCTTACCAGCATACAAGACTTGAACATGTCAGTTGGTTTAATGTGAAAATCTAATTTTTGGAAAATGTATTGCAACCTGTGGAATAGAAACATCAGATCTGAGTGTAAAATACTGTATCGAGTCGAGACAGTGTGTATTTATCTTTAATTTAATACCATCCAGATCCTTACGCAATGAAATAAATACCGATATCTTCCAGGAAGCTTCTGACTAAACATATGATATAATCGTATTGAATTCGCATCAAACGAAATTGATGATATACGTCTAGTCAGAATTGATACACTGAACTGCTGAACTTTATCCTCATTTCCATACATTTCTATTTGCTCATGCTGATAGATATTGTGTCACGAATGAATATATAATTAACACGTCAGTGAACTTTGTGTCATGAGTAAATAAACATCATAGTCGCCGACGTCATCTCCCATATAATATAGTGACAACTTTCAGTTTGACAAACGCTCTTGGATGTTCTAGTTCTACCGAAGCAGACATTCAAGTGATTTCCGTTTCCATGAAGCCCTTTCACAGAGGCTTAACGATGCAGCTACGAAAGTTCGACGTAGGGTTTGAATCGTAGGGTTGATCACTAATTAAATGTGAACCATTTAGGCCTACCACGTGGGAATTGTATTATTCGGAATTAAAGTGGATTTTATGAAATCGTCAGGAAATGAAAATACGTACAACATAAATAACAACAAAAAACGTACAAAAAAAATATATACAACATTGTTCTGAGATTTTTTCAACTTTGACCAATAGTATCTGATATTTACATTTCCAAGTATGAGTAATTTACTGTGCTCATTATTAGATGAGCGTAGCGAGGATTCCATTTCACATACCGAAAAAAATGGGCTCCGTTTTTTTTTTTTTTTTTTTATTTTGTGCGTGGCATACAGGTCAGGAAAAAATACCAATCGAATTGAAACTTTCTCTACATATTTCTGTCATACCAGAATAGGTTGGGATTGTTTATCAGAAACATCGGTCAGAGGTTTTTCCGGGAAAAATAGGAAAGTTTTAAAAATCCTCATAAGAATCACCCGGAGGGAAAATACTTGAAAAACAAGAATTCTTCAAAAGCTATCAAATTTTCACCGAATTGAACACCTTTTCGGAGAGTTTTACAACAATCGGATGAGAAATAACGAAGATAACGCATCCAAAACGTACATTCACTTTAAACAAAGTCAATTAAATATATAGCAACAAGTGTCATCAATTAAATTAAAACGATTGAAATGAGTTATGAATGAACAGGAACACCGTGACATAATTGATCCCGGCAGGGTTATTAAACGTTTGAAGTGATCCAATATCTGTAGATGTAGACTGAGCTGACAAATTATTTTTCATTGTACATTTATACTTCTGAGCTCATCTCACAACGCGAATCACGCGTTTTCCTAGTTAGATGAGCGTAGCGAAGCTTTCCATTTCACACCCTGAAAAAAAATGGGCTTCGTTTTTATGTTTGTTTTTTTTTTGTTTTTTTTTTTGTTTTTTTGTAATTATGTACGCGGCATACAGGTCAGAGAAATGAATCAATCAACTTGAAACTTTTTCTGAACGTTGGTGTCATACCAGAATAGATTGGGATTGTTATTCAGAGGAATCGGTCGGAAGGTTTTTCCGGAAAATAATCGGAAAGTTTGGAAAATCCTCATAAGAATAACCCGGAGGAAAAATACTTGAAAAACAAGAATTTTTCAAAAGCTCTCAAATTCTCACAGAATATGAAAAATACTATTATATACCTTTTCAGAGATTTTTACAACAATCGAATGAGAAATAATGAAGAAAACGCAATAAACGTGTACATTTTATTGAATATTTGGATCAATTGGTTTTGCAAAGTGTTTATGCGACAGGTTGCAGGTTACTATAACTAGGAAAACGCGGAATGCGCGTTGTGAGATGAGCTTAGAAGTATGGAAATGAGGAATGAAAAATAACTTGTCAGCTCAATTTACATCTACAAACCTTGACTTACTTCAAACGTTCAAAAACCTCACCTGCAACTTGTTGATATTTATAGTAACCTGCAACCTGTCGCATAAACACTTTGCAAAACCAATTGATCCAAATATTCATTAAAATGTACACGTTTATTGCGTTTTCTCCATTTATTCTCATTCGATTGCTGTAAAAATCTCTGAAAAGGTGTATAATAGTATTTTTCATATTCTTTGAGAATTTGAGAGCTTTTGAAAAATTCTTGTTTTTCAAGTATTTTTCCTCCGGGTTATTCTTATGAGGATTTTCCAAACTTTCCGATTATTTTCCGGAAAAACCTTCCGACCGATTCCTCTGAATAACAATCCCAACCTATTCTGGTATGACACCAACGTTCAGAAAAAGTTTCAAGTTGATTGATTCATTTCTCTGACCTGTATGCCGCGTACATAATTACAAAAAAAAAAAAAAAAAACATAAAAACGAAGCCCATTTTTTTTCAGGGTGTGAAATGGAAAGCTTCGCTACGCTCATCTAAATATCAACAAGTTGCAGGTGAGGTTTTTGAACGTTTGAAGTAAGTCAAGGTTTGTAGATGTAAATTGAGCTGACAAGTTATTTTTCATTCTAGATTGCCATACTTCTAAGCTCATCTCACAACGCGCATCCCGCGTTTTCCTAGTATTAAGATGAGCGTAGCGAAGATTCCATCTCACATACCGAAAACAATGGGCTTGGTTTTGTTTTTTTCTGTAATTTTGTACGCGGCATACAGGTCAGGAAAGGATACCTATCGACTTGAAACTTTTTCTACATATTTCTGTCATACTAGAATAGGCTGGGATTGTTATTTAGAGAAATCGGTTGGAAGGTTTTTCCGTAAAATAATCGGAAAGTTTGAAAAATCCTTATAAGAATAACCCGGAGGAAAAATACTTGAAAAACTAGAATCCTTCAAAAGCTCTCAAATTCTCACCGAATATGAACAATACTATCATAAACCTTTTCAGAGACTTTTGCAATAATCGGATAAGAAACAACAAAGAAAACGCAATAGAAGTGTACATTTTATTGAATATTTGGATCAATTGTATTTGCAAAGTGTACATGCGACATGTTGCAGCACTATAAATATCAACAAGTTACAGGTAAGGTTTTTGAATGTTTGGAGCAGAGTCGATAAAGCAGGTACTAGAACTTTCAAAACTGCTTTATCGACTCTGGTTTGGAGTAACCCAAGGTCCGTAGATGTAAATTGAGATGACAAGTTATTTTTCATACTAGATTTCCATACTTCTAAGCTCATCTCACAACGCAAATCCCGCGTTTTCCTAGTATATCATAATGGTGATATTTGATAATATTTTATTCTCATTTTGACAAATTTGTATAACCTTTGTGCGTTCAATTATCACAAGTTAATTGGTGTGACATGAAATGCTGATAAATACAAATACAAATACATTTTCGAAATTTAAACACTGGAAAAGGTTCAAAACTTGAATTTTCCAATCACATAATAGTTTTTATTCTCATGCTCGAACTCTATATTCGAGCACCGTTAAATAACTTAAATAACTTGATTTATTCAAATATGTTGAGAAAATATGGTCGTCACCAAACAAGAAGGTTTGTAAACTGTATTTATGCTTGAATTAGTTCAATTACTCTTATCTTCGAAAAGTCCTTTGCTTCGTTTTAGGTGGTCATACTGTCAACGAAGCAATCGAACAGAAAGCATGTTTACTTTATTATTACTTATTCTGAATGTTGACAACCATATATCGCAGTTGTGTAAGTTATATTTGATGTGATGAATTAATCTTAATGTGATAGTAACTTATTATAAAATGAAGTGTTTCGATAACTAACCTCTCACCAAACACTCACTTTACATTACATAACATACTTTAGATTTTGTCATTTGAACATTACCATTGAATGCACGAAAGCATTGAATGCATGATAGCTTACAAGATAGAATATGGCAGCTTATAACTTATACTGTCCAGGGAATAGAAACGATAGATAACCAGGTATACTCGTAATATACTTGTACTGTACATGTACTTACTCGTACTTGTATTTTATATTAAAATCGTATCTACCCTACTGTATGTACTGACCATTATTGCTCAATTACTTGAAGACCCCTCCAACAGCAAGCATTTTGAGGATATACGAGTAAGCGGACGAGTATTTTTTTTGGGGGGGGGGGGCTTCTGGATCTTCCTGTACTGTACAATAATTTGCTATAGTTGAAGTTTCTGGGAACAAAGAAATACGTTCGATGATACACCACCAGTGGATACAGTGATCACTAAACCATTCAAACAATTTTCACCCACCTCATCAAGATTTCCAAAGACGGGTTCATTGCGTCTTTTTGTGAACGGTCAAGTGCGTAATTACTTTTGGATATTTTTTGGGGAAAATATCGTACTTCAAAATTTAGAGTACTCTACTCAACATTTCAAATAACATATAAATTTCAAAAAACATCATATTTGTACACTGCTTATCTCGTTCCAGTAATATTATGGATATTCAGTTCAACTATCGAGAATGAACCGCAAATGTACACATCTGTGCATCAAACTATGACTAATGTGGCTGCTGTTATCTAGGTCAATAACATCGCATCGCGGTGTAATGTTTCCAACACGTAATATGTCAAAGAGAGTATCCGATATTGTTCTACTCGATTGCAAGTAACATCGCAGTTTATTCCGCAACGTTTCACACACTGCAGCTCGAAACAGAATCGGTTATTTATTTATCTAGTCTATTTTGTACGTTCGCTTCACGAACAATTTGGCGAAAAGTTTTCCTTTTCTGTTCTAATTCAATGTTGTATTTTAATAAACTAGTTTATTTCTGTACGATATTCTCGTTTTAAACATGTATGATTTTTATAGAATACACAATATCTAAGAGGCAGTCGTGTTTGTTCTGATGCATCCCGTGTTATTATTTGAATATATAATTCATTTTATTTAAAGTGATTTTTTGACAAGTTTTTTTATATAAAACTTTACTCCAATCAATATTTATTTCAGTGTTCTTTCAACTTGACCGTGTATCGAGATCTCTGTGATTGGTGGTGATACAATTTTATATGTGGAGGTGCCGGTTTATTTTGTTTCAAGACAATTTTAACGATTCAAAATCGTGTGGAATTCGTTTGAAAGGTGCGAGTGAATTCAAACGGTGTCTTGTTGGAATAGATCATTTTTCTGCTTCCTATAAAATCCTTCTCTCAAAAACACCAGTTCTGTCATTGTTTCACGAGTAAACGATTGATGAATATACTTGGTATTATTTGTATCGTTGAAATGATATTCTGGTTGTTCTTTTTTTTTTAATTATGATATCCAGTCAAAATTGTATGGTAAATAATTTACATTTCTCAATTTGATCGATTCTCGGTATAATTTCATATTTTCTATTGTGTTTTTCCAAATACGCCATACCGATGACATGCATACACAGATCTGAGTGAACTATACTTATAGAATAATTATTTTTAAAAATGGTGTTATTCCCACACACAGGAAAATAATTTAATAAATTGCCACCTGATGTGACTGAAGAGACTTCGATACGTTCGTTCTGATAATCGATTATCGAAAACTCTTATAGGAACAAATTATTGAGTGATGTATTAAAATGTAACATACTCAGTTACACTGAATTACTGTGTTAAATTGCTATACCTGTTATTTTTATTAGCTATAATTTATTTATTTTGCGTATTATATCACCTCTTGAAAGAAAATGCTAACCCTTCATTGTTGAATCATATTATTAATATCATAATAATATATCAACATATTCCATAAGTTATTCCACTTCCATGATCCATATTTTATCGTATTATCGTAGCGTAGCCGTTAGGGCCTCCAAATTCATTGAAATGTGACTCAAAAAAAAATTGCTGAAAGATTGATGCACGCTAGCTGACACTCAATATATAGCTGTATCAGTTACATGTGAAAATCAGTGTTTTATATGGAAAATTGTTTATTGTTTATAAACTGGAAATGATGAATAATTCAACACTTTCTACTGTGGTGAAAGCCGTCGTTATAGGATATTGCATCCCCGTTGAATTCATTAGTTATTTATACATTTCAGTTTGGTACATGAATGTTCACAATTTATGTACATTCGACAGTTTGTTCTGGATGTTTGATCAATTAGAGAGCCAAAATATGTACACTCAATTGGAAGTTAATTTAGTTCTCAATTTGTGTAATGATATAAAAATGGTCACAAAAAATGACAAATATTATCCTTGAGACATAACACAGCTTTCACACCATGTTCAGTTTGTTAAAATCTCTTCATATATTGATTATATTTACGCTTGCTTTTCTCACTCTTTTTTCAGCAAATTTAATTCACCTGCCTAATTGAGTATCATGGTATAATAGCAAATATCATTCCAATCGGTTGTAGCGCTAGGAGTTGATACTATTTCATAAAGTATAAAATATATACAATATACAAGTTCTTCTAGGTTTGTTCTGAAAACGATTGTACCAAAGCGATTGAAGCTGAATACAAATTATTTATTTCTACATTGGGCCTAGTCTAGAAGAAATAAGAATACGTATTGAAATGAATGTGGATACTTCTGTTATAAGTAAACATTTTAACATATAGACCTATTTAATACGTCACGACATACCACCATTTTACTAATTTGTATTTAGACGCTATCAACACAGCTTCAAAATGATTTTCTTTTTAAAATTAAACCCCTAGCAGTATAACTTGAGACTTTATGGACAGAAATAAACACTTGATATTCCGTTTCAAAATACAAAAACGTCACCATATATTGTTCTTTTGTTTTAAATTCAGCCAACGATTAGCGGATATCTCACAGAACTGAATCCAGTAAACAAACAAAGCACCTTGAAGTGGCAGTTCGCATGTTGAGTATAATAATGTGAATTTATCAGAATGTATTTTCACTGAATTCGGAGAATGAAAATAGTAGGAAAGGAAATTTCTTGAGTAGACCGTATTACGAAGTTGTTTATTATCTAGGGGAAAGCTCAATTTTATATCAAATATGTCATCGTAAACTACAGTCTCAAAAGCATTAAATTCTCGCAGAAAATTAAAAAACGCAAAGCAACGCCATTTTATTGTCGGTATTATTAACTATTCTATTTTATTCTCTTCACTGACGTAAGGATGAAAAGAAATGGTCTAAAATGGTCCCACGAGAAATTACGGAAACCGACCAATGTACGTGATGATTTGGTTGCCACGTTTTCTCACTTGTGGCGCTGGTTGACTTCCGGCGCCTCAACCAAGCGGAAATAGAATTCCCCTTTCATTGTGTTATAAAAGCTTGATTAAATCTGGGCCAGCATCTCTGATTGAAAAACACGTAATGGAGGGGTCGAAAATATTATTCCGAACGAAATATACCCATTTGCCGCCAAGTCGCGTAGAATTACCGAGAAAATGTGTAAGATTAAATCTCTGAAATAGGAGTATTAATATATAATTGCATTAAAAATTGATACTGAAATATGCTACAATTTGATGTTGTTTGGACAAATCTTTTTTTGTTGCTATGTTATTTATTATCATTTCATTTCATCACATTTGTCGAAGCTATTCAAGGATCTTCCGGGCCTCTTTGAGTATCAACTACAAAAATCCACAAATTATTTCTCACGTCGAGTTATAAAAGCTGTGTCCAGTAAGCAATTTACCACGGGCTGTTAAAACGTAACAGCCAACAGTTTGTGTATACCGGTAATGTTATATGTTCACATGAAGTACATCTTGTAGTGTATTATATGAATAGCAAACTATACTACGAGTTATAATATCACTTGTAATGCATCTTTCTCCAACCGCGTAATGTGTTTGTATGTTTTATTGGTTTTATGTTGTATCACGTACTTGTTTCTTCACTTCTAATTACACTAAGCGCTGTAGAAAACGGTCTGTCTTGGAGATATAAGCCTACAGAATAAATTTAGTGAACATTATTATTATTTTTTATTCATTGATTCATTTATTTTCTTAAATCCATTTTCCAAGTCGTCTTTCAAGGGAATAGAAATGTCAATTAAATGCCTATTCAAGACTGTATATAATTTGAACATTTTGTTGATCTTGTTTATTTCTATTATCTCGGGCAGTTCAAAGTTGACTCGTTTTCACTCTACATTAAAAATTATCTTGATATTCAATTTATTTCATTTATGAATCCAAATAGTGAAATATCCATTGTTGAAATCCAAAATTGTACTGCCAGAGCTTTCAGTTTGATAATCACAATGTTGTTCTCATTTGTGATTGTACAATTTGTGATTGTACAGAAAATCGACTAGTAAAGTTCACTTGATCAGTGACCATTTTCACAATGTTTACATGCAGCTGCAACTGCACAACAAATCAATCTTGGTTATTGTATTAATATATTGTATAGTCGAATGATATGTTGTACTGTGTGAGCTGGCATTTCAAATGATCATTATACTGAAAACGAACAATAAATGCATGAGTAAAATGATCAATGTTTACATATGCCACTGAGCGTTGAATACAAATAGCGATGCATGGGGGCACAGAAGTGAGTAATGTGTGAAAGTGTGTATGGTAACTGCTGTCCTTATTGATGAACTATCACAAATTAGATATATATTATAATATATTCAACGCTCTTCATGCGCTATCTGTTAGAGTTGCATGGAGACGGTCGACCTAATAAACATTCATTAAGACAGACTTTATTCAAGACATTGGTTTCGAAACTGAAGTATGGGAATGGGTGTTATGCAAACATCCTCTCATTTTATAATGTCATTATTATATTATCACCCGCTCATTCGTACCCCAATATAACCTAGTTGTTGTTGGGGTCGTGGAGCACCAATAAAAAAGAGATCATTTGTATGTGCTTGTGACGTTGGCTGTAAATTGTAAACTGTGAATAAATTGAAATTGGTAGATCACTATTTTCGCTTTTAAAGTGCTAAAATTGTGAACATACACACTATGGATGTACTCTTGGCAGATATCAGTGACGACTTACTCGGAGCCCGCGAGATAAAGTTCGATATATCGGTGTAAATTATATTTGCAATGCCCAAATACCTGACGGTAAATTCTCTCTCTTTCTTTCTCTCTCTATCTCTATCTCACCGGTCAACATGCAGTTTCGTTAAGCAATTTTATTTTCTCTGTCATGCACGTCTTAAATCTATAGATAAGTAATTTTTATTCTGTTTCCTTTTCAATTATTATTTTTTAATTATTGTTATGGGTATTTCATCTATGATGTAAATATGTTACCTGACTTTTCTTATATTACTTGTTAATCAATCAAGAATAAAAAAAACTTTATTATTATTGTTATTATTATTAATACAATACCGAATTTTCGCCAGGGTCCCATTTCATTGTAAACCACTTAACGTTAACAGAGATCTTTTAAACCCTTTATAACATACCAGTTTAATGGCGTCTTCTTCGTATATATAGTATATATACTTTGTCTCTCACAGAAGCAGTATAAAGCTTCTTTTTTCTCGAGAAGGAAATGCAAATTTAATTGGTATAATAGAAGGCTTTTGAATACTTACTCGGCTAGGACAAATAAAGTCACGACTCAATTAGTTACCCGTCTGAAACTTTCTGCCTGTCATCAATTATAATTACCATTCCGGATTTCAGTTTGGTTGTTGACTGTTCAAAGTCGAACAAAATACAAAAGATATATGTAAAATGGGTCAAAAATTATCATTATCTTCCTGAAATTGTTTGTGTCGTCATTCTGGCGTTATTTCCATAATATTTTATTTTTTTAAATTACCATGTATATTATTTTATGTTATTATATATTATAATTATTCAATTCGCAATACTGCATGAAACTAGGTAGCAATGACATTTCTCAAATTCAAGTACAGTAATTAGAGATGGTTGAAATCATTCATGAGAAATGATTATTTCATTTTATGAGTAGGTATAACAAATTAATAGAAATATTAATTTATATGTTGAATAAATATGTTTAATATATATAATATAGAATAGAATATATTATATATATATAATAGTTGTATAATATATATTGTTGAATTTATATGTTATATTGATGTAAGGGATAAATGAATGGATGAATGAATTGCAGAATAAAATTACATGTTTATTCATTATGTTATCTTTGGTGATTGAACGTGTATATGTCGAATACTGTAAATATAAATATGAAAATGTTGCCGTTTGAATTCAGATTCTACAATAAATATTCGGAATATATACTACTGCTTATAAAAATATCTAACCTACATTTGACACCGTGATATTCAAGTAACAGAAGTCAAGTTTTTGTGAAACAACTTGATAGTTTCTGTAGTTTGATCATAAAGGAAGAAGGAACTGGAAGCTCTAAAAGAAATGGGTTATTCATATATCTATGTATTTCTATCATTGTGTTCGATATAAACTTGAGTATGAAGTTCATATACCAATATATAGTACATTGAGAACATTTTAAGTGCATCGAGGCCTACTGTATGATAATAATTCAATCAACTTCATTGAAAATATAGAATAAAAATAATAAATTAGTCATGACTGAAGGAAAACGTAGCATATGCGTTGTAAGATGATCGAGATTCTGAAGCTATATTTGTTTCTATTCAACTCACTACCATTCTGATTCACCTATCGATTATTTCAGTCATTTTATGATCTAATTGGTTTTACTTGTTGATATCCTCAATAGTTTTCTTTAGCTCTTGTTAATTGATATATAAAATTATATAACGATTTTGATCTCTTATACGACTCATCCGAATCATGTAAAACTTTGGAATGATGTATATAATGCATGTACTAAAATTTAGTAGAGATTTGAATTCATTCGGAAAACTTGTTTCCTATATTTTACCTCCTGGGTTATTTTTATGAATTTTTCAACATTTCGAAAATATTTTCTGATGAATGGTTCAACCGATTACGCCTCAATATTGTATACTATCGAGTACAATGACTACATATGTACAAGCCAAGTTTCATCAGGAAAATTTTTTCCGTTTGGCCTGTAGAGCGAAAGGAATGTTTTTTTTCGGTTATTGTAAAATTGAATCTGCTTCGGTCATCTAACTATTTGAAGGTTAAATGTAACCTGTGTGTATATACACACATATGTGTGTATATACAGAGAATATCTGATATTTAAAACTTTGGTATGGAAGTTTACCTTAATACTTCCACATTTCCCAAAACTATTCATGATTATAAATCAATTCATCATACCATTCGACTTCACTTTGTAGCTTTGAAGTTTGTGGCGCTGAGGACTCCACTAAAGTGTAGTCGTTATAAGTGAGACGACGCTTTCTAGGTCAGGTCATTTCACATAACACCATCGTACATTATATTCTGTTAACTTATTGTAGCAAAGGTATCTATACTATTGTTTGATAATATTTGATTTGAAGATGTGCACAGTACATGAGTATTTGCAAATATAGAATAATATACTATAAATAGACATATGAAGTACTTCACGGATAGATTTGTGCCAATTAATGTACATAGAGAATAATTGAACTGGAATGTCGAAATGAAGCTTAGCTTGTTTGCGCTACAGCAGAAGCAGTTGAACCGACTTGAAACTAATTGATTCACCTTGAGCTCCACGACTGTGACGCTTGCACATTGAAATCGCAATAACGCTTGCAATTCGTATACAGTTTGTTATTCAGCATAACAATTGAAAAAAAATTGCTTACCAACATTTACACTTACTCTACAGAGAAATATATCAGTATGTAATGCAAACCAAATTTGTAATGCAAATCAGTAGATGCAAACCCTGGATTTCGTTCCAAACGTACTTCTACAAAATATTATCGATATAAAATGAATACAATAAACGTGTGATTAGGATTCTTGTAAACTTGGCACCTCTTCAGATGAATTACTAGTTCCAAGTAATCTTTGATGAACTTGTTGAACTTGTTAAATGTAATGGAATCGTTTTCTCCTATTTCAGGATTCCGACTGGAACCATTGTCCAGCACTGACGCCTCCATCTTCCCCGCTAGACTTATCGCCTCCGGGTCCCGCTCAGGCCCCCGCCCACTATATCTCCTCCCTACGCGCCTCGTCTCGCCGAGGTGGAGGCGGCGGTAGTCCTGAGAAGGAGCGTGACCCTCTAGCCCGCCTCCTGCGCTTCCTGCGGGCATTCTACCGGGAGTTGGCAGCGAGAGATCCGGCACATCCACCGCCATGGGCGCCGCCTCTTCCGCCGGGCACACTCTGCCCGGCTCACTTCCAACCGGCCCTGCAGTTAGCACCGCTGGGAGGACGGGCCGAGAACGAGCCTCGTGATAGTATCCGACTTGATCAGATACTCTCGGCTGTTAGGGTGAGTATTGGAAGGGCGAAAACTAGTGAAGATGGTTTGGAATTAAGGTGACATTACCCAAACCTGGTTTTGCGATGCTTGTAGACGTCTATGCAATACACACTATGAAAATACAAAGAATCGGGAATATACCGCAGACACGAGTGTACGCAGTTCTTTTAGCACATCACAGCAAAAAGTAGAACCCGCATGGAAACCCTGTTTAATTTAAATGGCAGTTCGTGACAACGAACTGTTGAGTTCAATTGTGTTTAATATAATAAAACTATTGCTAATTATATCAGAACGGAATTACATATATGTTCCAGGCATACATTCAATGGTGAAATATGTTTTGTTCTTTTTAATATAAGATTGATAAATTATCATTCATTTGACGTGAGTACATAAAGCCATCCTTTGAAGTTGTGCTGATTTTTCATCAAATTATATCGCGTTCGAAGTTTTCATTTTCTGATTTTGTGTGAAATTAATGGACAGAAATTTAGTTAAAATGCCGTAAAATGCTTTCATCTCGAGATGAACTTCAGATGATTTCAGTTCAATTTTTCACGTACTTTGCCCAAAACGTAATAAAGAACCACTTGTTTACATTTTTGCAAGATGTTGCCAACTTCAAAGAAAACTATGATGAATAGTTTTCATCTCGTCTTGTGTATGAGACTCTTTTTCCGAGCTCTTTGAGTAGGCCTACTCTAATCTTGAATTCCCATTTGACATTAATTGTACATGGAAAAAACAAAATGAGTAACCTTGCTAAGCCTGACCCTAACATATGAGGCAAATATTCTTTGAAAGTACACTTGCAGACTTGCGGTCACGTTAAGTGGTCGATCAATCCCTAAGAAGATTCAATCCACATTAAAATGCATTCTAAAAATAATTAACTGACATTATGCATACTGAAATAAGCAGACACTGTAGGCCTACGTATCCAAAAAAATTATTTAAAAAAGTGTGGTAAATTATGCTCAGATTTTATTTCAATCTTAATTTTAATACAAAAAATGTGACCGCAGGTACATAACAGTTCATGCACACACTGAATTTCAGTACTCTTTATTCACATATTTTTGTTATCTATCAAATGATTTTCTTCCGAATTCGGTGACGTTGCAAAAAAATTAAAAACCTGCAACGTGCGCTTGCTCAACACGTTGAAACAAAAGTGATAATAGTCGTACATTTATATTAGTCGGGTAAATACGGCATGGAGGGCGTATACCACTTTAACACTATAGGCCTACGTGGTTTCTATTCCCGCCTAAATAAACAATCCCTCGTCTTTCATCGATTTCGTCTTGAACGTCTGACGATTTGACTTGGGAAGAGATCAGTGGGTTGGTGATAACTTTTGATCGATTATAGATATAGGAGAAACACGTCCAAATGGTACGAATTGAAAATATTGAATCAGTACATTAATATTCATTTGTACAGGTTTGTAAACTCACAAGTGGTTTTTTGCTGTTGATATGGAGATGGGTTGGCATTTGTTAAGTATTAATTATATATATGCTTTTTCGTTAGTTCAATTTTGATATTTCTTCTCTCAAATTTTGTATTTTCTCTCAATCGAATCTTACACTGTTTTATAGCATCAAAACATTAAATATATCATGTAATTCAATTATCAATACGTTAATATTGTCACCTCGTCTAACGATGTCACGTTTCTCCTCCGTGCAGACAACTGAGGGTGTGGTCCACGAAGCACCGCGACGTGTGGTCGTCGAAGGCGCCCCTGGGAGCGGCAAAACAACACTTGCCCTCCGTCTGCTCTACTCATGGGCCACGCAAGATGACTGGCTCGGGCCTTCAATACAGCTGGCTCTATTCATTCCCCTAAGAGAGCTCCGTGGCAACACAATCGCCCATTACCTGAGCAAAGAACTTCTCCCGAAATCAGCACTAGGAACCACATACAGTAACAACGGTTTTGCACACGTGTGGAAATGTTTAGGATTGCTCGAAGATCGACTTTTATTTGTTCTCGATGGGTACGACGAAGCATTGTGTGGCCAGGAGAAGAGTCAGGGTGGTCAGGGGGGACGGGAGGCGTTAGGGGATGCTATCGAACTTTTAGAGGGACGTCTGTTCCCAGAATGTCGTATCCTAGTCACATGTTGTCCTGGCTGGAGCTCGGAACTTATCCCCTTGGTGCAAAGACGTGTGGTACTTAACGGTTTAGACTGGAGCCACGTAGAGAACCTCGCCATGGCATATTTTGACGGCAATAAGAAACCCGAATGTGCTAATCGGTTCCTAGAAGTTGTGGGTTCGAGCACGAGTGTTCTTAGGCCTTTAGCATGTTGGCCTTTAGGTTGGCTACTGCTATGCGTACTGTTCGAGGAAACCGGAGGTCACATCCCAAGTGATACGCTTGACGTGCACCAGGCTCTGTTCAAGTGCCTTATAAGAAGAAGTTTAGCTAATAAAGGAGATATACTCATGTCGTCGAGCTCGACACAAGATCTACCGGGACATTGTAAAAAACTTTTAGCGGAATTCGGAAAGTTGACACTTGCTTGTATTAAAGAAGATAGGTTCCTATACACGGACACTGAGATCCGTGCGCATTGCCGTGGCGGTGGTTTAGAAGTGACCGAGCTTGGTTTTTTGACCAGGGGTCTGAATTTCGGACGCAGTCATAACCAGAAAAAACGTGCTGAATTTTATACTCCTCTGTTACGTACCTTTGCTGAATTCCTAGCCGCGTACTATATATCATCCGTTGTGCATTACGCCAACATCCTGAAGCGAGAGCTTGAAGATCTGCCCGGACTAAATGGATGCGGTAGTACCTCCCTCGACAACAGCACAGTACTGATATTGAGATTCCTTATGGGACTTCTCGGACGTAAAGGACATTTGGTATTTAATCAATTGTGTCCCCTTGATTTCCCTACTCGAACGTTATTCACATTGCTCCAAGCAGCGGGCCCCGGTGAAGCTAATGTCGCCGCCGTGTGCCGTCTACTGGGGGCATCTAGTGGAGGCTTCCTCGGGATCGGCATATCAGGCTCCGTGTCTAAGATACCCGTGCCGTTAGTTCATACAGCTCCTCTTGAGCTGGAAGGCTGGGCTCATGTGCTACGAAGTGAGATGTGCTCGTTGGAAGCGCTGGAGTTGGTGTATCAGTTCGATAAAGGTGCGGACTGTGAAGAGCTGTTGGACGTATTCTTTGCAGCGCTTGCTGCAAATGACAGTGTTAGATTGGTAAGGATATCGTCGTTGCTGGGGCATGAGTTTACCGCGGCGGAGGTGGCGCGACTTGCTGGCTATGTGGAGATTACGTTGCCAAAGTCAAGACTCCATACGTTTGAGTTGGTGATCACTTGCTTGGAGGACAGCGCCCATGACAGGTATGTACTGTTTGTTACAATTAATACAGACAATAGTCTTGTAGCCTGAAACAGGCTATCAAATACCTTATGTTAAAGGCGCTCTAAATGGCTTTTTTAAATGTTGTCGTCTTATTTTGTTGAAATCGTTCTTTGTTTTCATTTCATTTTTTATTTTTTTATTTTTGTGTCCAATTGGCAACAGTTTTGGTGGCAGTGGACATCTCTTTCGGAACCCTTTTATGAATTCGTTCATCAATTCTGAATTGTTCACACAGTCAAACTACTGATTTCAGAATAAGTATTATTCAATTAGTTGAATAAACAAATTTGACTACTTTAAATTGCAGCCAAATACTCATATGGCTCATATAGCTTGATTCACGCACACGATCTATGAAAATGACCTAATTAGTGAACAGAAGATCCAATCTCACATGCCAAATCACAATTAAGCTCATTTGAACTGATTTTTTTGCATTTATTTTAAAAAACAAATATGAGAAAACTTGACATTTTTTCATCACATCCAAATGGAAATAACTACAAGCGTACAGGTACAGTTTATGGCAAAATTTATTAGCGGTATACCACATTTGAGGACTATTAGAGTGATTGTTTTTCCAAAATTTAACTGGGGAAAAGTAAAGAGTACAATCGTTACTCTCTGAATTAAGCTATCTGTATTTTTTCAAACCATCACCTTGATCAAACCGTTTTTTAAATGAAAAAAAAAAGTGATTTCAATAAAGATGTACACGGATACCTTCCCAACCAGTTCAAAACTATTTCAACAGCGTATATTTATAGTATACAATACATTAAAAATACTGTAGACCCAGCTAACTAATAAACAATATATAATAACAAATTAACAATGATGATAATAAATGATAAATGATGATAATGAATAATAATGATAACTAATATAAATTGAATATGTATGATCTAAATTCGAGTATATTATCAAAATGTCTTGTTCTCCGAGGTAAATATATTATGGCAAAGCCATTCCACGGTACAAATACAACATCGGGCTTTTATATTTTGTGATGCGTTTAAGCTCAACAAATATATCAAATTATAATTCTACACTCAGATGTGTACAATGCGCTCTTTGCTTGGGAATTGCCTCTTTTATCATCTGAAACTTACTCAAAAATTCATAACATAAGTATGCTAGTCAAGAATTACGAATTTTTTAGGTAAGAAGCTGCACTGTATACCTATTTTTATGAGGGTTGTGTGTCAAAAGGTAGTCCTATAAAAAAAGATGGATGGTGTAAAGTAGCGCAGACTAGCCATGCAAAGAAGACAGCAAATTGCTAGGAAAATGCATTGTTGTAATACAGTTTTCATGTTTAATGCAGTGTGTTATAAGGTTGTTTTAAACTTGTATGTTTGAAAGACCTCTTCCGAATCGTATATACAGATGTGGAAATTTTTTTTTTTCTATTATTTCAAATCCAAGTTATGAATATTTTATATTAAATGTGGCATGATGATCTGGATAAAGGGAGATGGTATTTACTTAGCAACATAAAAATGTCACTCTTGACTTATTTACTGTTCCATATTCTTAGTAAAAATGATGCAAATTAAATTACTTTCAAATGGAAATTAAATTGTGTCGTTAAGCTGGCACCTCCACCAAAAACACCATTATTAACTTTGTGTATATGTTCTTTGATTCGAAAAACGTGAAATGTGAAAAACGTGGATTTTATGTTGCAGATGGTGTCTCTTGTCAATAATTTAGGTCAAATCTTGATTTAAAATTTCTTGGCACCTCCACCAAAAGAAGCAATTTCGCGAAAGTCTATTTACATTTGATCATCTCTTATCAATAAATAATCTAATACTGCATTGGATGAATAAGAAAATCGCTATATATATATATATATATATATATATATATATATATATATATATATATATATATATATATATATATTATATGCCCTTGTATAAGCCCTATAGTCATATCTTAATCTTTTCAGTTCAATCAGTACCTTTCGCGTGGGGTAGGCCTAACCTCAAGCTTCGCGTGCGGTACGCTTGTGCTTTAAGAGAGTCATAAAACTCGACAACAGTCTTGATGGCTTTTTCTATTGTACATTTTCATAATAATTCCTTTTATTAATTGTTTATCATGGTACATTTATTATTGAGGTGGTAAGATCTCCTTTGTGGTGTTCCATAATCGGGGAACAATGATTTTGTATCAAGTTTCGATATTATTAAAAAAACTTTCATCATTTTATATAGGCCCATATATATATATATATATATATATATATATATATATATATATATATATATATATATATATATATATATATATATATAATTATTATTATTATCATCATATATTTATATATATACATATATATATATAAATATATTATACATAATATATACATAATATATTCATATATATACATATATATATATATAAATATATATATTAAATATATATATATATATATATATAATAATATATATATATATATATATATATATATATATATATATATATATATATATATATTTATATCAATTATGACATATTTGAAAGTCGACCGTTGATTGAAGACACTTAGTTACTATAGGCTTACATATTCATGATGCTCTTTTCATCTGATTTGAGTTTTCTTTCAATTATTGAAATTTCATGTTAACCCATACGTTTCAAAGTTAGAACGGAATAGTTGATTCTAAAGATTAAGTTAAAAACACTGTTTTTCACATGTATACATACAGTCAATGTTTTCAGTTCTGGAATGAGATGCGTTATGTCTATATATTCTACTGCCAAAAAGCATGTTCAGAAATCAAATTATCCCGTTCGTCTAGTTCAACTAACCTCCAACCTAATCATCCAAAGTTGAACCTAAAAATATTTCAACCATCAGCCGCAATGGACAAAAATATATTGTTCTGTTCTAACATTTTTTTAGTGCTGTTTGGATATCTGTTAGTTCGTTAGATCGGTTAGAAAAGCTCAGTGAGCATAGTAGATCTTGAAACAAACAAACGAATGAACGCTTATGTGCCCCAGGTTCCAGTCGCTCGTGTCCGCACTGTGTGACGGGCTGACTGGCGCCGCCTCCCCCAGCCTCAACAAACTGGTCCTCGACCTGAATCTGGGCACCGGGCAAGTCGTCCAACTGTGTTCCGCCCTCGAACACGCCACGCAAGTGTCCGTGCTACACCTCCCTCACTTGGGCTGCGGTAGAGACGGCCTGCGGGCGATCGCACGGCTGATACGAGCGCGCCCACTGGTCGCTCTCAACTTGGCTGGGTCGTGGGGCATGAGGCGTGATGATCCGCCGTCGTCCAGTGGCGTCAGTGTTGGTAAGGAGAGAGTGATGAGGAACACTTGAGAGCGAAACGTTTTTTGAATTGTATCAAGATTTGTAAACATGCTACAAGATGTTGAGAGAAAACTATCATTTTTGGGATTAGGTCAAGTTTTTATGTCGCTAGGAACTGGAAGTTGGGTTGTTTTGTTTATTAGACGAGCTTTAGCGAGGATTCAATTTGACATACTGAAAAAATTGGTGTTCGTTTTTATGTTGTTTTTTTTTCATGTTTTTTTGTCGGTTCTCCACAGGTCAAACGGCTACAGCTATCAACTTCAAACTTTTTTTCATAATGGTTCCTAATTTAACTTAGATCTGTATAGTTTTGTGGCATTATCGGGTGGTAACTTTTTTTTATGAATTTTAGAAATTTAAAAAATACTTATTAGAATAACACGGCGGAAAAAATGTATTTTCTAAAAACATGAAATTTTGTGTGAAGTTGAATTACATTCTGATACACACTTCTGGAAATTCTCAGCTTGATCGGGTCAGAAAAAAACATGAAATGTGCCAAATTGGTACCATGCACTCGAAGCAGTTTATTACCCATTCATAACTTAAATGGTCACCCAATTGGCGAATGTAGGCAAAAGTTTGGCAGAAAAATCGACATACTATTACTATCTGCTCGTCTAACAACGCATATATAGCGTTTTCCTAGTTGAATTGATTTACAACGTTGTGAGGATGAATTTCTCCCTGTGCTTGAATAGTCCCAATTTTAAACTCTTTACTGGAAAAAAACTTGGAGCCAATATTTTATTGACATATGTTTGTTTTGGACCCATATAAATTGGCATGCGGAAAGCCAACCTTCACGATGTTAAGAATGAGAAGTACGTAAAACATATTTTTAGAGGAGCTTTAGCGAGGATTCAATTTGACATACCGGTACTGACAAAAATTGGTGTTCGTTTTTATGTTTTTTTTCATTTTTTATTCATGTTTTTTTTTTGTCGGTTCTCCACAGGTCAAACGGCTACAGCTATTAACTTCAAACTTTTTTTTCCTTTATGGTTCCTCACCCAACTTAGATCTGTATAGTTTTGTGGCATTATTGGGTGGTTACTTTTATTTTTATGAATTTTAGTAATTTCAAAAATACCCATTGGACAACGGAAAAAAAAGAAAATATTTTCATTTTTCAAAAAAATGAAATTTTGGATACAGTTGAATTACATTCTGATACACATTTCTGGAAATTCTCAGCTTGATCGGGTCAGCCATTTTGAAGAAAATACATAAAATGTGCTGAATTGGTACCACTCGAAGCAGTTTTACCCATTTATAACTTAAATGTCACCCAGTTGGCGAATGTAGGCAAAAGTTTGGCAATCATGAGAATTTCCTCAAATATGTTTTAACAACGAACTAGGAAAAGCATATTTATCACATAGACTTAGTTGATAGAGGAGCAAGGAGCGAAATATAAGCTATATGAAAACAAAAATAACGTTTTCTTAAGATTCCCATCTTAGTATCCTTAGATCTAAACTGAACTATTACTATCCGCTCGTCAAACAACGCATGGTGTTTTCCTAGTTTAATACAATTAATGTTTTTATCGTGTGATATCGATGAATCATACGCTATTAATTCAACATGCTATGCTCTTTGTCTATGGGGTACTTGTGATTGTATCCACGAAAGAAGAAGGTTCGGAAAATTCTCTATCCCGCACAACTAGCCATCGGCTGTTTCGCGCCTTCTCTCGTGGATATATGTATGTAATGCAGGTATCCGTAACTAAAGTTACAGCCTAAATCTGAGAAATATAATTTATATTCTAATACACGCGTGTTCTCTATTGGCATAAACTAGGAAAACGCTATATACGCGTTGTTAGACGAGCGGAAAGTAATAGTATGTCGACTTCTTTGCCAAACTTTTGCCTAAATGGGTAATGGTACAAATTTAGCATATTTCATGATTTTTCTTCAAAATGGCTGACCCGATCAAGCTGAGAATTCCCAGAAATGTGTATCAAAATGTAATTCAACTTCACATGAAATTTCATTTTTTTGGAAAATAAAAATATTTTTGTTTTTCCTCCGTGTTATTCTAACGGGTATTTTTGAAATTTCTAAAATTCATAAAAATAAAAGTTACCGCCTGATAATGCCACAAAACTATAAAAATCTAAGTTAAATGAGGAACCATGATTAAAAAAAATTTGAAGTTTATAGCTGTAGCCGTTTGATTTATGGAGAACCGACAAAAAAACATGAAAAAATAGATATATATAAAAACGGACACCAATTATTTTCAGTATATCAAATTGAATCCTCGCTAAAGCTCGTCTAATGATTTGATACATAAAAATATGAAACACTCATTAAAACGCCAGGACAAATAAAATTCTTATAATTTAGAGCTAGACAACAACTTCAGAAAAATATGATTTCATTCGGAAAATTGTAATTTCTTCATATTCTATACCAGCTAGAGCCAGGTTCAAAAATCTTAGCTAAGCACAAATTATTAGTTATAGCGTTCGAAAATGATATATGAAACCAAGGGTGGTAACAAGTTAATCCGCTAACTATTAATCTATCCACTAACTATCGATTCATAAATCTGAACCTTAATTGCCAAGGTAATGTATATGATTCGAATTTCAAAAATAAAAACGTAACTGTTAGAATATTGTGAAAGCATATTTATTTCCGTTTCGCCTTTTCTGTGAATGGTGTAGCCACTGTCACCATCGTGTAGTGCCGTCCACACGGTCTCGAGCGGCTGCAAAGAAAACAAAAAGTTTCCATGACGTCACGAGTGACAGCCTGTCGAGAGAATCATCGTCAAACATATTTTACCTTTTTCTTACTGAAAGTTTTTTTCTCTTCTCGTGACGGCGACTTGACATTTAAATGGTACAATTTTTAAGAAATGCTCGTGAAACTTTTACCATGCTTGGCGATAATATGTCTGTCGAGTCGAGAGTCGAGAGACTTTTAATCTGAAGATCCTGAAATTAGCGGAGGAGTTGAAAGTTGTAAGTTGATTCATGACACTCACCAGGGACATGTTTTACATTTGCAATTTGTCACAGGTGAATTAATTTTGTACCGGTAAACGTTAAGACGATGATTTCTCATCCAATCAAAGTTGATCGTGTTCACTACTTGTTTCATGTGCTCTATCGGTGCTGAAGTGTGTGAACATGATTCAGTTAATTCTTTAATCAAATCCTTGAATTAAATGCAGTTATTGATTCATTATTGATGTATTGAATAAGAGTTATTTTAGTGATAAATAACTGACTGGTTTTCAGAAAAATGCATGTGGCTTAACAATAATGAATGCATGTTATTTAGTTATATCGAAAATGAAAAAAAAAATAGCTGCGGGAGTCCCGTCTTCCTCCTTGATAAAAACTATTGAAACAATAAAACGGATTCAAAAATGTATGAAATGTGAATAATTGTATTCATTTTCAACAATTTAATTATGAAATTACTGTAGTGATCTGTATTTGAGAATTGTTTTTGTGTTTCAGGTTCTGGTAGTGGCAGCAGTGGCGTCAACACCCTCCAACACGGCGGCAAACAACCCTCATTAACCTCCAGTATATCTCCAAAAACATCGACCTCCTCCTACTACTTTTCCTCCCTTCCCCGCGGCGTGATGGGAGGCTACAATAGTCTATCCAGGCCAGCCACCCTTCCCCGCCAACCTCTTCAACAAATCCTTGACGGCTATGGCAACGGGGACAGCAAACGCAACTCTGACTCCGTATTATTCCAAAGATTATTTCATCCCCTACCCGCCTGCGACCCGGCAGCACATTCCGGCTCAGGTTTCCACGATGTTTTCGAAGCTGCCCGAGATCCGAATTGTAAACTTCGAAGTTTAAACGTGTCTAAATGTATTTTGGGCGCCGAAGACGCGTTATGTTTGGGAGAGACCGTCCGGAGGTCGTTGTGTTTGGATGCACTGCGACTAGAAGGTGGTACGCGACTTGGAGAAGTTCTACCTGTGCTCCTGGGACTCGCCGATAACACGTCGTTGCAGCTCCTTGACCTCGGCTCACAACGACTGATATTGGAGGACGGACCGACGCAGCTCGTCTGTCAATCACTGGCGAAGAATTCCAGTTTAAGACTGCTCAGCCTTGATGGATGGACATTCAGGATTGAAGTGAGTATTTGTGCTGTTTTACTCTCGTTTTTCTCATTACTCCATCCATCAATGTTCTACCTTGCAGACACCATGCCATTACTGTCTACCTTTATAAATGGTCCCTTGGGGATATCAATTGCAAGTATGACATACCACATCCAGTTGATGTAGGCCTATAAGTTTTTGAGAAAAATCAAGGAAATACGTAGGCCCACCTACGATGATGAAATAATATTATGAAACAAAGTGCACACCTTTCTGTGGATCAGTATTCTTTTTTTCTGTAAGACGAACAGTGTGGTCATTTCATCATTTTTTCTTCTCATTCTAAAGATAAAGAATGATCTTCTTGAGAACTTATTAAAAAGACTTATTCAAAAATGTATTATATGAACAGGCCAATAGAAACAGTGACATCAAAAGTACACTCGCGGCTACATAAAATGTTTTTTCCAACATTCGAATTTGAATCTGAATAAAATCTTTCATATGATACCACCAATTCTTTCATTTTATTCTTACGTGAAGTACGTATGTATATTTTCTGTAACTTTAGTACTGCGTCAGTACATTTTTTTCAGGGTGTATTTTCCACCACTTTGTGTGACCTCGAGTGTACATCTCATAAGATGAAAACTTAATTAAAAGACTGTATCAAAATCGGGTCCGTACTTAGTCATGATTCCAGCTATCATTTTTCTTCCGTTACCGGTAATATTTGCTATTTCCTTGACTATAACAAAGAAGTATACTTTCTTGTGATGACGACTTCTCACCACAAAATACTCGGAAAGTAGAACAGAAATGTAGTGACGTTGTATTTTTATAAATATATAATTATAGAAGTAGTATCATGAATCGTAATAAAGATGGTAAAATTCACAGCAGGTCGAAACTCTAAAAGTTTAGTTTTGTATATTTGATAAAGCGTGACCATCGAGCGGAACCATATGCTTACGCACACTAATTATTTTTAGAAAAGCCATCACAGACATAATATATGATTGCATTTATTTTCCTACGCAGAAGTTGAAAAATAATTAGTTTTTCTAATACTAAAAATAAAAGTGAACGAAACAACCTTTCAGATATTCAGACATGATATAACACAGCTACAATCAGTAGAACAGTTCGCACCAGTGCATATACTGCTGTCACTCGCCTCGTCGGTGAAAATGCCAATATAATGTTCTGCCAAACATGGCCAAAATAAATAGATAATCTGCTTTGACCGTGTTTTCGACTCTGCGGAATATTCAACATTCGGTCAGAAGTTGATGAGTTCGGAGTTCTATTTCCTGTAACACCTGACAGCTCCATTTCCCGTCCAAAATCCCCCAACCCTTCTCTCTCACCCGTTCACTTGTCGCTTCATTTGCCTACCGTCGTTTCATATTTGACAACATTGATTGATTGGTTAAATTATCCAATTTCTATCGATAACCTATAATTTAGATTACAAATACGCACTCACGCCGTCCTGTCTATAATAGATTCCCGGAGATAATCAAAAACCAAACCAAATCAATTAAGTTGAAATACAAATTAATTATGTCAGTGATGATCTATAATATAAACTGAAACTGAATATAGGTCTGAATACGAATGTAATGGAACAAGTCTTGCTGAAAATTAGAAACACACGCGTATTTCTGACTAGGTGACGATCAGAAAGCTTATACATGTGTAGCTCCTCTTCTCCCGTATGGCTAATTTCAATAGAGAAGTCAGATTCTTCAAGACCAGGTTCATAGTGAACACGGCTGCATGGTTTTACCGTCCCGGTAAGTCACGTGAACCAGTCAAAAACTTTCCGGAAAGTTTCTAACTGGTTCATATGACCTACCGGGACGAAAGAAAACGTACAATCGTGTTCCCGTACTTATTGGAGCAGGTTAATATTTGTTTTATTTACGAAGTCTGTGGTTTTAATTTATTTTAATTACACGTCATTTGACAATATTTTTTTTAAATGGTATGAATACACACTATGGAGTATGCTTGCACGTATCTCAGAATCTCTTTGAAAATAAATTCAAATAAAGATATAACACTCAGACTTCATTTTAAAAACTGCAAATATGAACCAATTTCTTTGGTAATTGAGATTCATAGATTACAGGCCATGCCAGTACACATTAGACTACTATATTTTTGGCTTAAAATCCCATTCCATCCGTAATATAATATTTTCGCTCTTTTTATTGCAAATCCGACGATTAACTATGATAACATATTATCATAATAGAAAAGCTTACTTTTTAATTAAATGACTAAATCCTGTACGTCCTCATACACTGATAGAACCTGCTCCTCCGGCATACGAGAAGGATTTATAAAATATAAGTGAACTTTTTCGAACGTGAAATCGGGGAGGGTATAATCGCGAACAGCGTGGATCAACATTATTATCATTACACACGTCGTGTCTGTAGCAGTGTATATTGGTATTGGTGTAGTGTTTGACTTGCCACGATACGCGGGGATCGTAGAGGGATAATGGAGTATCGGTGTTACCAACTTTATTTTCGATGTGTGGATATTACACCCATAATCCCAGGTGGCTGATTCGGAGCACGCATGTGAGATCAGGCTGGTAAACTTGTCTGCATGCAATTGCAAACAGACATGCCGCATATTAGACAGACGTATAAATAGGATTGGTGAAGGTAAAACTAAAAGACAAGTTCAAAATCGAAGTGTGGTGTGGTATGGATATTGGATATATAGAAGATTTCATTTCAAAACCAAATATGTGATCAATTCTAGGAGTCGATTGTAAAAATATGAGCATTACTAGATTTTCGCATCCGACACTTGTGGGTTGTATTCTACACAAATTTGTGGTAGGAAAATCCGATGGAGTTTAAAAAATAATACAAATTCATTAAATTTTGTGATAGTGTGAAATGTTGAATATTCAAGTGAGCTTACTTCAGTGAGAGTGAGCCCACCAGTGAAATATATACGGTTTTTGTTGTTTGGTGTCCATACACGATAGGAAAGTTTATAAAAGTTGAGAAAATACAAAAGAAATATAACAGTTCGTAGGATGACAGGAAGAGTCAGGAGATGGAAAGGTGTGTTGAGTGGAAGTGGAACGTATGAAAATGTTTTGGCAAGACTATCTGAAATGATGAACGAGCGTGTTTGGAAGGCAGGGATGAGGAAGATGGCCCGATTATGTAATGTTTTAAGACATCCAGGGATGGAGAATGAGAGAAATTAATGAGCTGATGAATTGGAAAATATAAATTCCCCCGAGATGTTGGCCTACAGGTAGCCACAGCATTAACTTAGTTGTTCGTGACAAATGCCGGAAAGTTCACTTTTCATCTTCACTGGAAAAGAATGAAAAAAATGACGAGTAAAAAAAATCAAAGTGCATGACTAGCCTAATTGAAGAAAAGGATTTAGAAGAATACTGTTGAAGTTTGATTTTATTATGTTTTGTATTGATGATTGTATTTATGAATGTATTGAGCCTATGTACAACTTACAATTGACTATTTCTCACAGTCGCATCGCCACTCTTTATGATCATCAGCATTGATTCCTGAACCATTCACACATTCTATATAGCATGTATTTATTTACTAGCATTTCATTTTATACCAAATAATTTGTATGACAGCATTAGATTGAACGTACAAAGGTTACAAGAATTTGAATTTGAATGAAATGTGAAATATATATTTTAAATTTAATTGTCACTGATGCAAAAATATATCAACTCTCGAAATATAATACGGAACCGTTATCCAGCATAGCTTGTGAATGCGCATTATTTATATCATTTTGTATCAACATAATCGAAAGGATGTTATTTTTTTCAATTTGAACGTATATTTATTTTGTACAGAGAATTTACAAAAATATAAATAATTCAAGCCAGGGAAAGGCTCCGTTGGTTCGGACACCTGACGAGAATGGAAATGGAGAGAATACCCAGGAGAGAGTATGAAGGAGTCAAGGTGTAAGGGATGGAGAAGGCGGGAAGATCGAGGACGAAGTGGATAAACGGAGTGGTAGAGGCCGTGGAACAGAGGGGGAATGTTGGAAGACGATTGTAGAATAAAAGTGGTGGGAAGATATAGAAAGGTGGAGAGAGTTGGTCAGAAGACAGGAAGAATGAGAAGAAGGAGATGAAGAGGGGAGAGAGCCAGACCTGGCAAGTCGACTCCGGGAAACCCAGAGGCCCTAGTAATATGGTGGGACAAACCACCTCCCGACCCAATTCAGTTTGAAACCGGAGGCCAGATGCATATAGGCCCTATATATTATATATATATATATATATATATATATATATATATATATATATATATATATATATATATATATATATATGAATAATTCGTATACACTTCAAGCAATTACTCCAATTTTATACGATGTAGGCCTATATTTTACTTCGGCAGATGAACGGTTGCATAATCTAGATACATCTGTGTTTGGAATGCATTTATTGCTACACTTTTGAGGAATTTACAACTTATATTCATTTTATATGGAAAGACTCACATTTACATGAAAATGTGTAAACATAGTTCCTTGTATTTCCGTACAAAAAAAAAATATATATTTTAACATTTCTTTCCGTTTTCCCACCATGATTTTTCTTCTAATTTGATCATTTGATTAATTAATTCTGGTTTACCGCATGTTCTCAAAGTCTAAGCACGCTACAGCTCTCCTTTGACGAGGACCATAGAATATGCTAGACCAAATATCGATACAAACTTCCATTCAGATTAGTCAATTCGTGTAAACTCTGGAGTTCGTGATGGCACAAACAAGCAAACAATGCAGAAGCATATTCCGTAGGTTGCATTAGTCTTCACCTGGTTTATCCAGTAATACGCAATTTATTATATAAAATGTGTGAAATTACATATGGTTGTTTTAATAGAGTATTTTTTCAATGTACACAACAGTATAACAACACACATACTTTTTTAGCCTCTTTTTGAAATTGCGATCTCACAGTACATCCTTACACAGCTATTGTAAGTGCATTTAGACTTTTTTTCTCGAAGGCCAGTAAATGACTTATAAATGAACAATCCTACTCCTAAATAGCCTCTAAGTCTTTTGTTAAGTATTTTTAAACATACGTATTGTGTTTTTGCCCTCAGGAGGAAGGCTCAATGGCAGTGTTTCTTGTCTTCCTAGAGACAACCTCCGTGCGAGATCTCGCTCTTGCCAACTGCCGCCTCCACCTCGCCATCCACGACGGCCGCCTGTCTCGCCTGGGTCGCCATGATGACTCCGTCGCCGAGCTCCTCACATTCCTACCCAACTTTCTCTGTCCCTCCGTCGTCTTCCTACGTCTTGGCGGCTTCCAGGTGACCGTCAATGACCGCATGGCACTCAGAGGACCACACCTGCTACCCTTCCTCAAAGGCTTCACGCATCTAAGCGATTTAGACTTGAGTTTGGATAAGAACACATCGGGCTCAACAAATAGTAACCCATTACTTATCGACGATAAAGTCCTCACTTCTTTCTTTCAAACTATGTCAACGACATTCCGCACTCTACAAAGTTTAAAAATGAGTCATTGGAGGATCGTTCTAGAGGACTCTGAAAAGACCTTAAGGACAGTGGGCCGAGCGTTGAAGACATGTTCTTTGAGTTACCTCAAAGTCAATGGTTTAGGGGTCACGGACAGTACCCATCGAAACTCACTTGAGCATTTGTTCCTTCAAACTGTTGTCGCCAACTTGAGTTATCTGTCTTGGTTGAGCATGGTGGGCGTGGCTTTAAACCAAAACCAAGCGACTGCACTCGGTAAGTGCATAAGAGATCGATTCCCGGGCACGGCGTTGGAGTTGACGGCGAAGGACGTCGGGACGGAGGCGGTGAAAATGATGGTCGCTGTCATTGAGGAAGGTAACAAGGTTGACGTAGCATATATTGGAGGGGCAAGCTGCAATCTGAGGATACAAAGACTAATGAAGAATCAGAAGTTAAAAGGAAAGTTTAGAAGATTTACTTCATTGAAGGAATGATGAAAAGATTTCCGATGAAAATTCTCATCAGCGAAAGAAGAATACTTGACTTTTGATAAAAAGGATAATATATGAGATGAAACTGTACGTCAGTCAAAGGGTGGTTTGAATGAATCTTGAGAAAGGTTTTTCCCATTTAAGATCCCTTGCCAGGTTTCTTGAGCTCTGAGAATTGTTTGAGAGAATTACTATTACAGTGTTGCCACGCGTTCGAAATAATGTAATTTCACTCTGCTAAGAAGATGGTAATGATAATATTAATAATGGTATCTGAAGAACAAAGGGAAGTCATGTAAATGAATTGCAAACACGTTGTTGATGGAAAATTATGGTAATCAGTTTTTGATTTGATGTATAAAGATATTAAAGGATGCCCTTATTTTGTAAAATGTTGGGAGGGGGGAAAAGGTGCTAGATTAGCTTGAAAATAATGTTTATATTACAGTATTGAAAAGTAGTTGATGCTTGAGATAGAAAATTGTATCTTGCCTAGATTTGATAAAATATATTTAATCACTTTTTCAATGTATAATAATATGAATTGGTTCATGACTAAATGTTGAATATATATATTATATATATCGTCCATAATATAGTCTACTAAATTGTTATAAGTTGTACTAGTTTAGATTTAAATGTTATTTATTGGGGGGAGGAGAGGAGAGTTTTTTATTCAAAAAACTTTGAATAATCCAATTTGTTTTATAAGTTTTACTAAACAAATTTTCAAGCGACTTTCATTATAATTTCCATGATCAAAATGATTATCAAAACGCCTCAGTAGATAGATAATGTATAGAAACTTGGAACTTTTAGGGCCTACACTTTATTTTGTTCGAATTCAAAATGAAAACGCTTCCGTTGTACAGTTTATAGATAAGTTGAAGACAGTATTATTTTAAAAAATCAGTAATTTTTGTAATTCATCAATAATTGAAGTAATTTGGAATACTATATATCGAACTAAACATATCTACGGAATCTTAGAAATAAAATTGTTCATTTCGAAAATAAACATGGTTCTTAATAATATAGAAAGATTTGTGATCGATTTTAACATACATAAAATAATAATGTAAGTAATTCGAGAATAATTATTATGCATAAAATGAATGCACTGTATTTTGAAATGTTAATATAAGTTTTATAAATATTATTATTAAAAGTTTTTCGCAGAAATGACAAGCATATTGATCAAATCAATTATGATATAATTTAAATGACCTTTTAAAAGGCGTAATGATTTCTAAAGTAATTAATAAAAAATGATTAACCATATAAACTGGTCAATCACATCCGATGAAACATTTTCTATTTTAAAAACGTGAGGATTGGTTGTTGCTCAATATGCCTTTTTCAATAGAGGCTTATATACGTTTCGTAATTTATTCTAGCGTAGTACTATACACATACCGTATCATCACTCTCTGTACAGTTTTAGTCATATACAAATCTTAATCGTAATAATATGAACAAATGTTCGGAGTTTTATAAACATAATTATGAATATTTAAATTTTGAACAAGCTTGTTATATGTAGAAGGAAATTTTAAAATATTCGGAAAATTTAATTCCAAACATTTTTATCGTAATAACGTTATTTGAATATTGGATTATCTTTTGATATATGACCACAACTTGACATCCTATACTCTAAATCATGTCAGTACGTCACTCAATACCTATCATCATTAATCCTAATGGGAAATTTGCAACCAAATTATTTTCGATCAAAATATATGTACAAAACAAACAATATAAAAATCGATAAAATTACAAAAAACATACTGAGTTGATGAATGGAAATAAAATTACATTATATTTGAAAAATATAATATATAATTCATCTGCCCTAGACTCATTTCAACTCCGACCTTTTAAATGAATACGATCTTATTCATACCAAATACATGATGATTGACGAAGAATTGAACACATTACAAATTTTGATATTCTTGAATCTAAATTCATCGTATTTGAGAAAAATCAAATGTAGCATGCCCTTTACCTGTAACACACGCTACGTACTGGCAATTTTAGATAAATTTTAAATTTACAGCCATAATCGTTAGACTCATCGAATTTCACTCAATATATACACTTTCTACCCAATCAGCTATCATTATTATATGACTGTAAGACAGCTAACAATTTCTGATCATTAATTAATATGATCGAATAATGTATTCGTATAATATCATATGTATGATGATGATATCACTACTCATTTAATAGAATTGTTGATTTGTATTTCAGTTTTAATTTTGTAAATACTCTATGGTGGTTATGTCTGACGTATGAAACGTGTAACTTATATCAAAATGCATGTATCTCCTTTGAAATGCGATAATGATGGTAAAAAATAGGTTTAGAATCATCTCGACTAGTATTCTGGTGTTGTTCTACGCTATTGATTGTTCTATCTCCAGTCTTTCGCATCGTGTATGAACAAATGCATATTTTCGTGAAATAATTGAAAGTTTTTAAAAAGCATTAAAAATTCATGTAATATGTACAAATAGTTGGAATGTTAGTGAAATAAAATAGAATATAAGGCATTGAATAATTTGCCCAATTAAATAATGTGTGTATCAATTATTAATTGAGTTCTTCAATTATTCCAATTATTATTGAGTAACATCAGAGAAACGTCATAGAATCATTGTATGAATGCAGCTATGGCGTCAACCACCTCTAAATAAGTTATTAACCCTATAGGCCTACTTATTACTTATTTTTAGTGTGCCCAAAACTCACCTGAGAAACCATTCAAAATCGTAATGTCGTTTTTTAGCACGACGTAGCGGAGCGGAGTACGATTTTGGGCATGGTTTCAGAAACTGAAATCGAGTGGTACGTTGGTTACAAGACAGACACGTCTTGTGAACAGAATATAATGGCCCGTTCACACGAGGCACGATCGTGCCAATCCTTCGTTGTCGAGCATTGAAAGACCCCGTGTGAACGCGTCAAGGTCAACACTACGTGCCTGAATCACGTCAAATTTCGGATAGATAGGAGCTCTATATTTCAATCCTATCGTGTTGGTTTATGCATGACTGACCAATAGGAGAACAGTATTTTCGATTCGAGTGATCGATAGTCACAACAAAGCAAATCGATTGAATATGGCCACCTAGACCGGATTTTCAATTGGTCCATTTATCACCTGACTGCGACTTTCCAGCAACGCGATGCGTGGTGCCAAACTTGTGTTTGAATGCCCCAAAGCTCGCATTGTATTGCTCGACATCATAGGATAGACACGATCGTGCCTCGTGTGAACAGGCTATAAGACACATACCTTTCTCAGGTCTTCTCTTGAGAACGTGGAATCTGAGCTGAATCTTCATGGAGGTTTCCTTTGCCTAGTTGTGGAATAAATTAAAAACTGAAGCCTGTTAATTCTTTGCAGTGGTGTCTATCATTCTATTATTAAAAGTGTTGTTTTCTTTAGGCATATGTTGAATTCATTTTTTTTTCTTATAATTTTCCCGATTTAAATTCCAGGCCCCTTTTTCCCATCGACGCACATTTAACAAATTCAAAAGACAGTGATTTACTTGATACTTTTCAAAAATTAGATCAGAAATACTCAATATGTAATTATTATGTAAATCGCACTTCAGCAGCCTTCT
This sequence comes from Brachyptera risi, assembly GCA_964007535.1. NCBI lineage: Eukaryota > Metazoa > Arthropoda > Insecta > Plecoptera > Taeniopterygidae > Brachyptera > Brachyptera risi. Next base: position 59,971,076 of record OZ023326.1, read on the forward strand.
TCAAGTGAAATAATCAATACTTTCAGAATCAGATTGGCGATCACTTTGACGAGATAAAATCTCTCAAGGATGACAAAAAAATGAAAATTCTCTCAAATGAAAAATATATAATATTATGTTCGGTGGGGAGTGTAGATAGCTGCTCCATGATTTCGATTACTACACCGAATAACGGTCACGTTAAAAGTGTTCGCATCTGGAAAAAGATGCATCTGTTGCTGCTACCAAACAGCCAAGCTCAAGGTATATAATGTCAGCCGTCACACAATATTAGCTGGCTCATTTACAAACAAGTAGTACAATGAAGAAAAGTGATGCATACCCAGTACAGCCATAATCGATTAATTATAATTATCTTCAGATGTAATACAGTATCCACCATCACTACCTCCCCCTTCCCCTCCCGCCACCCCTTCCTCTCTAGATATAATCATATTGATGCGTAGCATGTCAAATTGCATGCATGACTAATAAGGCGCCTCCACCAGAAATGCATAAGCATGCATGCATTTAGTTCAGCGATATATCTATCGGGACCGCCACTTGAAATAACGACCTAGGCTCAGCCCAGCAAGCTCCAAGAGACTATAGAACTTTGATTGGTTTCTATATTCACTAGTAAAACAACATAGACAGGAGAACAGTAGAGATAGCAACATGTCCAGTATTTGTGTATTTCCATTGTTGTTATAGCACAAAATCCTAGCACTGCTCTTGAAGTGAGCTGAAAATAGATCACATTTTTACGTTCTAAGAAACCTACCGTGACATATTCACTAGTAAAACAACATAGAGACAGTATAACAGTAGAGATAGCAACATGTCCAGTATTTGTGTATTTCCATTGTTGTTATAGCACAAAATCCTATAGCACTGCTCTTGAAGTGAGCTGAAAATAGATCACATTTTTACGTTCTAAGAAACCTACCGTGACAGTCAAGTTATTATCTCGTACTGTCATGGTATTTAACTCTCCTAAAAAACATTATCCAATTAAAGTCTCTTGGAGCTAGCTACGAACATTATTTCAAGTGGCAGTCACGGTTGGGGGTCCTGGATTCTCAATGCGAATAAGAAGTATAGTGTCCAATATTTCTTCATATTATCATACCAAGAGTCGGTTTTACAAACTGACAATTGAGTATTAATTGGTTAATCATTGCGCACGGTATACGAAAATAATATGTGTAACCAAGACTGATAACCGGTTAATGCGCGAACTATTGCTTAATCCACTAACTGTCAATTCGTATAACAGGGTGTATGGCTTGAAAAGTATATTAACTTGTTGCACTAGATTTAATATTCAATACGCATTGAGTTGGATAACCTCACAAGTCACAAGGATCGTGCAACTTCTTTACAAAGAATCATTCATATTTGCATTATTGATTTGTCCAATGTTTTTTCTTTATTAACATTGGAAACTTGACACAAAGTCATTGCAATGTTTCCTAATTGAGAATACGGATGACAATAATTAACAAGGGATTTGGGAATATTAGACATTCAGCTGGGATTTGATTTTTTATGAAAGTACAACAAAATTCGTTTTTTATGAAAAACATTTCAAGTAAGAATAAACATGAAATACAAGCAAACAATTCAATGTGTAATTGACAGATCAACATATAAATAATACTACAAATCAAGTCTTGATTAATTTTAATTCAATTGCTTGTCACGTGAAAAATTCTGTAATGTGAATAAATACTTGGAAATAAGCAAATGAAGTGAATTATTGATTTATACATATGGACTCGATGTAATAGAAAGTTTTGAGATCGCTATTCAGAGATATTATTTTGCACATGAAAATACGGTGGTAAATCATTCTTGTCGGCAAATGAAAAGAAAAAATTAAGTCATAAATCCTTGACTACAATACTGAATTTGGTTCATTACTGATGAGAAGTAAATTTCATTTTTTATTCAGATGCGTTCGATGTTCGGATTTCACTAAATAGTTACAAAACACATAGGTCTACAATCTACATGAACTACAGTTTCTATGATTACGAAGTAACGTCAAATAATTCACATGCTTTTTATACCAGTTAAAGTAATTGTGAGCAAACTATTTACCTCATAGAGAGTATACATTTAAGAGTGATTGAGGGAAAAGGAGATGGTGAACAACTAACAAAAGTCCTGTAACTATCAACGAAATATATTCAAACTCTCAGAAAATGTTTCAAAGGTTAAATAATTATCAATGAAAAAATGAAAACGGGAACACTGTCTAACGTACCAATTTCTTCCTTGTATTTCACAAATACTAATTTCTTGGCTGTAAATAAAACAACATCTCCTTCTTTCAAATGTATATTAGATTCAACATACTCAAAAATGTCACCAGCATAAAGATTAATGAAAACATTGAAAGCAAATTGGAATATAACTTATTGATTAGGCGTTTGGTATTATGGTACATTTTTTTGAAAACGTAACAAAAATTAGTTGTAATAACTTCACATAATGCAATGTAAATTAGCAAAAATGTACTGATTCATTGATACGTTGTAGTAGGAAACATATAATTGTATAAGTCAATAATATGAGTAGGGTACCGGTATCTTGAGTCTTGACGATATAAACTCGCAAATGTTTTTAAATACGGTACCATATAGAGAGCATGCATATATGGATATACAAAATAATATACCGGTACCTACAATGACAGAGGCAAAATCAAAGAAATTTGTCACCATATTGTCCACACTCGATACCTAATTGAATAGAAAATTCACAATAAATACGGATAAATATTTGCAATACTTGGTAGTATAGTAGTACTGTAGAATGCAAACTGAGAGCTAACTTAATTATACTTATTTTATAATATTTGACTTGTGAAGTATATCTTATAATTCATAGACCAGCTGACTTGGGAACTAAATCGAAAACGTAAATAATATCATGATAATATAGCCATATAGGCCTAATATGACTGGCTATATGTATGCCCTTAGGCCTTTATTTACAGTCTTAGTTCTTTTCCAACTTTTTAAACACATCCTTCATTTCATCCAGGAAAAGTAGACCAAAAATGTCATTATAGAAGTCAGGATAGTATTCACAAGCCCTCCTACAATCTGGTGTCCAGTTGATTTCCAGCAGTTTCGGCTGCATAGTAGCTCGGCCCCTTTCGTCTTCCCTCCACTCCAGCATAATATCAGCGGCGTACAGGGCACGAGACTGTGGGGAGTGCACAATACCACGAGGTGGAGGTTCACTCGTCGCTGCGTCGAAAACCTCGTGCAACATGTCAAAGATCTTAGCTTCAATGTCGACCCAAACAATGTTGGGATATTGTTCCCTGAAAGACTGGATGAACTCATGAGCAAGAAGGCGACATAATGGAGTATCTTCCTGGTAGTTCATGACAGTAAAATGTTTCTCGTAGTCGTCAAAGTCCTTCATCTCAAACGTATGATTTGCGAAGCGTAAGAAAAAGTTCTTGTATGCGTAGACTTGTAAAGGATTTACGGTCTTGAGGAGGATGACGTAGCGAATATCGAACTTCACTTGCCCTACCTCAGGACGAGTAAACAAGACAGGTCGTTCAATATACTTTTGAACTATTTTCGGCCCGCTAAAAAAGAGTTTCAATATGAAATTGAGGTTGTTGGTGATGTAAGTGTCCAGTCCGCGGGCTAGATTCCACGGTTTGATGATCCAGTGATTGTCTAGGCCTTTTTCTTCGCGATGTTGGTAGTAACTGACGAACTGGATGAGCTCAGTTTTCAAGTTGAACGTTGATGGCAACCAAACTGGAAGTGTTTCCAATGATTCAGAATGTTGGCGATTGCTGATACCTTTTCGTCGGGAAACAATGCTGAGGAGATCTTTGATTGTAATGACATTTTCGAATGGGAACTGGTTGATGAATTTCCAAGGACATTGTTCACTCAATTCCTGATAGCTCTTGAAATGAAACATGAACCACAAAATATCTCCTTCGGTTTCATTGAACACAATTTCAAATCTAGGATGTTTGAGGAAGTCGTTTATGTATCGGTATTCCGAGTAGACTTTCAGTTTTGCATCAGGTTCGATTGGGGGGGATATTGCTGTCAAGATTGGTAAAGTTTCTTGTACGTGCCCGTCAAGAAAGTAGCTTTCATCGGGTTCATCTAGATTGTAATTATGATCAAGGAAAGACTTCGGTTGCCAGGGAAGTAGTAAGGCTTTTCTTTTGTCTTCATTATCTATGTTACCCTCGACATAATCTCGCAAAACGATATCTCCTGCTGATATATTTTTTATTGGAAATAAGAGAGTGTATGTCACTTGATCGGGTAGATGGACAAGAGGAACAGTTCGGAAATTAGGTTCATCTGAATGTTGAATTGCGGAGCCAAATTCGTCCATAATATACCAAACGGGCATACGATCTTCAATATCCACAGTTAAACCGTTCAAAGTGTATGTTTGGTTGTATTTCCACATTTCTTTGAAAATTAAACCGACAAGCTCTTCGCGTGGTGAGTTGCTATCGGCTAAGCCCATGAGACCGGCCATCCTTTCTAGTAGTCCGGGGATCTCCCGCAAGTGTCGCATTGCCGTATTTATTCGATATGTCCAAGCATGATCGATCAAATAAATATGTTGGGGGTCATCAAATTTAATGTCATTTAATGCTTGCACAGTAAATTGTGGTTCATGCATCTCACGTTCATCGTCATCAAGTTTGAGAATCGAGAAAGACTCTCCAGCGTCAAAAAGTTGATCTTTTAATTTTGTTGAAAGAACTTCCCAGAATTGAGAAGGCACACCAGACATCTCAAGTTGTGCCTTGTGGTACGAGACAAAACTTGAAAATGGTGTGACACCATTTTCTATCTTATGTGAGTCTTCACCCGGAAACATGATGCCTATCGCAAATAACGTATTGTAGGTCTACAAGAATAATCAAAACTATACAGTTTTCCTACCTGCCGCCTCGTGGGAGAGATGGTCAGCTGTCAGCTGTTTGATTAAATCATCGATCACACGAGTAACGATTCAATAGTCGACATTAAAGTCGACTTCAACGATACTAGGATGACTGTCGATATTGATCGATATGACTTACTATCGATATTACTATTCGATATTGACTTATCGATACTATCGAGCTCGTCCTGTACAGTGCTGCTCCGGCTGTGAAAAATAGGCCGTTTCTGATACTAAGGGTTTACTAATGTGTACATTTTAAAAATATTCTCAGTTATGGAACAAATACACATAGACCTATGCAGTTTCTCCAGTTTCGTTTAATTATTATGTAATTGATACATATTGGCCCACTTATTTTTCAGATCAATTATAAATTATAATGTAAGTTCATTATAATATGTTATATCATTTATGTACCGTACTGTATTATGCTATCTGAATGAAGAAACCTTCATTTTGAGGTTAAAGCATGGAGCAATAGGCCTATTGTATGCTTACCTTTGAGAGAAAACACTCTTTGGGAGGGAATTAATTCGTACAAACACTAGTAGGGCCTAGGCCTACACTCTGTAAAGTTACCAGCTTAAAGTACTAATTAAAGAACACTCTGGGACACAAAACCAGAATACATGTGAAAATGTAATTACTAGGCCTAGGCCCTATGTAGGGTTAGGGCATTGGATTTGTAGGGGCTAGCTTACTTACAACTAAGATGGATAGAAGTAGAGAAGTACTATTGAGAGTAGATTGATTAAAGAAGTATCCTACGAGATAGAGTGGCAGCACCCTGGTTAACAGTCTCCTACTTTATCAATGGTAGGGGCCAGGCCTAGATCACCGAGTAGCCTACCGGGACATGACTATTTGTGGTTTCCCTCTATCTATAAAGTGAATACTGGGTTGAAGTATATTGAACCATGCTAACCTATTACTGGGTTTGGTTAGGGTTAGCTGGAGTGAAGTTAGACCTTCAAATTACAGTATCGCAGTCCATTCGACACAATTCATTCCCTACGTAACCCTGTACATTACTTAAATTCCCTTGAAACTGAATTAACACATGTGTAAACATCGTTCATAGTTTAGGTGGGCCTATATTCTTGATGGGCAAGGTCTGCTCCTACGCATATAACAGCGTTGACCGCTAGTGTACTACAGGGTAAGGGCGTAGAAAGAAGTGGTATTGACGTAGAGGGGATAGGCCTACAAGCTTTATTTTAGGCTGTAACATTATTATTTATTTCAACATGACTTCTATCGACTATGTGTCTAGTTCTTCTGTCATTATTGGTGTGCTTCATTAAACTCGATAATAATTATAAAAGATGAGCCCAATTATATTTTTTCTTACTAGACCCATACGTACTAGAATGCATTATTTTTGTCAAACAAACTTTTACTATTGCTGCTGTTACCATTTAGTGCCAGCATAGATATATATAGACCTACTAGTTACTGAGATACGTTACTCCTGCGGCCTACTAACGACATGCTCATTTCGATCCCGGGGGCCATATTGAATCTTTACAAATAGCTAACTATTACCCCGTTCACACTAGAATCACTAACTGCAATTGGCATCATTCATGGGTGACACCGTTCTTAACTGAGGTGAATAGTGTTCACACTGACAGAGATGAAATGGTTGTTAGTGACGTCATGCACTTCCATCTTCCTGTCCGATTTAGTGTCAATCTTCATATTGCATTTATAAATGTACAGATTTTCTGTCGATATCTCGCGTTGTTTATGAACAATGCCATCTATATAATTCACATTATGTAAATAATTTAGATGGCCCTGCTTTGAACACATGACGACAATGTGACGATGCGAATGATGTTGCTCTTGGCGAAGGCGGTGGATTTTGATCGCAGTTAAGCTCTAATTGCGTTCACAGAACGAAGTTAGAGCTTGATGTCAGTTAGTGCTAACTGCGTTCCGTTCACATCACATTGTTAAAGTGCAGTTAGAGGCTTAACTGCAGTTAGTGATGTAGTGTGAACGCGGTATAAGCAAGGCCTTCTATATTATCAAATCATCGATGTAATGATATACGGTAGAAGAAATTGCACAGAAAATGTCCAATATGGCGGAAAATTCCTGTTTGCAAAGCAGTACGTGAAGTTACTGCCGAGACACAAATATTTGTCTTCTTAACGTTTGAGTAATATCTCGGTATTACATATCTATGGTACCAGTACACAGAAGTCAAATCCGACCGTGCTCAGTCATGATTGAATTTTATGTTGTGAATGATCAGGCAAACAAATTTCAGTATTTGAAATGTAAATTCAGAATGTGATGAAAATATGATGGGGTTCTAACTTTGCATTGGAGCATTGGTGAGGAACGTATCATGTTCAGCCCTTAATTAGTGTATTAAGAAGTTGATTCTATTTGTAGTGCTATGGTTAGTTGAAGGGAATAGTAACCGACTCGGTAATTTTACCAAAAACTTTTAATTAGTTGCGCTCTACTCTTCGAAATTGTGATATTTTTCAAGTTTAGGGCCTAAAATGAAACACTTTGGGAAAATTCCAAATTTTGTACTGTCATATCACAATTGTATGCCTTCAGAACTATCTCTCTCTCATAAGTGGCTGTTCATAGCAGGCCTATCTAAATGTGTATAACAGGTGGGAGGTAACAGGAGTGATGTACCATTGACTTGTCCATTGGATGCTCAATCATTATTGGCCAATGGCTCAATGTGAATGTTATTTTTTTGTATCTACTAATTACATTCTCATTTTTAGCTCACCATGGATTATCAAGTAGGGAGTTTGGCAGATATGATCTCTGGGTCAGGTTCAAAGAAGAAGAAAAGCCGTAAATCTGAAGCAGCAAATGGAGGAGTCAAAATTCAGTTTCAGAAAGTAGAGGCCACACCCGTCTTGAGTACCGATGATAAAAAGGGAACTAAGAAAAGGAAATCCGATCCTCTGATCAGTAGTTCAAGCAAAAAGGTCAAGAGAATAATGACACTGAATGATGCCGAGAATTCGTCGGCAATGCCAACCGTAAAAGAAAGTGTTAATTCAACTCATGCCAAGAAACGACTTAAAATGAAAGATCTCCCTAAACCAACAAAGAAGGGCGATAAGGGTGAGAAAATTGAAAGTGTCCGAAATGAAGAGCACGAAACACGCACCATATTCGTTGGTAATTTATTCAAAACAACATCAAAGTCTGACTTGAAAAAATTATTCCGCAAGTTTGGTCTAATCGAAACTGTTCGTCTGCGTGGTGCACCTGTAGCAGATCCCCGAACGCCAAAGAAAGTAGCCATCATCAAGAGTGAATTTCACCCTGATCGTACCAACATTCATGCATACGTTCGTTTTGAAAAGGTAGAGTCGGCTCGCAAAGCGCTAGCTATGAACGGAACTATTGAAAAAAAACACACTCTTCGAGTCGATATGGCTGCTGGTGCGGAGGGAGGTGATATTAACAATCCAAAGAAAGCTGTTTTTGTTGGAAATATTAAATTCACTATTGAAGAAGACGATCTGCGTAAAGTTTTCGAGACATGCGGTGAAATCGATAGTATTCGTCTTGTTAGGGACGGGAAAACAGGAATGGGTAAAGGATTCGGATTTATTAATTTTAAAAATACTGGATCAGTCGAGTTGGCTTTGAAACTCGATGGAGAGGAAATGCAAAACCGACCAATCAGAGTTAATAGATGTGACGGCAGGCCCAAAACGAAGAAAAGTCGTGGCAAGAAGAAAGATAAATTGGTGAATGACAAAGGGAAGCCAAAACATAAGTTTGAGAAAAAGACCAATGGTGATGATACAATTGTACAGAAACGTGAAGCTGTCGCTGATTCAACTGAATTCAAGGGTCAAGAGATTGTTGGTGCTAAAGTCAAAAAGAATAAGGTAAAATGAAATATAAGAGTAACAATATCATCCACCAGTAGGCGCCTATATGTTCTGCTCAACGTAAGTTGACAGATTTGAAATTGTCAAAAAACATGCCGACAATGTAATATTTTAAATGATTTTCTGTGTAATGACACACTTGTTTCTTTGTTGTTTGTACTTGTTCCTACTGTGGCACTTCTCATGACTTCCTCTTCACCATGACTGTCCATAAGTGGTGATGCAACCAGAGAATATTCTTAAGTGAATATTCTCGAGCACAAGAATATTCTCCAAAAAATTGTGCTCCTAGTTTTTTGGAGCATTTTCTTCTCAATAGACAAACAATCACATAACGATGAACAGTTCCAATTGAAAGTGTTTCCCGCCACTATTATAAAGTTTAGGTGGCTCAGGCTGCGAGGAATTCTAGCCTGCATAGTAGATTTAGATTTGTCTTGTTAAGGTGAAGAATGAAGAAAATGAAGAAAGACTTTCCCTAATTGAAATGAATTAATCCAGTGATGAATCTGATGAAGCTAATCTTTGGAAAATCAAGTGGGCCTAATGTATCAAGTGGAAATGCCTGTTCGAAAAGGCAAATTAATATTTGAATGAAAAAACTCGATAAGACTCAGTTCTGTAAACTATTAATTGTACAGATGGAGAATGAAATACAGTACTATGTTATCCACTCTGCACCTTACCTGTATAGTTTTCTAAATTTCCAACTAGGCTACAATTTCTGTTTTCCATGTATATCCTAATTCAAACATAAGTAAAATGATGTTCATATTTCATGTTACCTAGGTACTCTTACAATGCAATATCAAAGTTTGAACACAATGTATGATTTCACTTGCAATTACTTGGAAATTGCATTGAATATTCTTTTTTAGAATGTGCTCAGAAAATGCTACATTAGGAAAATATTCTCCAAAAAAATACTCGTGCATTTTACATCACTAACCATGAGTCTATTTCAGATGTCTCCATTTTTCCTGAGACAGTTTTCGCTTAGACATATTGTCCCAGTGTCGGGACGCATTTTGTTCCATTTTTAGCTAAATTTATATTTCACATCCATAGCATATCAATTTTTTAAATTTAAATTGACAATTTACATGTGGCCCTTGTACAATGAACACCAGTAAATGCTGTCTACAGGTGTCTTATGAATTATGACGGAAATAAGTGCATTGTATTTTGACCTGAAGTTTTTCAACTAATGTTGAACTTAATGGATTCGAGTTGTCATTAGTTCTTTGTTACGGTATGTTGTTTAGGAAGCTTTACCGTTTCTTAGATTCAGAGACTAGTTCAGCGTGATTTATTTAGAAATGTGAAAATACTACTTGGCTTTGACTGTATCAAATTTCTTGTCAAGTCAAACTTCGAAACAAGTATTTTTAATTTTGTGAAAAGAAATTTTGGTGATCATAATTATTTTCTATTTGATTTTTTTATTTTTCGTATCATCGCAAACTTGACATCAAATCATTGTCTCCCAATTGACGACTAGTGATTGACCCGCCCATAAACGTCCGTCACAAAACAGAACATCCAATCAAATGGGCTTTGTTATGTGGGAAATTTCACATTTACCTATCAGAGTATCTCTAAATTCCCACATGAAGTATAGATCAAGGTGGCCCTGGCGATTAGCCACGCCTATCACTAGTGGTCTATTAAGGCTAGGGATGACTGGTTGGAATTGTTCGAACGGGCACCACGAAGACCGATCGTACCACCCCAAAGAAATAATTATATATAATAGGCCTGTAACTTATTCAACTAATTGTACAAATTATACTCATAACTCATGAGGTAAGAGATGAAGAAAATTCAACAGCTGTGTTGGGTGAAAAATCTTTGATCTTCAAAATTTTGTGTCTTTCCAATCATTATTGTAAAAATTATTTTTCTCTATTTCAACTCTCTTCTAGCTTTCTTTTTCCGTCTTCTAAGCCTATACCAACGAGAGGGCATTAAAACACTAGCTGTGCACTATATGGCAGACAAACAGGCTACAATGATTTAGTTCATTACAGGTTTACCAATAATCCTTTTGATTTTCAGAAAAAGAAACAAAATAAAAGTGAACAGAAGAAGAAGGTTATGCTGAACAAGTTGGAGATAAATCCCATGAAACGACTAAAGAAATTAAAGAAACAGAAAGGCACACCGTCTCCATAAAAACGAGATTCTCAATTATAAGTTTACTACATATTCCATAAGGTAAAAAGAACTTCTATTTCCTAATGAAAGTTCTTTTCTCCATTATCATAGGACTGTCACAAGTGATATCTGGGTCACATTGATTTAATTTAACCTAAAGCTAACCTTCCATGAACGCGATTTGCGTTTCCAAAAATCGCAAGGCGGTGGAATTGAGGCAAACTCAACAATCAGAAATCGCATAACTCTCGTCACTGATTGGTTGTTTCATCATCATGGAGGCTTGAAAATACCGCGTTCATGGAAGGCCAGCTTAGAGTTGTATTATTAATTTCTATTTCATTCTGTATCCAACTCTAATTTTACATAAGCGAGCTGATGCCGTCTACCATTGATTCAATGCTTGTACATAGTGCCTATTCCTAATTTGTAGATATTGTAGGCCCGACTATGAGCATTCCCAATTGGACAATTACTAAAATCAGTCTTTCAAAAGTCAGCCCATCTTTGAAGTTTTATAAAAATATTAACACTCATTAGTCATTGACAACTGAAAGTTATCAAGTTCAAAAGTACCGGTAACGTTTCCCTTATGTTTTTCATGTTCCCATGTTCATAACACTGAGCAGAATTGAAAAAGAATTAGTTAGCCGTAAGAGCTAGGCTCATGATGCCAACTTCCTAATATTAGATCCAGCTCTAAGCGTTGGCCAATTTCTTGCCTCACTAACCATAAAATCCAATCATCAATTGGTCTGTTTATTAGGTGAATTAACAAAATCTCAACCAGGGTATGTATCTCAAGTTGCATAGATCTAGGTGGCCGATTAACTAGCCACACCTACCAGTAGGCGTTAATTGGATTAATAAAATTGCCAACCATGTGAAAAGTTGGCCGTCACTTTAATCGGGTGCTACTGTAGGCAAAATATCCCATTGACCGTTTCTTACTTTTTTTTTTTTAATAACATCGAAACTTGATACAAAATCATTGTTCCCCAATTAAGGCTAAGGATGAAAAATAGGATCGTTTGGACGGGGCACCACAAGGGCGATCTTACCACCCCATTTTAAATATTTAAAACTAATGAACTTCAACACCAGGGCTGCGCTGTCGGTGACCATAACTTTTCGCCGCAGATAAAAGTCTTCCAGTTTCCGAAAGTCCGGAACACATTATAAGTAAAAACCGTTTCTGTGATATATATCCGGACATTATCAGCATTGGTATTAAGAGTAAACAAAACACACGAATGTTGATATCTTCCACTTTGAACTAAGTCTCTTAGGCAATGATCACTTCTTCTCATTAACAGCAAATGTAAAGTTTGTCATTGTACAAAATGGAAAAAAAAATGAGTGATAGGCCTATAATGTTATAATTCGGTCTATCACTCTACCAATTAAAGGTCGTGGCCAATTAGTACTTCATCCAAGCATTTGCTTCGAGGACTGTGGGAAACCACGAAAAACCAAGTCAGGATGGATACACAAATGTTTGTTGGTCTTTTTTTTCTCTCAACTTCTTCAACTTTCTTTCTTACTGGTACTTTTTTGTTTGTTGTTGGAATAGCTATGTGACTGTGTGGGCAGAGCTTTCTGAATTTGACCTAGTTTCAAACGAGTTTGACTTATAGAGCAAGACACGAACAAGTTTGAGCACAATTTCAGTCCGAGTAAGCGAGCTTGATTCAAGTCATAATTGAATAAAAAAATAGAGAAACAAAATTTTTAACAACTTTCAGACACTGTAGGCCTACTGGTATTTCTAATCCCAATTTGTTGGATGATGAAAATAACAAGTTTATCCTTCCACCTCACTCGCTCTAAATAGTTCGAGACCTGAAAGTATTTCCTACTCATCAACCATTTGACCGCCTTGGACGTGTATATTGCATGCACACGCGATTGTGCTGACGGGCCGTCGATGCATATGAGCTTCCTTATGCTTTCCAATATGTTGCATTCAATATCTTAACGACATTATGTTATTTTGACATAGGACTTATACTGACATCTAGGAAATAGATTGAGAAATTGGTGTTAGTTTTTTCTTATAATAGTAAGCCTATAGGGTACTTTGGTGTATCAAAAAATAATATATCTAGGCCTACACTACAGTCAGCTGTTTTTTGAAGACAAATTCCTTCATCAAATTGACGAGCCTCTGAATGCTAGATGACAGTGATAACTGCAAATTTAATGCTTCACACATCAAGCACAACAACATAGCTCTATCAATACAATTGAACCATTTGTTTCTGCTACAAATGTTATGAAAGGCTATATAAAGTATGAGTACCTGTGTAATGTTACCTGAAAACTACCTGGCCTGGCTTGGGAAGGAGTGACTTTGAAACCTGGCTGTCAAGTGGTTAGCATCAGCAATCAACTTGACTTGTAAACTTGACTTTAGGAGTAGGCCTGCAATAAGAGTGAATTACAGTGAAACCTCTTTCCATTGTTTCTAAAGGGACCAGGAAAATGAAATCTTCCACGTAGGAAAACGGTCCATCCAGGAAATTTAGCATCAACTATATGGAAGTTTGATGAGAAAAAATGAATGATACACGCAGGAAAACGATGGATCCAGGAACGATGCATAGAGGTTTCACTGTAGGCTACTTACAACAACATTGAATGTTGCCATAAAAAACAGCGGAAAAGTTGATTACGTTCATACAAGTACGCTCGACTACGACCATGACGATCGTTCATAGTTCACCATGGTGTGTAGACGATGAAGATTATGCTTTGTCCAGAATCCACTCAAGATACAATACATACAAGTATGCCCACCCCTAAAAAAGGTGCCATAGACCTACTCACATTTCAGTTACTCTGTTCAATACCCCTTTCCAAAAAATTTATTGACGAGAAATTTTAATCACGTCTCGTTGGAGGGCTTTCTTATTTTTAAATACTTCAATTTACTAATCAGTGCAGTGAAGCATGCCAACTATTACCAAGATTAAATAATATTTGAAAATACAAAGTTTTTATTAACATTATTCCTAGGCCAACCACATTATTTCATTAAAATTTCAAGTTTACAAACAGTAATACGTAGAAAGTATGTCATGTGTGATGTTTTTGCTACATTCATGATTACTGGTGTACAGAGTATTTTTTCCATGTACTCCTTTAAACAACCATTGGCGTACATCATAGTCGGCCCTATAGTAATGATACCTCAACATTTCAATATGTTGCTTCATTCCGTGTGAACCAGCATTTGCTCATTTTGATGTTTGTGTCTTTTTCAGTTTTACCTGAATCTGCATGGGAAAGTCATGTATGTTTTTATGTGCGCAAGTCGTGCAAAACCGATTTGAGTAAAAAATGCTACATCCTTGCGATTGACACACGGCCTTGCCGCACATCGAACAATCAGAACCTAACAACAAGAACTGATTCTTGTCTGGACTCGAGAACGGATCCTTCATCACGTAACTGTCTTCAAGGAATATGGTTTTCTTTGAAAATGGTGGTCGTTTGCCTTTGTAGTCATACCGCTCGTCGAGGAAACATAACGAACATTTGAATGTTCCGCCTTTGTCTTTTTCGTCTGCGGTACTTGTCGACTCTTTCTGCATTCTTGCTACAAAAAACAAACGTGAAGTTCACTATGATTTTAGCTTGAAAGGCATAATTTACTCTATGTGTATAACCTACTAATTTGTGTTCATGAATAAATGAAAATAGACCTATTAATTAATATGACCACAAAAATAATCATTTATTCAAATACGGTAGTAAGCCTACCTACTGAACTTGATAATAAACCCTGATAGCAATGTAAGAGACCTGAATTTGATTCAAACTTATTATAAGGCTCAGTCAATCTGATGAGACCCAACTACTTGAGCACAGGGCCAGCTCGTGATGTTTTTGCACCCTGGGCAGGGGTGGATCCAGATCACATTCATGGTGGGTGAGGAAGGGGGGCGATTTCAGTTTGGAAAAGAAAATACTATATGAGAACAGTTGTGTGCTACGGCCCGTTATTGCGAGGCCGGCGACCCGCGGAGGGCAAGGGGGGACGGCCCCATTCTGGCCCCGCAGTGAATTTTTTTAGATTACACCCATTTTTAATACGTTTCAGCTTGTTTCAGATGAAGTTCAGATGCCAAAATCATTCGACTTATGCTATTAAAAATGACGCCAAAACCAATATTTGTAGCTGCAAGGCCGTTTCATGTCATTACAGCACCCCATAAGGCAAGCATTCAATTGTGAGCCTCAAAACCCGAGTGTCCATATCAAAAATGAATGCAAGATGAGAGCCATGCCCCGCAGGGAAATTTTCAAAAATTCACTTTTGATAGTAGGCCTACGATTTTACAGGTTTCAGGAACTTCCAGGGCATTCCTTGAAAACATAGATTTCAACAAGACTAATTTTGCCAAATGGCTGTTCCAAGCAAATGAAACACTGAATTGATTTATCATTCAATAACACTAACAGTGATATTTGAATGTGAGAACATTTACTCCATTGAGTGATGTAGAAATAAAACTACATTTAATTGATAGAATACGATTACTGGCAGAAAGTCAAAAATGGGCGCCGATAGCACCCCTTAAATTTTTGCCACTAGGCAGCCGCCCTCTTCGCCCACCCCTAGAATAAACGACCCTCGTCGTTATTGTCATCGTTATTTACAAAAATCGTAATGTCATCCATAATCTGAAAGAAAGCACCGTAGTATTGTTTGTTGATTCTTGCTAACTTAACTACATAGATCTGACATTTTGAACAGAATGTCAAATCAATTTTCAATGCAATTATTCAAAATATGGAATCTTGGCATACATAGCTTTATACGATAATTATTTCCCTCCTTGTTTCTTTCTATTTTCTTTCTTTCTCTCTAATTTTTTTCGTCGCTTTCGATTTAAAGGGGAGGAGGCGATGCCTCATCGCCCCCCCCCCCCCCCTGTATCCACCACTGGCCCTGAGTGACATATGAGTAGATTTTATAATTTCGAGGACGAAGCTTGAGATGATACGCGATCCTAGTTTTCCACTCACTTCACTCATATTCCACTCAAGATATGATTTGTAATGATTTGGGCAGTTTTCATGTAGGTTCAGTCGACTTCAGTGCTGTTGAGATGTTTTTCCAATCATCGAAACCGTTCTGACTCAGAGCACTGCTCTTGCAATACGTACTTTTGTCAAAAATCTTGCAGCAAAGGGAAAAAACTCTGTCTGATTTCTCTGAATAGAAAACGTCGATGGTAACTTCAATCATTTGTCAAATGCCTCTTGCAGTGAAATAAAGAAAAACTATGAAAAACTACTAATTTTTGCGCCCTGGGCAGTCGCCCAGCCCACGGGCCGGCCCTGCTTGAGCAGAATTATAAATCGCCTATTAGTTACCTTCGGTATGATCAATTTTAGATTCCTTATCTGTCTGTAGGAGGCATAATATTTGTGAGAAATTCTATAAAATATAGAACTTATCCAATTCTTAATTGGTTCCTACAATTGTACTACAGGTACGTGTAATATTAGCTAACAAGTTACTGTATCACTGTGTCCCGTATCACTGTTGTGTTTCAATTTGATCGGTGTTCTCATTTTTTGAAGATTTTATATTTTAAGGAGGGGATACGTGATATTGACAGAATGGATTTTGTCTCTGTTTTTCATAGATTCAAAACACAAAAATCGGGATTTTTCATTGGATGAAAGGATCGAAGACTCAATTTTACTGTAGGCCTACAGTGTACTTGAAAAAGCTTCTTTTTTTTACCTCCACCAGGTCAAACAAAAGCAAACACATTTTTATGAAACTTAGCATGAACATATGTCATCAATCATCCAACTCGATTCTGTATACATAGTATTGAGGCACAGTCAGTTGAACCACTTTAGGGAAACGCTAATATGTATTTAGAAAAATTTTGTTAGGTTAATCAAAATCAACAGCCTTCAAAATTGAAGAGAGAACGTTGCGTTACTGGCCAAACGTTGGCATCGAGTATATAGTAACGTTGGCACTCCCAATTAGAGTCATGAAACTCTATTGAACTGTGAACTTGTAGCCTGAGTCAAATTAGATATATTGAGTGATACTTTTCAAGTAGCCTACCAAAGTAGACGTACTTGTTGATTGATCAATAAATTCATATTTTATAGGCCAATGCCTGGTATCAATTTTTTTCATTATTAAAATAATTGAAATGGGTGGTAAGATCGTTTCCTTGTGGTGCCTTGTCCAAACAATCCTACTTTCATCCATAGCCTTAATTGGAGAACAATGATTTTGTATTAAATTTGGATGTTATTAAGTATGCCCTGAACTAGATTACAATATTAGCACGTATTACTTCAAGTCTGAAATCTATTCATTTCATCAGGATATTCATGAATTTAAAAAATGTGTTATCAACTGCTCCTATTTGGGTCCCGACATGTCTATGGTGTTGCTAAGAGAAACAATGTTTTGTGTAAATATGATTTGTGTTCACATATGAGGCCTATTTATTGTAACAACAGATTCATATTTCTCTTTTTCATTTTTATCAATATTTATTTCAACAAAGTACCCTACAGTCAGGATTTCACTCGTATATAAAGAGATCATTCTCAAAAGATTACATTATTTGTAGAACAAGGCTACGTTTAAACACTGCTTGAATCATTTCCAGCAATTATTCTATCTTTAGAGGCTTCTTGTGGCCACCAAAATGGCTTCATTGTTTGACATTTGACATCTAAAACTTTCATGCCTGGTGACTCTAAAGCTTCAACAATTCGTAACAATGCAAGTCCCGTTTTTTCTTCGGCTCCGCGAAGTTTTCCTACAGGTCTAGAACAACTGTTACCAAGATGTATTGGAGTGTCGGGACTAATTGCCATTGTAGGAATTGCATCGAACTCAACTGGCATCAATCGTTTTCTCACAACTCCTGTATGATGAGTACGAGCGGTTAGTTCTTGACCAATATAACAACCCTTATGAAAGCTCACTCCATGTAAATAATCACAGTTTGCTTCTAATGGGAAGCAATTTCCAGGAGGTAATTCGTCGACACCTTCACCAACACCTAATTTATATCTTATGGCTTTATATTGACCAACTTTGCTCGACAGTTTAGCGCCTATTTCATCTGCTGCAATTTTATTCATATCTTTGTTCTTTGGTGCAAGAATACGGAATCCTAACGCTGGCACTCGCGGGTCACGACATACTGTGAGATTGTGTTCCTTATTAAACTTTGGTACACTAGCACTGAGAGAACTTTTCATTTCGTCCAAGGATGCACATGGTACAATGACTTCTGGTGTCACATCTGCAGCAATACTTCTTTCATGATGGTGATTACTATGTGTCTCAGCAATGGTTGGATCATACAGAACCCATACATTCATTTCATCTTCTAAGCTTTCTATATTAATCTTCCTTCGAACACGATATAATGTCAAGTGTTTCTTCAAAGCTGGGAGTGCTGCTAAGTCGCATTCAACGAGAAATGCGTCTTTATTAGGTGTTTGATAAATTATGGCATCATACATAACCCGACCTTTCGTATTGAGAAACATAGTGAACATGCTGCATGCCCCTTCCTCCAGATGTTTCATGTCATTGGTGATGATCCCTTGCATAAACTGAGGCGTTTCATCTCCAGATACTTTCACAACACTGCGAGATTTCAGCAATTCTATTACTAACGGCGTCTTGAGAGTACAGAATGATTTTACATTATTACAACGCTGCACAAATAGGCGCGGACTCAGTAAGTGTCTGAACATCTCTACTAACTCTATGTTGTCTATAGGTTAGGCCTTAAAATTTCGGCCAAATTTTATATTGCTCTGCGGCCAGAGTCTAGAAGGAAAAAGAGAGGTTATGGTCAAGTTGATATTTTTAATCAGGAAATGGAAGAGAATAATTCCATTATTATTAACTCACTTCAACACTAACAGGAACTTTCGTATTTTGATTATGAAGACTGAGCCTGATTGTCTTCAATTAAAGAAATAATAATGTTTAGTGTTTACATTTATATTCTCTTGATAAAGCTCTTTAAAAGTTCTCTTTTTACTGCCTGCTTTCTAGTTTCTGCTGCTCGTCGAAACTTGCAAATCGTTGGACTGTTGAACAGTCGACAAGGCTGTGGGCTGCGCAGAGTCGATAAAGTAGTGTGGCTAACTGCTTTATCGACTCTTCGTCTGAGGTAGAAAAGAGGGCAAAACTTGGATTCACGGGTCGTGACATTTTAATTTTTGAATATTTTAACACACATTTCCTAGAATCTAGAGTAGGCCCATCTCAAGAATCAGTGTTTCAATTCATTTCAGAAACAATTTGGTAAATTTAGCAATCTCCAAAAGAATAACTCAGGGTGAAATTATACATGAATGATGCATTTTCCACTCTATTCACATTAAAATGTTCACAAAATGTTTGATATTATTCTGATACATTATTTCTCTACTGATTACCGAGTTCAAAAAAATTGAAATAATTCTTTTTTGAGAAAATGAATTATTATATCTATAAATATTATTATATATTATTATATATTATATATTATTATAAATTATTATATTAAATTGCTTATATTTATATCCTAGTAGGCCTATATCAGGGGCATCTAAATCGTCAATTATGTCATTTTTTAAAACACATTTCATTTTTCTTTGCCTTTACTACCAAATACCATTAAATAAAATATTATAATCTTATTATAAACAAGGAAATGAACTATAAAATAGTTTCTAACTACTCATGTGACCGCGAAATCAAATGGTGGCGAATATAGCTCGTTGATCCGCATCTTTTAAGCCCCATATGAGAATATTTGACCTGGTTTTGACCCAAAATTGCTCAAAAGGTCACGGTTACAACTTTTGATTTCAATTTTCAAGGTCACATAAATTGTAAAATAAATTATTTTGCAGCGTATTTTAACGTCCAAAATACGAATTTTGTGCATAGTATTCCATATGTATTTTATATGGTCGTTTGGACGCAAAAAAAACGCGCCTCAAGGAAAAGCAGAATTGACTATTTAGACGCCCCTGGATAGACCTATTACATTCGGACCACTCGCTATCGTGCAGACCAGCAGATTTTGACTTTCTGTCAGACATACTATCACGCTATTATAGCGGTCAAAAGTCACCCAGAGGGTGGGGGGGGGGGGGATAGAACGCCAGACGGCCTATAAATGTATGTAATTACAATAATATTCTGTAATAATAAAAACTTCAAAAATGACATTTTTGTAGAGTTCCTACACATCAATAAATTACGTGTAATATTGTGTAGTTTTGATTGATAATGACTAAGAAATACATAAAGAATGAATTATTACATTTATATCATATGAGAAGACACAACTTGACATTTTGCTGTAGGACTATTCCTAATTTTGGATCATACAAATTATTTTTCTCACTTTTTTCACTGTTTTGATTACTTGTGATTTTCACTTTTTGTAATATTCTTTCGATTTTATTTTTGTCCGTTGATTTCTTCGATTTTTTTCGATTTCTTCGGTTTTTCTTTCATTCCTCGTCATTTTTCCTTCAACTTTTTCATTTTTGATTTTTTTTAAATCAAAGTGTTCAGCCGAATTCCATTCCTGAAGTAGGCTCATAGTAGCTAGTAGCTTCCGGAAGAACATTAATACATATTTTAGACTAATATAGGGACGGCCAGATTTTGATGTTTAAAATGAAATTATATGAATACTGCATGCACGGCGTGAAAATGGGCGTTCGTATGAAAAACAACACATATTCAATACAAATTTGAATTATTCTATAGTTTCGTATTTTCCAGATTAGCACTGTCGGACGGTGACGACCAATAACTTTGTACCGACGTAATAGTAGAAAATAGCACACTACAGTCAATTAATTATATCAAGTATATTCTGCCATTTGTAAATTGTAGGATATTCGTATACTCTGTTCGTTCCGTGATACCATGAAATAAATAACAAAATAACAAAACTGCCTGAACACCTTTGATAGAAACTATGGTAAGTGCATTCTATGGTAAGTGTTAGTTACTGATTCTGAAAAAACTCAAATTACCTTGCGTGACATAGCCAGCCTGTGACAGTACGTATACGTGCTGTGTTGTCACATAATTGCATCCAGAAGTTATATATATAAATATATATATATATATATATATATATATATATATATATATATATATATATATAAATATATATACATACATACATGCATACATATATATTTATATATATATATATATATATATATATATATATATATATATATATATATATATATATATATGTATATACATACATACATACACATATATATATATATATATATATATATAGTTATTATAGTTATATAGTTATATATATAGTATATAGTTATATATATTAGTTGGCTGAGCTTTCACCGAACTACACTCCTGAGGATGACGGGTGAAATTCCGTCGAAACGTCGAGACGCAAATTTTCAAGTACGTGGTTTCACCGTAGAAATTAGTTTACCATCCAATATTGGCCACGAGAATCAGCGTGAACATATATATATATATATATATATATATATATATATATATATATATATATATATATATATATATATATATATATATATATATATATATATATATATATACATACATACATATATATATTTATATATATATATATTTATATATATATATATATATATATATATTTATATATATATATATATATATATATATATATATATATATTATATATATATATATATATATATACATATATATATATATATATATATATATATATATATATATATATATATACATATATATATATATATATATATATATATATATATATATATATATATATACTGGGACTATTCAACCAGCAAGATAGTTAATGTAGACCCTACATTCACAATTCGCACTCAACGTATGCCGTAAGAATGTACATTCAACATGATAAAAATATAATTAAAAAATGTGTTATACTTGTATTGAGTATATTTAATTTTTTAATGACTATTTGAACTTTTTTACAATGAAAATCCTTGTCCAATGTTTCAGCAATCAGCAGTCAATGAAAACAATGTAGGCCTCCCTATACAGTATATGAATGGAGTCCCATTGAACGCGACGAGATGTATTCTGTTTTTATTCGCTTCAGCATTTAGTAGTAGTCGGCGTCTCAAAAGAATCCATCTCATACGATGATAATTCCGTCTAATACATATCATTACTCTGATACGATGATGCACGACTTCCGAATTTCGGGCATGCTGTGACCCGGAGAAAATGCACGCAAAGTTTCATTTTCCAACAGGTTAGTCAACGACGTAT
Organism: Brachyptera risi; assembly: GCA_964007535.1. Taxonomy (NCBI): domain Eukaryota; kingdom Metazoa; phylum Arthropoda; class Insecta; order Plecoptera; family Taeniopterygidae; genus Brachyptera; species Brachyptera risi. Next base: position 59,993,387 of record OZ023326.1, read on the forward strand.
AAAATAACGTCGAAATTAAAAGACCAATTTTTTAAACCTAGTTACTAGATTTTGGTGCTTTTGAAACAAGTTGTAATTCATAAAACATAAGTGTGTAATTTTTTTACTATAGATAGGAAAATAGCTATGAAGTAATACTTAAAATTAGTAGGACAGGGCATATGTAATTATGTATTTATCAAAGTTTTGCTTAGTGTAATTAAATAATGGTAATATTTTCACACCGACGGGCAATAATACTTGTCCACATAAAAAGCTCCTGTCAACGGCTTAGTAGCATGACCTGATCATAACATGGGATGGGTGAGCGGGGAGAATTTACGTCCTCCAAAGTGAAGTACTGAAGGTTGACTCCTGATAGGTAAGCACGCCGCACGACACAACAAGGCTACGTTGCGCGAGCTTCAAGTTGTTTCTATTCCGACTTCAGTTCAGTTCAGTACGAGCTCAACGTCCCATGTGCTTGGTTCGCCGTTGAGTCGCTGCGCTGTAACATTTCACACTTTTATCTTCATCCAGAACACACCCACAAACAAAACTCAGTGATAATTCAAATAATTCAATCATTAATACGAAGTGCAGCAATGGAGAAAGTGTTGATTTTAATGTGTTGAACGTGGAACGAGAAAAAGTGCGGGAGATAATTGTTTTGAAATATAACTTTTAGTGTTGTTTTTTGTGCGGCTATCACGATGATGGCAGACGGGTATTTGGTGGACGGGTCGTGGAATCTAAGGGTTTACGTCACCGATCTACAGGTGGAGAGAACCCTACGTGTGAAGGGTGATTTGCATATTGGGGGCGTGATGTTGAAACTTGTGGAGGATTTAGGTGAGTGGGACACTTCGACTACACATAACTAACCTAGAGATATATTACTGGAGAGAATTATATTATATTCGTTATCTTGATGATTGAAATTTACGATAACGTATTTTCTTATTAATTTTTATTTACGATTCACAATTACACATTCGCTGCATTCTCAGTAATTTGGAACACCATCTATTTTCTGTATTATGTATACTGTATTTTTCAGACTGCATGTTAGTAATATGTACCAATATTAAACCACAAAACATTATTATTTAGGCCTATCGAGGGGTTAACAACTCTTGAAATCACTTGAAATTTTCTTGGGAAAATCCTTGAAATCAGGTGAAATCTCCCTGAAATCCCTTGAAATCTGAAATCAGAACTCAGGTGTACACAAAATTTACTAGGTAGTTATTTACCCTTCGTTATATATGTTTTTCTTCACGGTGAGAATATTAGAGCTGTATTAGAAACAACAACCTGAGAGAACGGTATTATAAATATTGAATACGAGCAAAAAATCCCAAGACGACCTGAGGACTTGAACCAGTTTGTTTGCTAATGAACTGACTAAAATGTTGGACGAAAGTTACAAAGATTTCTAAACAATCACGTTGCTTTTAACTATCGAGCCATCTAATTCTCAGTATGATCACTTGGCACCGTGTGATTATCTTTTTTAAGAGAGTGTACACAAGGACAGTGCCAACATGTGTTGCCCTATAATAACACTTTTCCATTTATAAAAAAAAGTACTCTCATTTCCATATGAGCTCGTCGTACATGTGTGTGTATTTCAGTCAGTTACGAACACCGTTTTAGAGTGCGTGCTATGATAACGAGACCCAATAGCTTGGTGATTGTTGATAAACGTAACTGATATGCCCCAATCAAGAATGCCTAGCCTGCCATTGCATTGTAAAACTTGCACGTAACACGGTAACAGCATTTAACGTTTTACAGAAACAAGAATTTCCGTTTGGCAACATGGCATAAGGAAAGCCACATGATTTGAGCATCTGTGACGAAAAGACTCCCGTTTAGTCGTCTAGATATTATTACAAGGGTTCCGTTAAAACAAAGACATACTTCCAAGGATGTTTAGCAGGCCTAAGACTTGCATCAAGGATATACCGGTAAACGCTCTTGAGCAGAAGCAGTTTATAAAAACCGCATTACAAATTATGCTATAGGAATACGCTAAGCACAATCCGAGAAATTATGGTATTGTGAAAGTTGTGAAACGTTCTGTTGAAATTAACAATCGAGTCCTCATTATTTCGGGAACCGAAACTTTATGATCCAATATGTTGAATATTTATGAAATCATAAATAAATAGTCGAACGTATGTACTTACTTTTTTCGATATTGTATGTACACAGGAGTGACATGTTGTAGAATACAGATATAATCTCGCATTTTAAATGTCAGATAAATGTTTTCGTAAACATTAGTACATTCTCGAATGGCCAAGACCCCTTTTAACAGTGCGGAGGCGTGAATATACCGTCAAATGGCCATATGAATGATATTTAGGTCGGTATACGTTTTTTTTACTGCTCTTTATTAGGACACGGGACGTATTTTAAGGTGTTCGCTCGTTCTGAATATATTTTATTATTATGTTCTGTGTGGAGAAGTGTTGTGGGCATGTTTATAGTTTATTTTCTATTTCTATACGCGCACTCTATAGCCTATATAGACGAGCACGTGCACCGGTTTGAACATTTGACATGTGATAGACATGAAAACATTCTTTCGATTATTTAAAATAGAACATTGCAGACGAAATATATAAATAACTCGTTTTTTAGGTGTAAATTGTAAAGGATATATATGCCAGATCCAATAGGGTAAAATGAAAAGGAACCTGAGCGCAGCACTATTGAGGTAGTTGAATTGTTATTGTTATTAATAGTGCTTTCAGTTGGATATACTTGTGTTTTGTGTTAGCTTTTATTTTACCAGATGCCATGTTTTTAAAAGTATAAATAATAATCACTGGCGGGAACGACTTTATACATAAAATAAGTTGTAAGATCACATGAGTCCATACTGTATATAGGTGCTTGACACGACGGTAGCTCCCTACGTAAGATTGGCCCTACGTAAGATTGGGCCTACGTAAGATTCCGTATTTTAGTAGAAATATTCGAGGAAATAATCTTTCTTAATTAAACCAAAATTTCATCTGATTGATATCATCAATTGCAGACACCTGGTACAAGGTATTCTCAAGATTCCGTTTTTATTGAAGATATTACGAATTGACTAACATTCAAAATACTAGTGGTGCTCGTTCAACAAGGTTTTTAATTGAACTCTTTTTTCATAATCTTCTCTTGATTTTTGAAATGAGTGTGTAATTGATAAGAAATTTATGTTGCGTTAATTATTGTCCAATTGCACCGGATTGTATTATTATTTATAGTAGGGCTAGCTCTTTAGGTTGCTACTATACGATATCCTGCTGGTATAGCATCAACTGCCTCTCAAAACAACTGTCTCTCAGACCATACTGCCTCTCATTTCTACTGTCTCTAGAAAAAACTGTATCTCAGAACAACTGTCTCTCAAAAAATCTGTCTCTCAAACGAAGTGAATTTCTCCGTGATTTCTGCACAGAGTGTGCAAATTGGGGTGGGAGCTTCTCCTACCAGTATGCAAATGATTATACTATTCATCTCGAAAATACACACAGTTGCAATGTCCCGGTTTTCTATGACATTTCGGTTTTTCAGGATTTCCAAAAACAAAATCCGCGTAATCTTGATACTTTTTTTTTCAAAGTCATTTAACATTGCTCTTATGAAGATGCAGTTGTTCTGAGAGGCAGTTTTTCTGAGAGGCAGTTGTTCGAGATTTCTTCGTTTTTTTTTTTAAGTCTTTTAACATTGCTCTTATGAAGATGCAGTTGTTCTGAGAGGCAGTTTTTCTGAGAGGCAGTTGTTCGAGATTTCTTCGTTTTTTTTTCAAAGTCTTTTAACATTGCTCTTATGAAGATGCAGTTGTTCTGAGAGGCAGTTTTTCTGAGAGGCAGTTGTTCGAGATTTCTTCGTTTTTTTTTTAGTCTTTTAACATTGCTCTTATGAAGATGCAGTTGTTTCAAGAGGCAGTTTTTCTGAGAGACAGTTGTTCGAGATTTGTTCGTTTTTTTTAAAAGTTATTTAACATTGCTCTTATGAAGATGCAGTTGTTTCAAGAGGCAGTTTTTCTGAGAGGCAGTTGTTCGAGATTTCTTCGTTTTTTTTTTAGTCTTTTAACATTGCTCTTATGAAGATGCAGTTGTTTCAAGAGGCAGTTTTTCTGAGAGACAGTTGTTCGAGATTTGTTCGTTTTTTTTTTTAAGTTATTTAACATTGCTCTTATGAAGATGCAGTTGTTTCAAGAGGCAGTTTTTCTGAGAGACAGTTGTTCGAGATTTGTTCGTTTTTTTTTTAAAGTTATTTAACATTGCTCTTAAGAAGATGCAGTTGTTTCAAGAGGCAGTTTTTCTGAGAGACAGTTGTTCGAGATTTCTTCGTTTTTTTTCAGAACAACTGCATCTTCATAAGAGCAATGTTAAATAACTTTGAAAAAAAAACGAAGAAATCTCGAACATCTGTCTCTCAAAACAACTGCCTCTCAGAACAACTGCATCTTCATAAGAGCAATGTTAAATAACTTTGAAAAAAAAACGAACGAATCTCGAACAACTGCCTCTCAGAACAACTGCATCTTCATAAGAGCAATGTTAAATAACTTTGAAAAAAAAACGAAGAAATCTCGAACAACTGTCTCTCGGAAAAACTGCCTCTCAGAACAACTGCATCTTCATAAGAGCAATATTAAATAACTTTGAAAAAAAAACGAACAAATCTCGAACAACTGTCTCTCAGAAAAACTGCCTCTTGAAACAACTGCATCTTCATAAGAGCAATGTTAAAAGACTTTAAAAAAAAAAACGAAGAAATCTCGAACAACTGCCTCTCAGAACAACTGCATCTTCATAAGAGCAATGTTAAAAGACTTTGAAAAAAAAACGAAGAAATCTCGAACAACTGCCTCTCAGAAAAACTGCCTCTTGAAACAACTGCATCTTCATAAGAGCAATGTTAAATAACTTGAAAAAAAAACGAACAAATCTCGAACAACTGTCTCTCAAAACAACTGCCTCTCAGAACAACTGCATCTTCATAAGAGCAATGTTAAATAACTTTGAAAAAAAAAACGAAGAAATCTCGAACAACTGTCTCTCAGAAAAACTGCCTCTCAGAACAACTGCATCTTCATAAGAGCAATGTTAAATAACTTTGAAAAAAAACGAACAAATCTCGAACAACTGTCTCTCAGAAAAACTGCCTCTTGAAACAACTGCATCTTCATAAGAGCAATGTTAAAAGACTTTAAAAAAAAACGAAGAAATCTCGAACAACTGCCTCTCAGAAAAACTGCCTCTCAGAACAACTGCATCTTCATAAGAGCAATGTTAAAAGACTTTGAAAAAAAAACGAAGAAATCTCGAACAACTGCCTCTCAGAAAAACTGCCTCTCAGAACAACTGCATCTTCATAAGAGCAATGTTAAAAGACTTTTAAAAAAAAACGAAGAAATCTCGAACAACTGCCTCTCAGAAAAACTGCCTCTCAGAACAACTGCATCTTCATAAGAGCAATGTTAAAAGACTTTGAAAAAAAACGAAGAAATCTCGAACAAGTGCCTCTCAGAAAAACTGCCTCTCAGAACAACTGCATCTTCATAAGAGCAATGTTAAAAGACTTAAAAAAAAAACGAACAAATCTCGAACAACTGCCTCTCAGAAAAACTGCCTCTCAGAACAACTGCATCTTCATAAGAGCAATGTTAAATGACTTTGAAAAAAAAAGTATCAAGATTACGCGGATTTTGTTTTTGGAAATCCTGAAAAACCGAAATGTCATAGAAAACCGGGACATTGCAACTGTGTGTATTTTCGAGATGAATAGTATAATCATTTGCATACTGGTAGGAGAAGCTCCCACCCCAATTTTCACACTCTGTGCAGAAATCACGGAGAAGTTCACTTCGTTTGAGAACAGATTTTTTGAGAGACAGTTGTTCTGAGATACAGTTTTTTCTAGAGACAGTAGAAATGAGAGGCAGTATGGTCTGAGTGACAGTTGTTTGAGAGGCAGTTGATAGCATGCCATCCTGCTGATGATCGGTGCTGTAGTCGTGTATTTACTATTTACCTACTGTAATGTACTGGCGTACGAAAAGTGTTTCCACTTTTTTCAATCAGCTTTTCATATTGCCATCACTGCCAATATACGTACACTTTTCTTGTGTCATGTTTTGAACGGTCGTGAACTTGAAATCCTCACGTCGAATACTGAAGCTCAGCTCGCCCAAGTCCTATCGTGTCTCCTTTTGGTCATCTTTATCCCCTGGGCGTCGTTCGATCTAGGCGTAGCTACTATAACGCCTACTTTTTAACTAAACGGACAAAAATATGAATAATTATAAAACATAATCCTGTTTTTTACATATCTGAACGAGTGTTTACGCAAATGGTAGTAGGTATATAAAACAACCCACTGTTTTATGGTAATTCATGCAGTTACCCTGACGGGTTGGTCTTCGACGACTACGGCGACGAAACCGACTTAATTATACAATCAACACTTCACACTTGTTGCGTGCCCGTTTATCTGGTGCCGAGATCGGAATGTTTGACATAATGTGGGTAGGACTACCCTGATTTTAACAAAGTGCAGTGGCGGTGGTATATAAAATGCACTTGAAGAGATTGTCGTATTTAAATTTGTAATGCGACTAAAGAATTCCAACATGTTGAATGCAATATGATTTACATAATATAAGTGTGAGTCAAAATCTAGTGTTCCTGACATATAGTTTGAAGCCCACTATCGAAATTATCGCATGCAAGGATGTTTTGTTACCATTTGAAAGTGTGTCTGTCCCATATTGATAAATCTTTGTGTTTTTGTACTTGGCCAATGACAGTGTTCTGTTGACGCTGTGTTTGTGCCAGTTTCCTTGTTTTGTCGTCCGACGTCCTAAGAATTATGGAATCCTCTTTCATTAATAATCATTGAATTAATAATGCTACAAAGACAGTTGGGTCAGAATGAGAATTCCGTATCATATTTTAGAAACCAATTGAAATTATTCATCACTTTCTTTCGCACTTCCGATTCAATTGAAGATTCAATAAAAAAAATGAATGAATAAATTCAGACTAAAAACTCATATATTATATAATATACACTTATATGTTATAACGCAAATATAAATATAGCTCGTGCCAATGTCCAACTATATATTCTATTCTAATTCAATCTTCACATTCACCACGATTGTTCCTTATGATGCATGTATATACCGACGTGGTATAGATAGATGGCTTGGATTGCTAAAGGTGTGAATATAGTTACGGTTTACTATGAGGTGGAAGTATTTTTTTTTACTGTTGACTCGCTTAGTGAGCGAACATAAATCAAACTGAGTTATTATTTAATATCATTATAACCAATAGGCCTATAAATATAAGGTCGTATTTTTCTGTGGGCATCGTTAATTTTATGTGTACCGGTATATATTTATATATGTATGTCTGCATAAGCTGCCAGGTCTGGGAATTGAGTCGAGGTGTTCGGTCTTGCTTTTTTAAATCTCATACCGGTTAAGTGGGTTTGTATTGTTGCTTGACCTTTGAACTGGTGTGTACTTCATTTAGGTGTATGATTTATAATCAAGTGTAATTTATTCTGATAATGTTGTACCATTTATGAAACACAATTCACCGATTACCATCTCTTTCTATTTGGTTAAAAAAAAGCTTATTAATAATAATAAAGTTATATACCTTGTATGTATGCATATAGATATACTGAACTAATCATATTTATTTATTCAGTTAGTTTTGATCAAACACCGTGGTTTTGACGAGCAATAAAGTAACAGTAAGTCAATGAAAAAAGAACGTATTTTTGTTCTCGTGATTTTTGTATTGCAGTATAGGCATAGTGGCTTTTGCAGTATTGTGTAGAGATAATCGATTAAATTAATTTCGATGATGAGGGGGTCACAGATTTTTTTAGATGTGTCTAACGCTTATGGCTTATCATTATTTACATTTGATTGGTGATATTTGATGTATCGATCAGCTCATCAAAGTTGTTTGTTTAATTGACTTTCAAGTTTGCATAGGCGGGTGTGTCGAAAATGAAGAATAGCTGGATTATCGAATATCGATATCAAACTCAAGTAGGACTAGCCTTTTTCTCACGGGTTATCTATCTCTATCCTAAAAATAAGTGATATACACACAGTAGGCCCTTCATACTGTTATCACACTGATAAAGCTTTACGAACTCACGTAAAACGGGTTTGACGTGAAGTGTGATATATTTCAAACTGATATATTACGTCCCACGTATTCACTTTTTGGTTATAATGTGGAAAATGAAATCTCCCTTGCACGCTTTTACAGAACGTGGTATTGATTGAAGTTACGATCGAGTGGCTCTCTCATCGACTACCAATAACGCTCGATCGTTTCGACCCGCCAACACTCGTACTGCTAGAAAGTTTCTTTGCTTTTCCGTGCGGTCTCTTAACGGGAGGTGTGGTTTTCGACTTCCGATGTCGCTTTTAGGATCTGAATAAACATCCGGATTCAGGCTTAAGTCAATATAAACTTCAGTGGCATGTGACATCTCGATCTTTTGTCCTACACCGTAAACTCTCGAAACGCACGGACGTCAATGATGATTGTTCATCACCGATGCAACATGACAGCTATTTCTGAAAACGCTCTTGGAACAGATTCAAAAGGTTTTAGCTGATCTCAAGAGTGCTTTTAGTAGAAGTTCTAGTAAGAGATTCCAGGCGCGCAAATTCCAGGAATAATGGCTTTCGTAGCCATGAATGTTGGCGTTTACAATCGACGCTCGGTAGTTTCATCTTGCAATGTGGCTGGCTGTCGGCTGTTTTTTGATGGATTCACATGCTCGCTGTTGATTGGACAAGAAATAGGTTTCAGTTTCTTCTGACCATAAAGACTACACGCGGAGCATTTGCCTTCGTTTGGAGGTTCGTGCAGTTTTCATATGAACCACGATCGAGTCCCGAGTCGATGGTTTTAGATCGGTCCTGCGTAACGAGGAACATGCTTCATGTCATATTTGTCGTTTATGCAGTCTATTAATATCCAGTCGTTCAACAGTCGATATGCAAGTCATGTGAGAGCTATAATCGTAGTGAAAATTGAAATACCAAAATTATATATTTTCGATCGATCATCCTCCTTTCGGATATGCAGCCATATAATTTGAAGTAGGTTTGAACGCCAGGTGCTGAATATAGTTTTTAAAATGTGCTTGTGTTTATAATAGTGTGACATACGTTTAATTCGAGTTGGACTTACACATCTTGGAATTCTTCCCCAAACGGTTGAATTGTTCACTGATCATAAATAAGGGTAATACGACCCCTATTGTCAATAATATATTTTCCCTTCTCCAACTCCACGATGTCTGCCGCAATTAGCACCCTTTGTCATCTCCGGCATCGCCTGATCCACGGTTGTTTTTGACAATCGTGCCAAAGATATGCCCACTCTCTCCTGGAGGTCCAGCGAGCAGATAGATATTATTGCTCTACCTGGAAAAGGTAAAACTGTACAATTGCATTTTGTCAAAAACTCTGAACGCATCTAAATTTGGTTGGTATTAATAAAGGCAGGGTAGTGATGTGCTTTCAGTACACAGTCTCCCTTGTGAGTTCGATTTTTCTAGTAGTTGGTAGCTAGGCCTACCGCCTACTCGTTACTACAGTTACTTTCAATGTCGTTTCTATAACGTGTAGTTAATTTTTTTTATAATTTCACCACTTTCAAGTTTTGTTGTAGATAAGACATAGATATATTACTTTACCAAGATACGTTACTCCTGCAGCCGATAGCGACAGTATGCTCGTTCTGTGCTCGGCGGCCATATTGGACATTTAAAAATAGAATTTAAGCAAGCTGCATTCTATATTATCAATTACTTACTATGTCAAATATGGCGAAAACTTCTACGCTTGCAAAGCGGTGTGAAGCTGCTGCCGAGAGACAAATATGTACGCTCGGTAATATATATCCATGGATAAGAAAAGAGTGGTCTAAGAATTCGAGCATTTGCAGAAGGTTTTCGGCTTCTCGTTACGCTTCCATGTTCCAGCATACAATACCTCATGGTTACACTCACTTGCAAGACAGGATGTGTTTTACACGTACTATAGCGGTAGGAATAGTGTCGAGTTCATGGTACTCGGCTGTAAAATCCAGGTTTATGACGAATTAGGCGTAACTAACTTTGTGCCATCAATTGGGTGTTAATGCATCACAATCGTTATCTGTCGTCTTATGATTATGAAAATTTGGCTTCATATATATAAAATATGTCAAATAGAATCTTATAGGTGCAATATGGTTTGTTTATTTATATTTGAGATAAAATTATGCTGGAATGTACCCTGTGGGCTGAGAAGATATATGTCTCCTCCTAAACTAACAGTAAGTTTTTCTGGGGGGCAGCACACTGTTATTATCACCTGTTGATCAAACAGCGAGCACAACGGCATTACTGTCTCGAATAGAAACCATGGCCTGCATGATACAGTTTGCACTCGGAAAGCCGTCTTGTCCGACGACAATCCCCGTTCATTGGTCATCAATGTTGACTGAGTTTACCCCTCTTCGGGTCATACTCACATACCAGTGCCTATTGTTTCCGAGAACTGAGTGATCAGTCAGTCAGGAGCGAGTTTGTTTGCCCTCTCATACTGCATGCGTCTAGAAGTTGCGCGCTGAAGATCCAGCAGGCAGTGGAAAATGTTGTCAGCGTCATCGTTTACTATGTCAATGTGCGGTGTGTGTTCGGAACCAACAGTCGTTTTATGCATTCGGTTATGGCGAGCGGTGGTCTTGAGTACACAGTCGTCACCACGATCTTACGTGGTACAGTTGAGACTAGAAGTCTAGCTTGTCGTCGGATGTTTCTTCGTTTGGAAATATAATTCTACTTCCATATTCATCTTTGTACACGTGACCCCTCCATCTATGTTATATCTTTCCTTGATCATGCTCTCTTGATTTTATTCAGATATGCAGAAAAAAAGGAAGTACCTATAAATAAAAGGCCAAAACACTAATTTTGAAACAATATTTTATTTATCAACTAGTTTGTTTACCATTCTACAAGAAAGTAATATTATTAGTGTAAACTCTGTGTGTGTGTTGATAAATCCTCCTATGCGTTACTGATAGTCAGTGACATAAGCATTGAAATTGACAAAATGATTGACACGTGCCATACAAATATCTAATATATAGATAGTAGGCCTATACATAGTCGACGACATGATAAGCTTTTTCCTTCTTAAATACGATAGCCACGGATGATTGGAACTTTCCACATTTGTAGAGGGCTGTGTTGATTATGTCGTATTATTATAACCATTAGGTAAGGTTACGAAATAACAATTAATACATTCTGATATTATTATTCGAGTAAATAGTGGATATAGGCATCCCGAATTAATCATATAATGCTGCTCACAACGTTCAGCTAAGCCAAATAACAATTGAAAAAAAAATGTGTGTTTTAACGGCCAGTTGCAGAATTTACCATCGTGTGAGTAATTCTAACTGGCAGTTTTAAGTCGTTGTCAATGGTTACCCATGCTACAAGCAGCTCCATTGTTTTCACCAACTCTGGTAGGCCTTATACCGGGTCAATAATCAGAACCCTCTGTAGTCTGTTAGAAATCCCAACTTGAAATAATTGGAAGGAACCATCATGATTGAGCAATAAAAATCCATCGTAGTTTCAGTTGGACGCCTGACGGAAACCATGGAAACTCGGTCAGGATGGTCTATACTCTATACAACGACGAAAATCTGAGCCCGGTATCCTGAATGACGGTTCAGTACTCGCTAACGTCTGATCCTTTGTATATCTATCTACTAGACGTGAATAGAAGAAAAAACTTGATAGGTCAATTCTCTATAAATAGATGAATAGCTAATGTATCAAGGCTGTTGGTCTTCACGATTCAAAAGGTATGTGAATTTTGGCCGTACGCTATCCACGAAGAGCTAACAAATGACCTTAATTCCGTTATGTTGACCATGACTCTCATTTCGACTGGATAAAAGAGTCGAAATGCAGATGACATGTTCCAATTATTCTTTACAAATGTCGAGTAGTGTATCTTGATTTATAATAATGACGATGAACTTCCGTGGTCTGATATAATGTATTTAAAATTAAGTTGTAGACGACTACTTTTCACATTATAGGTGCTACGACCGGAAGTGTATTTAAACAATGATGTAACAGTTCAACAGCATTCGAAAATTAGTTATTATATTTGTTAATCACGCTGTCAATTTTTACGTTTGAAATGGATGGATTTGAATAACATATTCATATGTATCTGATTGTACAGAGTGAAATTGTACAGATGTAGCTGCAAATTTAGTTCTTGAAGATATATATATATATATATATATATATATATATATATATATATATATATATATATATGTATGTATGTATACATATATATATATGTATATATATGTATACATATAACATATATAAATATATATTTATATATGTGTGTGTGTATATATATATATATATATATGTATATATATATATATATATATATATATATATATATATATATATATATATATATATATATATATGTGTATATATGTATACATATATATATTTTTTTCGTCTGCATCGAGAATTTGACAAATCACTGTGACCCTATTAAGGATAAAAGGCTATTAGGGGTTGCTCTTAAGTTGTAATGAGGAAATCTGGAATCGTATTTGCTAGATTTGAAGAAAATATCAAGACGGAATTGAAATAAGATGGTTCAACGATCATCGATACATATGAAATTGGGCTGCGAACACAAGGCGTAATGTGTATCACTTCTATCACTTCTGATTAATTATTGCAATTATTACCGTTATTCTCTGCAATTTATTGGGTCATAATTTTGATTCTTCAACTGAGTGGTGTCTGCTGCTGCAAATTCCAAGCTGCTGCTCTACACATCCGATAAAGGGTTGAAACTTGAAAGCAAGGGGTCACATGATATCGCGCTATAATAAAACGACTATTAGTGCCCTCAGGTATCGTACACCTGTGCCAAGAACAGGATTCTCGAGTATAGTACCTAATGCAGCGGCCTTACCCGCGACCTTGGTGCCGCGTCAAAAGATATACCCGCGACGATTACCGCCGGAGGCATTCGATGTGGTTGCATTGGAGTGTCGTTGAAGAAAGGCGTATAGTTGCTTTGGTTTGGGTGTGAGTGACATTGCATGGTATCGCATCCAAGTCGAGCAAGTTGTAATGGCTTATCGTGGAAAATATACGTACCGTAGTTGTTTGGTTATGAATTGAGTTACATTATGATCCTATCCAAAAATATACTCGACGATTACCGTTGAAGGGCGTCAATCGATGAAAACTGCTCAACATTATTTTGTTCACTTTTCGATTTTTTTTTTTCGAGGAAACCATCAGAAGTGTTTTTGCTGAAGAACAATCCCAACCTATTCTGGTATGACACCATTGTGCAGCAAAAGTTTCAAGTTGATTGATTGCTCTTCATGACCTGTATGCCGCGTACCGCGTAGAAAATGATGAAATAAAAATAAACATAACCCCCCCCCCTTTTTTTTCAAGTAAAATTGAAGTCGTCGCTACGCTCATCCATGAAGATTTCATGTAGATATTCATCTCCAAAACGACTCATCCTGTTTATGTAAAACTCTGAAACAATATGTGTATGCAGTATATCGGGGTAAGCAGGTATAGTGTAGGTGTTATGAGAATAGGCGTTAAGACTCGACCGTATCATTGTGTGCTCAAATTTCGTGGAAATTTGAATTTATTCGGGGTGAATTTTGTTTTCCAAATTTTCCTCTCTGAGTTTCTCTTATAAATGTAGGTTTTCAAGAAATTGAAACTATTTTTCTTAAAAGTGGGTCGACCAATTACGCCTCAGAACTTAACAGTTTTGAGATAATGGCATATATGTGCATGCCGAATTTTCATCATGAAATGTCCGCTCATTTGGCCCGTAGAACGCGAAGAAAAAAAAGCGTTCAATTTTTTTTGGAATACGGTAAAATTGAGTCTCGCTTCGCTCATCCAATTACGAAAACGAAAGGAATATCCGAATAAGTTGTTGATGCGTTTGCCATCCTCGTTATATCTCATGCAACCAAATTTCTAGTTGAAAACCGGTGCGTATAAGACCGTCTATAGATCTATGCTTTTATATACATGACCACCTTGCACATCAGCCGCTTTGCACCCCTGTGTTCACACTCATGTGAGAGGTTTCCAGCACCCTTGTGTTCGAACCAGCTTTCGCATCAATGGCATGTATACCGGTGTGTGTTAGGGTAGGTTGGGAATAAGCTGTGGTCTCATCATTTTATCACGCTGTACAAGTCACAATGCACTTTATTGCAGACCGATGTTATTCAAGAGTAGTAACAATATTTTGATAGGTCGATCAGATTATTTTCGGTAATATTAGTTATACCGATACATAACTATACCTTCTTGAATGCAAGCTTTTCAAAGTCCTTTCGGGACAGTTAGGGCACTTCTTTGAAGCCTGAAGCCATATATATGGGTGCATGGGTTCGAATCCCGCTGTAAACACGGGCTTTATTATCTATCATCACTTCATCGTTTCATTTTCACTTGTTCGTAACACCATTCAACCTATAGCTGTTGATGGGGTGGGTTCATTGAATTGTACAATATAAAAAATAGAAGCTTGATTATTGACGTTTCTATCGATGGCGTATGGATATGTACAGGAAGATGGAAGATGGAGATTATTGCCAGATGTATGTTGTCGGCTCATCATCGCAACTAGATAACTTGAGGACAAACACTGGATGTACTGAAACTGTGATTGGAGGACACAATTTGGGAACGTTGTCTTGTTGTTCACTTACTACAACTGTACAACAATGTGAAGAGTCACGTGACACTGACAGAATACTATACACACAGTTTCGGACCGGTAATCAAATATACGTATACGGTGCGGTGAATTTAATTCGAAATTCGAATATAAATTTAAATAAAATGTGCGCACATCTGGAGCAATATTTTTTTTACAAACTATGCATGGAGTGCGTATGCATATTATCTCCACGTTTTAGTGCGTTTAATATCAGTATATTTCCTTTAGGATGCATTCTGATGTAGCTTGATCGATCACTCTCTGTGAGTTTGACCGAGGGGTTAACAACTCCTGAAATCTGGTGTACAATTGCTATGAAATTTCTTGAAATCCCTGAAATCGTCATTTAACATAGTCATGAAGTCTCTTGAAATCCGGGAAATTGCACGGAAATTTCTTGAAATCTTCGAAAATCTTGAAATCAGGTGAGGCTACACCAAATACACGAGTTGTCAACCCCTCGAGTTTGACCGCAACGGTATACTCACACTCGCCAGTGTCTTCTGACGTATGACTTGTGTATGAGTATTCATTTTATCATATTCTGCACGATAATAATTATGAGTTATGTTAGTTAAAGTTCTGAAAGTGCAAGTAACCAAGAATACGTGTCTTGAGGGCATTTTTATGAGTGAACTAATTGTATACACGCCTATTTCGAAATATGTTCTTATTCAAACGTCATTCCAGAAGTGTTGAGGGATAGAACCTGATGAACAGGGATGATTGAAACCTGGAATTCGCGTGGGTATAACAGCACACTATTCCTTTTACCATAGAATAAAGAACTTTATTCTATGCTTTTACTATAGTATAGTAACTTCGATGTATTATTCACTTGGACCGAACTTGAGCTGATAGTATCTTAGTATGCGCCCTATTATCAGGCTTGTGCGGTGTCGTTTGAGTGATTAATGGTGTACTAATAAATTTATCCTCAACAACCTTTGACCTGACGTCTTGAATTATAATACAAGAACTCGCGTATGCAATAAAATGGGATGTGAGAGATTATATAGTTCTTGAACGTATGCCAGAATTTGCACCAAGCGTGGCATGCAATGAATGTATGAGATAATATCAACGGAAATCAAGTTTAACTCGAGTTTTTATTTGTAACATTTCAAGATCATATCTGCATCATAGAAATTGGCACGGCCGGATGTATAGGATGCATGAATCTCACTACGTCGCACTTTTTCGTGTGTGTGTGTGTGTGTGGGGGGGGGGGGGACTGTGAAACAGGCTTTACAACTTTGTGGAAAGTTACTCGGAAAGTTACTCGAGCGTCGGTACAATGCGTTCCTTCCCATCCCCCCCCCACCCCTCCCCCTGGACGCTCATTCCATTTCCGCGGATTGCGATGACAATTGACGAAAGAAGCGTTGAACTAACAATGCATGCAATTTGTCTAAGGCGTCGTCCCGCTTTTATTATACCAATCATCTGTAAAAAGTGACAAGATAAATGGTGCATCCACTCAGATGAAAATTGCACATTACCATGATGTTATTATGTATAGAAAGTAGAAAAGGGGCGAAAACTTTTCTTGTCTGAACTTTAATGCATCTGTTTGTGTGGAAATAAAGTGCTCTAGGTGTTTTTTTTTTAATGAATCCCCGTTATAAATAGAAGGGTGCTAAGTAGAAAGGATCATTCAGCGCTATTAGTAAGTAGTTATAAATAAGGATGGATTAGGGGATGGTTTTGGTGAGGATGTGACTACATTCTCTAGAAGATTGCACACAAGGTAAAATATTAAGCTCTTGAAGTATTGACTGTAAAGCTGTATTACGCGGCTTTTGCATGACAGATTATTGCTATTAGACTCGACATTCACACGACGGTATTTCAGTATACGTTGATAACATTTTTACTAATTTATTTTCGTAATTGTAATATGGTGCAATCGAATTTTCGTGATCAAATCGCGGTTGCTTCATACAAAAAAATGATGATTGGTCGATAATTTAATTATATTACACGATATTGTTGCAATTTCTCTCTAGTTTCTCATGCATTGATTGATTTCAATCAGTAGGCTATACGATATGATTATTTACTATTCATTGTGTATCTATTTTCGTCTCTGTGGTAAATGCTGCAATTGGTTGCAATGATTCGAGATGTAGTGCTTACGTGGGTGATGTAGTGCCATAATGACTTAAGTGGTGCATTGTCTAGCTATATTCCTAATGGCCTCCCTATAGCGAGAGGCCTACCTTTGAATGAATGAATGACCTTCGCTAATTGCCTCAGAGTTTGTGTATGATTTTAAAGAACACTGTCTATAAAGCTCATAGCCATAGTAATATTTTCAATGTAGATTTTTTTTTATATGATTCACTATTTGTGAAATACATTTTTGTATATCAGTATCACCTGTACGTGAGATTATTTGTATGTAGTACAAAATCCATATTAGAAAAAAGTGGTAGCTATAGCCAATTACTATTGATTTATCGATGAGTTATGGATGGATAAACATTAACAATTTATTAGTAATGACTTGCTATTTTAATTGATTTGATTGTGTTTTGAATTCGAAAACAACAAATCAAATTCGAAGGAAATGTTCCTACCTCAATTATTATAAAAGTAAATTTTAGTTATGCTTTATAATGATGCTCTGAATTATATATCTATATTGTCTTTACGAATTGAAAAGCAATATAAAATATTCAGATTGTCACTTTCAGCCCATTCTGTTCGCTGACAAAAAAAACGTAATAATTGAATAATATTTATAGAATATATCAAATTCTAACCTTTCGAGTTTTATCAGGAATTTTGCGTATTTAATCAATGGTGACATTCTGATTTTGTTGTTCATACCCGACGACATATTGTTCGTGGCGTTTTACTTAATTGTCTCTATAATATTGAACAGCAGTTCAAAGTTCTTTATAGTAATATTCTTATGATGTCGTCGTCGAGTGTTTCTGAGTAAGAATGTGTAGCGGACAGGATGGCAGTTCAAAAAGAGACCAAGTCTATTATATATACCCTCCTTCAGTTCCATATGTAATTGAATGCACGTTTGAGTGGATCTCGACTCTTGCGTTTGTTGTCATTGTTGAACGTCTTCGTTTGAATCGATTGAAATGAACACGCGTTCTTGCCGACATGGTGTGTCGAGATGAGAAAGATCGGGTGGTACAAACAGGGAAATGGCACTAACCTTATATCATTTATGCGGTGACAGTTTAAATTGCCATCAATGGTGTGTTTTGAACAAATATAGGCCGAGTAAAAACTGATAACCGGTGCTAAGCATTATCACGTAGAAGTGACGTATAGTTTCGTAAATTACTTTGGAGAGCAAATATAATGTTGCGCTATTTGTCAAAGTGTGAAGATTAGTAATTTTGTGAGATTATTTTGTTCTGCTTTTAAGGAGTTTTTTTTGTGTACCCCGCTAATCACTCTCGATAGTATAAACAATAAGAAAAAACAATTGCTTTTGTTCTAGGACTAGCCAATAGGCATTTGTTTTTATTTCAACAATATAGTGAATAAAACTATAATTATAATGTGATGATTTTGACTCACTAACGAGGCCCAGTATTACCAAGTCCAGTTAGTATTTATCTGACAGTTGGTGAAAACAAATACCACATGTAACCATGGTGATAACAACTTTGAACTGTCAGATAAAGGCTAACTAGACTTGGCAATACCGAGCCTTGGTGAGTAATAATAAGAGTAATAATTTCTTATAAAACATTAGAATGGTGAAAAACAATTAACGATCAGATCTGACATTTTCTCAGATTGAAACGAAAAAAATCGTATATACAGGGCTATTGATCTATTTTACATTAAACATTAAACATAAAACATACCTTCTAATAATTGACTATTAATATTCATGTTTTCAGACAGTATATTGAATGGGAATGAAACATAAAAATGAATACCTGATTATTGTATATTCATCCATTCTGTCATTGAATACTGAAATCATTGAATAATTGAATCGTGAACTTAACTATTAAAGGATTGAACCTACTTGATGGACCAACTAATTTTCATCTGGTTTAATTTATACCGTCTGGTCTTTTCGTTAATATTCGACAATACTTTCAGCTACCCGTATGCTGTAATGGTGGTTGTAACATAAACTCTTTGACTAATGATTGTAGGCGCATAATCAATTCGAATTGATTTCAAATAGAATGTTTCCCGTTGACACACATGCAACGACATGCATGTGTTTCTCCCTATGGTGCGACATGACGTCACATGCAGTTTCGTTGCAGACGTACAATTATGGTCACGCTCGACTTCTGATTCATTCACTTCCCCGAAAGATTGTTTTTTTAATGCTATTAATACAGTCATTATCATATCGATTGTACGTGATGTTCAAGTGCATCATTCATAGCCCTGCGGCAAAAATAGTCAAGTTTTCCTTGAGGTGACTTGTCTGACTGTGCCATGGTGGTACCTATAATTTCATATGTAGATTTTCATAATGTAATATGATGTCTATAAGCTCGAGGAGAAATCATTCTATACCAAAGCCAACAAATAAAAACAATGATGTAGAATCTTATCAGTATGACTACGAGTGTGCTACTGCTGCTATCATGGGGGAGGAATATTATATGAAGAGTCTTAAAATAGAAAAAAAGAAATATAGAAAATCATTGACAAAATTAAAATACCCTATATAAGGAACATACTATATATATATATATATATATATATATATATATATATATATATATATATATATATATATATATATATATATTATATATATATATATATATATATATATATATATATATATATATATATATATATATATATATATATATATATGTATATATATATATATATATATATATATATATATATATATATATATATATATTTATTTATTTTTTTATTATGATTTTATTAACCCGCTAATATTTAAGGTATGAGATCATTTTCTTGAGTAGTTAAGAAGCAACCTTTTTCGACTGTTGATTTTTAATGGTGTATGTTTGTATATTTTAAATTGTATCTATTGTGATATCTGTAATGATTTCTGAATATGATTTCATATTCAATATTTGTTTTCAGATCAATTGAGGATACAATAGAGATTTTTTTCATTATATTCTAAGAATTATTTTTAAAAATGCACAGTTTGGGACATGTGAACCAGTATGAGTGGACAATATGTTTCTATATTTGGAGTTGAAATAGTCTAGTATTTACGTGATACATCATAATTATTCTACCTCTAGCATATAAGCCAATATGAGTAACTCATAAGTAAATAGCAATCAACCTTGTAACCAATCGACACTTTGCTTTGAGAAGGTATAGGCCTATCGCATGTTAAAGCATTATAATATTTCTGAAATAATTATCTTTTTTAACTATCCAACATATATACTCACATGGTGTTCGGTAATTTGTGAATCTGATGTCTTGGTATTATCGTAGCGTATGGTAATTTGATTATCTACTTTGTCAACTGTTTTTCTGTCAACTGATTGTTTTAGAATATGGATTGCTGAAAAACTTCATTGTTGTTTGCAATCGATTTGACTGTCAATTTTACAATAATACGAATTATTTGAATTCAGTTCAGACTCGTCGTTCACACAGATTTTCGATTACCTCAGATAGGCCTAAGAAAGAATGTCTAGAGTATAAATATTTTGCTACAGCTTTGTTCGAAATTGATCAATTTATCAACCACGAAATGTGGCTAACAAAATACCTGTGTTGAAATTGTAGTTTTATTGGGTTTTTGGCCTAGAGCACGCACATTATTTCTCACCATCAAGTATAGATACAGTTCTAGTTGACCGTTGCCCGGTATGGGCATAGCTTCAATGAGACGGGCAGTAAGTAGCACCTGAGAACCCGCATTTCAGTCAGTGATATTCGGCTTTTGTGGTGAACTCTATAATTGTTCACTGTTAGAGGGCGAATGTGGGAGAAAAGTGCATTTAGAATTAAATATACCTGTTTTTTTGTACGTGGTTCTTATTTCACACACCCTTTCTCTTAGTGTAATTTCACGGAATAGATTTCTGTTTTGTCGACGAGTTTGAAAACGTTAGCTTATAACCCTGATTCTCCTTATATTTTATTCATTCATATTTGGTTTAACGACGCACTGTGATGATAACTTCGATCTATTGACGTCAGATGAATGATTGAGTGTATAAGAAATTTAGAACCATCCCGGCAATAGCCTAATCTACAGTCTGAAACCACGAAAAAAATCCTGTTAAGATGGACGCTGCCGGAGATTTAACCAAGCTTCGATGTGCCCCTCATCTCCCGGATCACATGAAGCGAGCGCGTTAGCAACTGAGCTAAATGTGCCGGTATTTTCGTCGTATGTGATATAACATGAGAGATTGCATAAATAGAAATAGCGTGAGCTATTCAATACACCAAGAAATAGCGACGCATATATATTTTTTTTAATTATATGGTTCGGCGTAATTAATTTAATTGTCGGTGTAGGCCGACACTCCCACTTACGATTCGAATCAGAAGCATAAGGACACAAAATAATTGAAATCAGCTGATAAGTATACCCGGAAAAGGGCACAGAATGTACACTTAGTACACTTAGTACACTTGTGAATTGTTACCTAGTGCATTATTTGTACATTTATATAGTAAAGGTCTATCATGTTGTATTTCGAGATGCATTCATTATTTTCTGTTACATACTGCCTTTAGTTTATCTGCGATTAAACCCCATGCACTGAGTCGTGTAGCGTATATAATTGCTGTTAGTATATGCAGCCTTTCTTCTAGGTTTTTGATGGTATCACTGGAATTCATGTACAGTGTGAAATGTATTAGCTTTTTGCAGCGCTCATCTACATTCTTGGACTTGCATAATCTATCCCGAATGTTTATATGTGCACACACATTCTAAGCTTGATATTACATTTTCTTAGTTTTTGCAACTCGCGGCTGGACGAGCTCATTCAGATGTAATCACTTATTTCCAATTGCAAGTTACGTCGAAACTGGTAAAACATCAACATCTCAACCTTTTATTACTTATTGTGAAAGTTGTATAGACTTATACTAGTATCGACGAAAAAACAAGGTTCCGAGCGACCGTCCCCCTTTCTCACACTGGTCCGTACCCTTAGCACATCCTTTCGATATTCTCAAACTATTGATGACGCCAACCGTTTGAGTTACGTTTGTACTGGTTTGTACCGTTGAGATTTTTGTTTGTGCTGGTTTGTACCGTTGAAATTTTTGTTTGTGCTGCCCTCCTACCCCCGAATCGCATTTCAAAACAGGGGGTGCTAAGGTGCCAGCACACCCTTCTTTCATGGATATTTACGGATGTACGAATTACCCAACACCTAACATAACATCACCATAAAATCAGTTGATTGAGAAAAGACTAATCAATTTATGCCCTCCATATTGCAAAAATCAGAATATTAGCAGTCTTGAATGTTGACTCATTTTTCTCTCGTATGCCTATGACCAATATATTTGTGGTATCCAATTATCTGTATTTTGGTTGGCCTTCGATGATATAAAGCCGGCCCCGTGGCTCAGTTAACTGTCGCACTGCGCTGGGAACTGAAGTCAGGTCGAGCGCGCGGGTTCAAATCCCGCATAAGGCATGGTTTTTGTAATCGTTCTTTTACATATCAACACTACACCGTTTCATTATCATCCACTCTTTCGTACCCTCGTGTAGCTAGCCGTTGGTGGGGTCGTGAGCAGCATTGAAGTGAAAAAAGATGATGTAGAATTGGAGAGAAAATCGTTTATTCATGACGACCGTTATCTTCACGAGGAATGACCGGTCCAGCTTACTATAAATTTCGAATTATAATTGCCGAAAGTAAAAATTAGCTATCAAATTATGGTAATAAAATCAAAAACTTGATTAGTAACAATGAAAAATGACAGCAATGTCTTCACAGTGTGGTTAGCAGTGCAGAGTTATGACAGACGTCAGTTCTACCAACTTTGGTGTCTTCCTATTCGATCCGGAGACCACATTTCCTCATCCGAAGTTCAAAGAGCAAACAACTATAGTGTTCTCTCAGTTCTTATAGACGCACGCTTTTTCAGTACAGTGTGCATGTGCAATGACTTTGTGCAATTGACTGCAAGCCAACGAAACTGGTTCGACCGAACGCAGTACGTATATGTTGTCGGGTGTCCACCGGTAGTCTCTTCTATCCACTGGCAATGACGATCTGTTGGTTCGAGCCTTCTTTTCGCCCATAGACATGCACGTATGACCAGCACGAGTGACCGTAATAAGGAATGTGTGCGTGGAATGCTCATTGAAATGGGGCTATACTGCTTTAGTGAGTGTGCACTCAACTTTTGAATTGAGATGAACCGTGCATGCGTAATATACCTCTATTACTGAAGTGGTGCACTGCTATTTGGAACCAGAATCGTTCTTCAAACAAACAGTGGAAAATTGAATGCGTAAACGATCTACGGTACCTGTTGACCTGTGGTACGGACCAGGGTCACAATCTGGAGTTTAATCTCCGGGGTTAATCCGTGGGTTTACTAGGTGTACTGTAGAAACAGCTAAATTGTTACTAGGTTACCGACCCATACACGTGGATTACTATAGTTATATTCTATCTGTATTTGAACAATTAATTTAAAATATATGTAGCAACCTGCTACCCCTCCCAAGAATATATTGTTATGTACGCGAATACGTATACGCTAGTTTTCTCAAATTTCATGAAAGATATAACCGATTGGTATGAGGTGACTGATCAGTATCTGTATGTATATATTTATTATTGCTAAAGTTCTTGTTTTTCTTTTTGTTACAGGTAAGGATATGTACGACGTATGGACCATAAACTCAGATCTATAAATTCTACGCTCTACATGAAGGTTTGTGTATCAAGTGATGACAATTGTGAACCTTATATACCGGTGAACCAAGAACAAAATATGTTTGTGGCTACCATTGAATACCGAAATGGATATGTACAAGTGGAAAGTTATTTATTAAATTAGTCGAACACCCAAATTATAACGCCATTTATGCGGGTCACAAAACTGTTGACAAATCGAGTCACAATAATTATTATTCTTTGTTCTCTCACCACTTCATAAGGATACGGTCAGCGATCGTGTGGACCGTATGTTTATCATTCCAATGTGTGTAATCTGCCATTCTTGTTGGCATATCGCATTCGTCACGTACACATTCGCGTATGTATTTGGCTCGCCTTTTCGTCTTCATATACAGTTCAGCAACTCGACAAGACCATGTCCCTAGATTGATATCGACAACAATCAACATTAGCATAAATTATGCAAATACATGTGATATATAATGTAAATACATATCAGTGATGATTGCGCTGTCTGAGTATACGTCAACTATTCGATGACAGTACGGTACTGAAATATACAGCTTATCGGTAAACTGTTCTTTATATTTCGTACGATCCAAATTTTTGACATTCTTGATTTCTAAAATCGAAAAGTTTGCGGTTTGGAGAGTGACATGGTTATGTAACAGTGCGTAGCCAAATTTGAAAAACTCTAGGAACTATTCAAAACGTCACGTTTTCAGATTTCAATTGTCTTCGTAGAAATGTTTCTAGAACGCTTTGAATAAAGTGACATGGAAAGTATTTTTTCCACTTCAAATCTTGCATCAGACATTTACACAATAACATGATACAATGAACAAATACAAATTGTTTCATAATGTAACTCAATGCTCCAGCATCCTGTTTTTGTGTTTCTGACAGCTATTTATACTATACTGCAATAACATATTCTTAAATATCTTGAATGAATATCATAATTGCCATGGCAACAATAATTAACCAAGTATATAACAATATGATACGTGCTAAAAGTAACTAACTAGGCCTAAGTGTCAACTAGGTAGGGCCATGCACCTCAGAGGGCTTCTACGAACTTTAGTACGTAGATATATATACTTTTTTCTTATCCTCTTATGAATCTTCCAATGACTTTGCATTATTATGAACACAAAAAAAAATTATTCTATTGCGTAATTTAATTGTTGTAAAAATGTAAGAAAAATCAAGTTATGTTTGAAAGTGAATTTTCATCATTGTGTCACCCACCGTTCACGGTGTTGTATCTCAGCAATTATTTATTCACTTATAACAACACAACAAACATATTCGTAAATGAGTACGGATTGAGGTAACATTTGAAAGTGACAATAGGGTCGAGAAGACGGACATATTATATGAATGTATAAATTATTATTAATTACTGCATTATGTATAGGTATAGCGTATTCTACAAAAAGATAGAAGGCTGTTGGCACTTTTGTTTAATTGATTTGTGGATATGACAACCACAAGCTTTAGATACGTTGATTCAAGTGTCACACATTATTGACATAAATGGACACCTGTTCCACAATTCTTCCTAATTGTGTTCTCGCAATCACAACTTTGATAAATTTGTTTATTCACCCCCTGTTCTAGTTGCTTGACAAATATGATATCTCCATAGAAAACTGCTGAATCTTTACAACACATTTAAGAAAAAAATCATCAAGTTGCCAACATTCCATAATACACCAAACTTCTATACAATCCATATATTGTATACGTTATTATTTCTACGTATCATATATATATATATATATATATATATATATATATATATATATATATATATATATATATATATATATATATATATATATTATATAGTCTGCCAACAATTGTATCCATGCTTTGTCTAGCGGCTCTAGCCCATATGTATGCCGAATGCTATTTTCGACAGTGATGCATTCATGATACCATGTCTGCGAATAGAAGGAAATAATATTGCAATTACAGTTTGCAATGTGTGGGTCCGCGGGGCACATTATTATTACCCCATTTGGCATTAAGCCACTTAGGCCTACAACATTATTCCTTGTTCTAATTGTTCTAATTATTAGCCATTACAATCATGTGCAATAACTTGTAACAGCTTATTAGACTTCGGATAAGTGCCATATAATTTGTTATCTATCTGGTTGATAATTTTCACACCATATTCTAATGGTAGAAATTAACTGTTTTTCGATTTGTCTGTAATTGACTCTAACACGCACCATAGTACCGCCCTTTTCGAGGCATGTTTCGGGCTATATGTTGTCGTTTAACAGATCCGGGTTTAGTCCTAGTCGTGGTTATACGTGATGATATTGTAAGCGTCTGGTACAGCGTGCTTGAACCAAAATTGAAGTATGTTTTCTACCTCAGTCTGATATTCCATATGGTTTATGGCAAATGAACAGAAAAATACTTCCACTTTAAGTTAAACCTAAATGTCGCATATTTGTCATAGTTGCAGTCATAGTCATTGTCATATTGTCATAGTCATATTTGCATAGCTGCGTGATTTATTTTAGGTACCGGCATTATGATTTTCCCGAACTGAGTTTACGAATTGCAACTGCTTCTTTCGACAGTGTTTTTCGTAAGCGAAGTATCTGCACTTATACCTATTGTCCATGTGTATACCTACTTGAAATCTTCATACTTTCTCAAGTGCGTTGTGTCGTGCTTTTTTCTTCTGTGTTCCTAAAAATCCTGAAATATTTTTCTCATGTCTTCTGAGTGATTCAATGAACTCAATATAATTGGGTGGACCTGAATAATCACAAAAACAATGGTTATATTTATAATTATATATCTATAAAATCGGTATTGTACGAATCTCAAATTACATTCCTTTCATTAACGAATACAAAATATTTAAAAATGTATAAAGAACATAATTGTTCTAACGTCTCAGGCCTATTGCAGCAACGTTATCCTACACTTGGTTGGATAGCGATGACATCACACTTCATTGAAGGCAGACTGCTCGTTACGTCACGTATCGTGTATATATATTTACCTCCCACCTCAGTAATAAACCTTCATTTCGAGTCAACCGAGTCGCCGCCTCAAGAGATCTATTTTTAACACGGCACCGTGGTATGGCAGCCATCATGCTAGCAAACTTGTAACCACGAAAGAAGGTCGTCTACCAATGAAAAAAAAATAACACTGTTATATTTGTATAGCTGCGTGGTATTTTTTCTTTTTTCACAATTTTTGGTGATAATGATTTTTACGGTCAACGTTTACAATTAAAAACAAAACTGCATCTTTCAAAAGTGTTTCAACGACTGTTGTTACTACAAGATTGTGTGATGTACCACCGAAGTTTACACAATTATTCAGTTGGTAGACGATCGGCCTTCTTTGGTGGATATAAGTATACGAAACTTCAAAACACAAATATTATGCTTCGCTGGCACTCTGTTAAAGATGTAAACTTTTACTCAAGATTTTCAAGATGGCCGTAATTTGACTTCTTCGATGAAAATAACAATTAATAGTTGTGGGTGTGGCTCTTCTTGATTGAATCTCGGAATTGAACGATGTTATATGTTGGTGGTAGGCCTACCGATTTACCGCCTTACCAACCCATACGCTTGAACATTCCTCATTTGGAAATATATATATATATATATATATATATATATATATATATATATATATATATTCATTTATGTATATATATATATATATATATATATATATATAAATATATATATATATATATAAATATATATATATATATATATATATATATATATATATATATATGTATATATATATATATATATATATATATATATATATTGAATACTGCAAGTCTTGGACCACTCGTACGAATACTCCAACAAGTATTTTTATTTCATGTATCATACTGATATAATAATGGTTAACTATGAACATATTGTAGAATAGAAACACAGATCATTGGTGTGTTTATGTATAAGAATTTAAAAATGTATATTACTTACAATTTTCACATGAATGCAACTAAAAAGAATCATCTTGAGACACGCGCGAATGTTATTATGCAAGTTGGTACATTTAATCCAAAGGTTTAATACATATACCACATCCTTTCAATCCAATAAATCTATTAAATCGACTCCGATGCGCGCCTATAAGGTATAGTTTTTATTATCATTATTTATTTTGAATTTTGATACTTTCCCACTGGGGAGATCAAGTAAAATATCAGAAGAATAAATTAATATTGAGTTGAAGATAGTTGAACTAAATTCACAAATTGATATGTTGTGGTAGGCCTACACCATATCCGATTGGAATATTTTGTCACTCTTATGCCATACAATACTTATTATCAGACATTCTGTGTTATGAAGTTTTTGGACCCATTTCAGATTTTAACGAAGTGGCTACTTCTCTAACCGGGAGTAGGCTTTATATCGGTTTTAGTTTAGATTTCATTAGTTTATTATGTTCGGTTAGGTTAGTTTCGGTTTAGGTTAGTTGATTAAATTAGTTCTATTTAGGTTAGTTTGGGCTGCGCGCAAAAATAACAACAACAACGTCCGCATGTGGTGTCCTTAGGTGGTGACTTTATATAGGTGGTGACTTTATAGGTGGTGACCGACCGATGGTCCGATGGATATAGCGGCTGCCATAGTTTTTAGGTGGTTATCGCAAGTATATTATAGTCTGTAAGGTTGGTAGTAAAATAGATTTCTCGTGTAAAATCAAGTTTATATAGATTGTCGAGCTATAAACCTATTTAAAATGAGTTTCGGATTGGCAAGTATTTCTGTATAGCATTCCATCCCAATTCCGTCGTGTATGGTGTAAGTTATTAAATGTTGGTTTTTGCAAAGTGTATATAACCATTTGATCGATCAAATTTAATCAATGCGAGATGTAACTCATCGTGCGGGGCGACATGATATTGATTATCATCTCATTTCTCTTGTATGTAATTGCCATCACTTGAATTTGTTATGTCTACAATCCCATACATGTTCTTCATTCTTCGTGAAGCCATGTTATTAAATTGAAAGACCTCCACGAAATGGGTTCCTCCCCACTTTAATTGTATAATACCATATCTTGTGTGTACCAAAATTATATCGTACGCCCTCATCTCGGTGTTCCACAGTGTAGCTTCATCACTTCTTTCTTTCCCACCCTCCACGGAGTATAAGGGTGACTAAAAAAGCATTCCAACAGTTAGTCGTGAGTACAGTGACTGTGCCAATACAGTCTAATTAATGGATTATAGCATTTTCATAAGTTCCGGTATATAAAATAATGAAATATATTTCTAGTTTTTGGTTTTTTACATACACTGAATAATTTGTTATAGTATCTTTTTCATCATTCATTAAAAAGTACAAATGCGTAAAATGATATGGCAGCTATTAAATTTATATATCATTTTTATACATTTTACTTTTCCGTTAGATAGATTCTCCTTATCGTTTTTATTGTATTCTCGTTAAAGTATAGAACTTTCTTCGTCGAC
Organism: Brachyptera risi; assembly: GCA_964007535.1. Lineage (NCBI taxonomy): Eukaryota > Metazoa > Arthropoda > Insecta > Plecoptera > Taeniopterygidae > Brachyptera > Brachyptera risi. Next base: position 60,022,590 of record OZ023326.1, read on the forward strand.
TCCTAATTTTATCTCTATTTTTATCCCTGACATTTTCTTATATACGTAAGTTATATATAAATATAAACAGTATAGTTTAGTTTCAACTTCATAATAGACATGGTTTTATTTTTGTTTGTGTGACTCGGATTTTTTTGTGCTTCGACTATAACTCACTCGCGTGCATAGCCGTAAAACATTTTGTATACTGTAACCGTGTATCCAGAAAGACGAAGGCTCGAACTACTCGCGTGTTAGGGGTGTGGGATAGGGTTGGACGGTCGCTCGGTCTCTTCGTTTTTTCTAACCAAGTATCTAGTTGTATTTTATTTCAATGTTTTGCAGAGCTTTTCTTTGTATTTGACAATTCGTCAATGTGATGCACTAAACAAATTACTGAAAAGACATTGAACTGATTTTGTTTTTAGCGTTATTCCAGATAAGTAGATGAATAACAGAAAGCTTTTGTGATGGTGACTGTTATTTGGACAGTAGTTATTTTGAAAGTATTGCCTCTTAGAACAGAGCTAGTAAATTTAAACCAGTAATTTGTATGCACTCTATGAGAAAATACACAATTTGGTACTTTATTCATGTATAGGCCTACCGGTATGTTTAGTTTTTCATTTTTCTTAGCTGTAGCAGATTTTTTTATTCTCCTTTGAAAAGGAATCGTACCACTTAGACCAGTGTAGCTTGAATCGCAAATAGATTTCAATTCTTCAATAGTACCAGTTAAATGATATAGATTTTCCTATCGATTTGCGTGGAATCATAAATAAACAAATACATTTCACATTTTGCTTCGCTCTAAACATGCGTCTTTCAACTGTCACGTGACATTGCCTTGTTGCTATAGAAACTAGAATCTGTAGCGCACGGATCGATGTTATTGGTTTAAATTCTGTTGGGGTGAGCATTTTGGCCCATTCGTAACAACAATAGCCCACGCTCAGTTTCAAGACGCAGTCTAAGAATAAAATGAACATAAGATTCAGACCTATTTATGTGACTTTTTTATATCGATGGGATTGTGGATCGATAAAATGCTGTGTTTCATTCTCCATATACAATCCTTGAAATGCGCCCAGGTTACTTTTTTTCTCAATACTAATAAAGGTGTGTATGCGATAAGTTATTCCATGAGATATCTAGATTCTTTAAAAGAAATCAGTGGGCGATCTTGTAGTATCCCTTTACCCTATAAGCGTAGGTATAGAGACGTGAAAAACACATCCTTTACGTTGTGACGTGGGCAGCATTGTTGGGCGTAACATGTAGGACTATCCGTGTGACGTCACAAGTTGACGCGAAAGACCTAGTATAGAGCAAACGAGAAATAACTTACACTCTTTTTTTTGCTTCCTTACTTTTGTCTTCAGTTTTTACTGATGAGAGATGAACGAAATATCGTTGTAAAAAGTTTGGTCACCATTGTTCTGATAACCCATAGAGGCTTCTGTCAAGTGACGTCACTCATTATCAAAAAGACGGTCAAGTCAGCATTTTCCACCAATTGGTATCAATTCTCATCTATCTTCATCTGGTATCAACTATCTTGGATAGTCCACCAGTTCCATTGTTGATTATATGTTACATTATATGTTACCGGTACTTGAAACACAACATACCATCCCATGAAGTGTGTGAGGTACTTTAAATCTAGAAATAAATGGTATGCTTGCGGACATTGTTTGCATATCTTATATCAAAAAAATGCGGTTTTAATATAGGCTGGTCTCAAGATATAAGTAGGCTTATATAACATAATTATAACATGCTATAATTTAGTAGATACACCAATGCCATCTTTCAATACCTTCACATCAATTAAAATTAGGACTTTTCAAACTCGATATCTGCTGTTTCCATATAGCTATATTGACCGCTAAAAGAAGTACTCTTTGTAACTGTGAAGGGTGACCATTCTAGTTTGTATTAAATAGAGTCGTGTTCTCACGATATTATAATTTTGATAACACTTCCCGATCAAAAGTTATCAAGACAAAAAACTTCGACTAAATCCATTCCCATACAAAGAATGCTCTTTCAATTTACAGAAGATGCTTCAAGAATTGACTTGACACAGGACACATTATTATTGTCAACTGTTGAAAAATATAGTCCTATTCGCCGTGACAGTGAACGTATTTATGTGGTTAATAATCCATGCAAACCGTGACTAAAGAAGTATAAAATACGTGAATAGACGACTGAAACTGAATATATTGACATCGCCTTATATGGGCATGCACCTATCCCATGCTCTGTTGACATACAGACAGTGTTTGCTAACGTGCAGACCGATTGGCAGCTGGGCACGCCAGACCGTTAGTGCTGTTGCATAGGGTCGACGGTCGATCGGTACCGCCAACGTTCGTCGAGTCACGTATTTATTGGGTTCAACCGACACGTTTTCGACTGATAAGATCGGATGTTATGCGCGTATTTTTGTATGTAAATTAAGTGGTAGACCTACATTAATTGTCCTCTTCGGCTATTTCCGGACGTGTGGTTAGGGTAATTGAAGCAAAGTTTAAACAGTAAAAGTTACTTTTTATATGTAAAAAAGTCACTTCTTGGTCGTATCAGTTTGCTGAAGATCTAATGTAAAATTGTAGGCAATTTACTGATTTTCATCTGTTGTTTACTGTTGGTCGTATGATGAAATTTGACAACTATTGAAATAATTTAAATTTAATTTGAATGTGAAAAAAAATCGAGATAGAGTTTTTGAGGGGAAAATATCTAATCAATGAAATCAATTAATTGGGCAATTATCCCTATTTCCTGTTTTCTTCATTAGGATAGGTCTGATTCTAAACTACATCTTCTACATTTTCCTCGCGATGGGAATGCGGATTAAAATCAAGGAGGTTAGATACTTGATTAAAATGCATACGAATTAAAATGTATGGTTTATAATATGTCTACCATTTGATAACCATGGAGACATCATACGGCAACTTTCATTGTCGACAACAATGTATTAGAATTTCAAGCATAATTGCTGCCGATATAGTGACAAATTACTAATACATCCCACCGCTAAATTGATTCTGCATCTCTTGCTTACCAATATTGATTGCTTTCAGTACACGAGTGCTTCAGACTTTAAAATTGAATGCTTGGCTTGGGGTGAATTAAACGTTATCATCCTGTTATACTGTAGTGTGTGCGTGAAGTGTAGTGTCACAGTCACATTGCCTTGCCAATATGATGAAGCTAGAATTATCTTATTCTGTGGAAGTAATTACGAACTTAGCCTATAGTTGGTAGTTATCTTTTACAATATAATATTTTCATATAGTAATTATGGTCTGTTCTCCTGAAAAGAAGTCACACATGAAAAATAGTAATAATTTCTATGTTAATGAAATTTGAAAAGAGGTCAAATTGATTATGTCCAATTATTATTATTATTAACAGATGAAAATGAATTCATGGATATACAATATTGAAATACAATGCAATATAATTGTAATACTAAGTCAATATAGCTGTTTACTGCGAAAAAAATGTCGAGAAAATATCCATTTTCAATCTTCAATACGTTTGTTTATTTTTCCTTACATCATCTTGACTTTTTTCTTCTTTTTCTTTAATTTTTTTCATATGCATGCAATTCTAGTTATTGTATTATTTCAGTTTGTTTTGTGGTACAACAATCGGTACGTATTGAAATGGTATCGATATGCACTTGTGTGCCAGACTGTACCCTTCATCCCACATCTGATTGACCAGAGCAATGGCATTAATCTGTCACGCCCTGGGTGTTCCTTCGCTGCCTTCTAGATATCAATGGAAAAGAATAAAGGATGACATTTGAATTCATCCCCAACCTGTCTTTGCCCAACCTCGTCCATTACGTTTCATCGAACGCGAGAATTTTTATTGAATAATTCTTCTTTTTAAAATCAAATAGACGCGATCGTACAAATTTTGGCCCAAAACTTGTTTTAATTGCTTGCGATGTTGGCTCAGGCCACTTTTTTACCTATTCTCTCTGTTTGGATGTAACTTTGCGTTTGATAGGTATATATAGGAGTCTAATTGTATAATTGATATTATCAATACTATTGAATTCATATTGATAATAATTAATATTCGATATAAATAATCCATCGTAATACGAAGATTGTTGAAAAAAAAGAACATTTGAACAAACCCACCTTTAATGCATGGCGTATGCCTATCTCATACGCATAAACAGTCGATACGTCTGTTACTCAAAAAGACATTATACATCATTTTAGTAACGCAACTGTCCGTCTGCAGTTGTGTTCTGTTTCTCAACATGGTTTTTATTGCGATATATATATATATATATATATATATATATATATATATATATATATATATATATATATATATATATATATTATATATATATATATATATATATATATATATATATATATATATATATATTATATATATATATATATATTTCGACTTCTTGACTTCCATTCTCGAGACATCAAATGATTATTCTTCGATAGACAACGCCATCAATATTTAGGTTATATCGTAAGGTACCAAATGAATACTAAATTTATTCAGTACCCGGTATTTAATTGTTACATACAGTTATAGGGCTACTTTGTTTATATCTTCGTTTCAAACAAAGTGCTTTAGCTATTTGCTAAAAAAATACTCGTAAGCCCCTATACCGATTCGGGCTGATTGACATGTGATGTCGAGTCAATTGAAGATTCACCTCTGTCGTGAACCCTGATTCATTCGTTTTATTAATATCTATATCTGCACCCTTATTCTTTTAAGGGAGGAGGCCAGTGAAATTTTCACTTTTTTCACTTTTTTTTTTTTTCATATATTTAATTTGTTATGTATTTATAATTCTTTTTTTACTCCATATTACTGATAATACTACCACAACTAATCAATTTTCGATTTATAGTCCCTGTATGTATAGTTTCATGGCCCAAAATTCGCTGTTTTGAAGCCATTTTGTAGCTATATTTTCAGTTGATTACAGACTTTTGAATCACCCACAATTTATGTTGCCAAGGTTAGTGTATTTGCTGATAGGTATCACCACTTGCTTGAGCAATCATTTCACTGTTTTTACTTTTTAGTATCCAAGAAGCTTTGGTTCACAAATTCAAACTGTCAGACTAGAACCATCTAGAACGAAACTCCAGATTTTACTTTTTCCCTTGCGTTTCACTTCACACGTTTTACAGTCTTTTGTCATTTCTGTTGGTTTGAGTCATTTATGAAATGGGTAAGAACAAGAAATTGTATATAAAGAAAACAAAGAAAGAAATATCCAATGCTGCTAGGGTCAATTCTGAAAAGAGAGCTATTTTCAGCCCTAGGCCAGCGGATGATGTTTTGAATGAATCAGGTAAGCCTAAAATTACAACAACAATACTCATTCATAATACTCATCTGTTGGGCATATGATTGTTATGTAACTATGACTGCTTGTTTGACTTATAGCTGGACAAATAGATGTAGGCATATGTACCGGTACGCTAACTGTACCCAGTAACAGCAAACGTAGGCCTAGGCCTATTCCCGGGCTGGCAGAAATACCGATAAGCCCAGGTGCAGCTTCCGAGAGTTCTTCAGACACAGAATACATGTCAGGTGTGGAAGAACTAGAAAACTCGACTGTTGAGGAGTGTCAGCCTTCAACAAGTACCGGTACTGGAGTGTCAGACAATATTTCTGAACGTGAGCCCACGCCCGTTGTCACTGGCCCGAATAAGAAGAGTGAGCGTATACAGGCAGTGTACGCTACTGCGGATGATCCTGTTACCATGCCATCTGATAACACTGTAGAGTATATTATAGCAAATATTGATACATATTCTGAATTATTGAGTCACTGCGTTTGTTCCATCTGTAAAGTGCACAGTTTGACTGTTACTAAGACGCACTCAGCTGGATTAGCTCACAAATTGTCACTTCACTGTGAACTATGTGGAGATATCAATAGATCAGTGTATACGTCAGCCCGTATGTCGACCGGTTCATCGCGTCCTGGGTTCGATGTGAATCGGCGAGCCGCAGCAGCTATGACACACATGGGAAAAGGCTACTCTGGGTTTGAACAATTTTCCACCATCATGGGATTGAATCCGATGAGCAAAACCTCCTACGCGAGCCATTTGAAAAGTTATAGCAATGATGTCACTAGTCAAACATCATTTTTGGATGAAGCGCGTCGAGCAGTGAGAGAAGCGTACGCTAATCTGAACCCATCGTTGCTACTGGATGCCATGATAGAAATTGCTGTGAGTTTTGATGGTAGTTGGCACAAAAGGGGTTTCACGTCCAAGTATGGTTTCGCTGCGGTAATCGATTTACTTACAGGATTTGTCGTAGATTTTGAAGTGCTATCGAAGTATTGCCAGTCCTGTGAAATCGGGAAGTCGGAACTGGGTGAAGATTCTCCAGAATATCAAGTCTGGTACAACGGCCACAAGTCATCTTGTCAACAAAATTACGAAGGTTCATCTCCTGCGATGGAGGTCACTGCAGCCGATAGGCTGTGGCGAAGGTCCGAATCCTTCGGAATGCGGTACACCACTTTACTGTCTGACGGTGATGCCAAGACATTCAACCATCTTGTGAAGGAACAGATTTATGGCCCAGATGTTAGTTTCGAAAAAGAAGAATGCTTGAACCACGTTGCGAAGAGACTTGGCACTGGTCTTCGTAATGTGATTGCTCACGAAAAAGGTCAAGGAGTTACTCTCGGAGGTCGCTCTTATGGAAGCCTGAAACCTGACGTCATCAAATCTCTGACTAGGTATTATCGTAATGCTATTGTCAATAATATGCACAGCACCAATGAGATGAAGACCGCAATATTTGCAACACTCTACCACTGTTCGTCCACTGATTTGAATCCGCGGCACCATAAGTGTCCAACAGGCGAGAATACGTGGTGTTTCTTCAACAAAGCATTGGCTAATAATTCTAAACCTGGAAACCATAAAGATTACATTGGGACTCCATTATCAAATAAAGTTGTGACCAAGATCCTGCCCGTCTATCAGCGCCTTGCGTCAGATTCCCTACTTGAACGGTGCTTACTCGGACGGACTTCGAACGCAAACGAAAGTTTGCATAGTACCATCTGGCGCAGATGTCCGAAAGATACATTTGTCTCTAAAATGCGTATCGACATGGCTGTTGTGGAAGCCATCTCTGTTTTCAACAACGGATGTAGTGCATCAGTGAAAGAAAATATGGCAAATGCAAAACTTTCTCCAGGCCATTCCACAGCATCCTTGACGAAGAGACGAGACAAACGACGGGTGGGAAAGAGCCAAGTTCGTGCAGCATTGGCCTTCGAGAAGATGCGACATATAAAGAAGCTGGCTATGCTGAGAGCTGAAGAAAAACTGAAGAAAAATGAGGGTCTCACGTATGGGGCTGGTGCCTTCTAGTATGCCAGGCAAGGAGTTATGAGGAACTGACTTACTAAATCTCAACTCGAATCTGCAAATGTATTTTCTGGGATATATTTTTTCGACAATATACAATATGGAGAATGATGCAACTTCTATAATATTTTATGAAACATATCCATTTTTTTTGTGAATATTTTTGAATACATGCTCAATCATTGACAGTTATCTTTGTCAGTTATGTCTGATGGAACTATTGCAAATAATTGTATAACTTGAATACCTTTGAAATGTATTGTTTCAAAAAATTTGCTGAGGAATACAATCTTGAAATATACTGATAGTATGTCACATATAAGAGGATGATAACTGTTGTTCATTACTGTATCATTTATCTCCATTTTAAAATGAAAAAAAAAAATGTAAAAAAATAATTACTCGAATGAGGGCTTTCTTCATCACTATTCGTGAAAATTCATAAAAAATTTAATTCCAAGGCAAATTTTGGATAAATAATTTTGAATTATTTTTTTTATTTTTTGTTGCCCATCAAATGATAATCCACTGAATTTTCATCCACTTTGTTGGTATATTTAAGAAGTTGGGATTTTCACTGGCCTCCTCCCTTAAGCCGTATAACTTGATCGAATTCGACTCAATGACTCAGTTATACAATGGATCACTAACCAGCTGAGTTCAAAGAAATGAAAAGTATAACTAATTTTAAGTCCAATGTCAAGAAATTTCTGCTTGACAAATCGTTCTATTCTATTGACGAATACTTATGTATTAATTATTGATCATTAATTTTCATTTATTGACGATTATCATTCTGTAACTGTGCAGTCTCTTCACTCTTCTGGTAATGCAAAAATATTATTATTATCATTATTATTATTATTATTATTATCATTATTATTATTATTATTATTATTATATAAATTATAAATTACAAAATGGAATAAAACGCCTAAAAGAAAAATTATAATATCTTGATGAAAGTTCTACGAAATATATTCTCTGCTCTCTAATACTTCTCTTTGTAAAACGCCGAGACCGTATTCCACAGTGGTTTCTTCTGCTGCTCGATTGAACAGTGATTGGCTGGTGTAAAACCAGAATGATGCGAGGGAGAACCGAGGGTGATGAAAATGTGGCTTCGATCGACCGTCCTGCTGTATCACTTACGTATGGCGATCTGTAGTTTCGAACCATCACTGCTGTTTTTACGGATGATGAGCAATCGAATATCCGGCCACCACATCGACTCATCACAATGACTTTATAGGAATTTGATTATAATAATTTTAAATGATTTAATGAGAATATGTCATCATATCCGCTGGAGAGTTACTTCCTTAGTTACTCACATATTTGGAGGTTAGAAAAAGTGTGCGAAATAAAGACACACTATTGTTTACATTTTGAATGTCTACTATGAAAATCGCTTACTGCAACGTACATTTAAAAATGTGCATCCTACAACATTGTAGAAACCATACATAATATATTTTCATAATTATAAACTCCGTGGTGATCAACAACGGAATATCAACAAACTCTTTCCAATTGTTTACTTGCGAACGTTGTGGTGAACAGTGATTGATTGTTATACAATCATATTGAAGTAAAGTGGCTTCTCTTCAGCATAAAATGGCATATTACTTCATTGTACAGCTGGAATGCAAATGCGCTTACTGACTTATCTTATAGGCTGTGAGCTTGTGACATCATCATCTTTTCAGACAGGCCTATGTGTTCTGAGACCTGTAAATATCAAAACCTGACATTTTTCAGTCAAACCCGAGTCGTCCACTTGGCTTAATCATCTAAGGCACTGCGTTAGGAACTAAAGTGAAGTTTTGTGAATATTCTTAATCCATCACCCTCTCATTTTTACCCCTTAATACTTGGCCGTTGGGGACAGGGAGGACGGGGTCTCAAGCAAATAAATATAAATCAATTAAAATCTGTAGGATGTTCGTTGTTTACGTGTATTTACGTGTTTCTAAATTAATATGTAACTTGAATCTATCGGTTACTGATCTTTACCCTCTTCGACTGTGTTATAAATACATTTAGTTAAATTTAGTTAAATACATTTAGTGTAAATTAGAACCAAATTTAAAATAAAAACATTGCCTCTTGTAAAAAAAGGCAGTGTATGACGGATTCTGGCTATGGTCGAGTGACCAATGAATTTGTTGCACTTTGCTAGCGCTTAATGTGCTTTGAATTAATAATGGAATAGATCACTTCGACAGATGCAGAGTTGGAGTGATATACTTGTTTCCGCGAAAGAAGAAGGTCGTCTACCGACTATAAATACTTATAAAAATATCACACTCACCGACTCACGTAACCTTTTTGCAGCTTGAAGGATTTTCAAAGATGCAGTCTCAATTCTTTTTGTGAATCTCTTCATGAAAATTGTAATGCCGATGTATGCTATACAGATATAACGGTGATATTTGTGATGTTTGTGTTGGTTGACGACCTTCTTTCGTGTATACAAGTATATGTACAATTATCACTTACAATTACTCGCAGGCCCGGCACGTGATAAGCTAGCTCTCCATACAAAAAATGACTGCAAAACTTTGCGTGACAAATTCGCATAGCTGTTTCCATGATGTGCGAAATAATTTCGCAATTCCTAGCGCATCCTAGTGATTTCATTTTGAACAGAGTAGCACTCGATGTGCCTTAAACGGAAGTAGACTTTAGCGACTGCGCGATAGCGATTTTTTAGCGAAAAAGTTGAGTTTGGCCCAACTCATCTTGGCCACCATGTTGCGAAATTCCAACATAGACTCCTAGTGGTTTTCGAGTCTGTGATTGGATATCGACTAATTTTTGTTCGTTTCGTTTCGCTTCGCAAACGTGTTTATGGAAAGGCAGCTAGAAAGATAAACTATGTATACATATCGCAGGCACGAGCTGCTCGGAGTATATACTAGGTTATTGTTGGTTTGAAAGTAGATTGGTTTCGTATCGGCTCATAGCATTTCTTGGAAAAGTAATTGCAGATGTACCTTTGTAGTTGGATTGCAATCGGTTTAGACTCTTTACCAATCGTTGTGTTCGTTTCGCAGCAATTTCTCCAAGCGACCAAACCGTTCTTCAGTCTACTGCTATCATGTTGGCGAGTTTTTTTTAGATGTATAGGGAAAAGTCCGGGAAACTGAAATTGTATGTAATTATAAGATACACTCGGTCACATAGATCCACTGGTCGATCCAGTCACATCAAAATGGACCCCGAAGAAAATGTATTGACATTATACCTGATGAAACCAGTAGACCGTAGACGTACTCCATATGCACACGGTCGTGAAAAAAAAGGGTGAAAATGCGCGGATTTTGTTGAAACATATGTTGATGATGGCTCAAAAAACATTTTTTTATGACCGCAAGTGTACTGACTTTCTTGCGTGTACTTGTAATGACACAATCAATGAATAAATAGATGAAATAGATTAGTATCTATAAATATAGCCTTACTATTAAAATGTGTTATCAGGTTCAATACAACTTTATTTCATTATTGCGACCGGCCTCGTATAGTTCTGTGAAATAGTTTTACTCTGGCATGAAAATACAGCAGAATAAAGATTAAAATCATTGAACTAAACATTTATACTACATTATAATGATGAAATCGGAATGAAGAAGACACATAATGGGCGGCAGCGTTGTCGTCTCGCTTATCTGCAATGTGTACACTGCAATGTGAGCAATGTGCCATTTTGCATAATGCGCAATGTGTGCCATTGCTGTTCATAAATGCACTTCAATTGCGTTCCAAGAGGTTCTTATTACAATTTGTTGGTAAGTTTCCATTCCATGCACTCATCTCCTCCACAGACGGAGTTATAATTTACAGTAAGCCAAGTGGAAGGGGCAGCTACAAAACACCAACAGCGGCCAACTTGAAAATGCTAAAAATGACTTCTGTCAATTGACGTTGGAAGAGAACAATATACACTAGTTTGAATCAACCAATCAGAATGTTTGGTAGTTCACCAGTGTTGCTATGGTAACGATTGTTACTTGTTAGTGATTTGCTATACTTGTATATTTGTTATTTGTGACTTGTGTGTTTGGTCGCTTGATACTTGCGTAGGCCTATATTCAATTCTATTTGTAATTGATGAGCGTAGCGAAGTCTCCATCCCACTCTTATAGGGCTTTGTCTGTGTGTTTTTTTTTTTTTTTTTTTTTTTTTTGTAAGCACTCCACAGGTCGCAAGGGTTGACTGATCAACATGAAACTTTTTTTGTACACGCAAACTCATCTAACTTAGAACTGTATAGTTTTTGGAATGAATCGGTCAGACCGATTTTGAGAAAAATCATCTCAAACTTTCTAAAAACCCCATAAGATTTGGCTGGGCAGAAAATGTTGGAAAATGAAACCTCTCCAAATGGGATGAAATTTTCTCTAAATGTGTAAACATGGATTTTACACATTATTACGATTTTTTAAGCAATTCTGATCAGTCGTTTTGAAGAAAAAAATAAAAATAACTGATAATATTCATCAAATATATCATACAAATTGTTACAGAATTAAGTTGTTGAGATTCACTGCTTTCTAGATTCAAGAGTTGACCAACAATGAAGTATTTTTTATATGCGTCAAGGTGTGTAGATTACCAGAGTCAATAAGGTTTCAAGATTAGAACTACTTTAACGACTTTTATAGCTTATTCAGAAATCAAGGTGTGTAGAATACCAGAGTCGATAAAGTAGCAAGGGTAGAACTACTTCAACGACTTTTATACCTTATTAGGATATCTCGCTCATCTTACAACGCATATTTCGCGTTTGACTAGTGAATAATAAATTGATAATTAGGGTATATACTCAATCAAGAATCAACAAAATGGAATAATTTTCATTGTAGGCCTAATAGATGAAAATTAATAATATTTTTAAATGCACATTTTAACACATTTTAACAAATTTATTCTCTGTTTCTATTTTGTTAATCGAACGTAAATAGTTGGGATTGGGGTATATTTTAGATTGCCTTTGGGTTTGGGTTAGATTACCACTACTCATCGATTCGCCGCAGTGAAACATTTATTGTCGTAGCACAATGCTTGAATAATATGAATTGCATCTTTGATAAAGGTAGGTGGGGTTGTGTAAGATTATTTTAATGGATTCTATATGGTTGGATTGGGTTTACTTGATTTTCAGTATTGTCCAGCATGTCTTGATAAAACGCATGCCCAAAGGCAAATCTTTGAATTTTCTAAAAGAGGTGTTCATCCGCTGAAAATCTTTTTCTTTTGAATAATTTCGCTAGCTGCATAATTATTGATTTATGATTGAACTTTATGAACTTTTGCCTATTTGGGCCTACATGTTGTCTCTTTCGACTTGTTTTGTAAAAGATTGTTTTGAAACGCTGTAGAAAACAAACCCCTGATTTTGATCCAATTTTTCCCTTCATCATCTTTTGTTGATTTCTTTTTATTCTCTCTGTAACTTCAGAATTGTGAGGTTCATTATAATTAGGTCAAGTTTTTTTTCACATAATGAAAACATGTCTGTTCATTTTACATCATGTCTGCTGATTCACTTGTTCTTTTACTAATCCCATCGTTGAAACGTTTTAGGGTTTTGTGGATTTATGTTCAGTGTCCATTTCATTTTGTTAATTAATAAAGAGATTTTAAAACATACATGTGTATGGTAAAAAGAATCGATGTAATTAATTATGCCGTGTTGTGACGTTATTGTAGTGAGGTATATCTCAGAGTGCCCATCCTCTTTTGTAGGCTTGTGGTGGATTAAAATGATATCATTGGAGGGAGCGTTTATGCTATCGAATGAACTCTATCATTCCTAAGCCACGTTTTTTTTATTCGCGTCTTGTCGCTTCTCCGCTCCTTTGCTGCCTATACTCGCCATTATAACTCATCCGTGGAACTGCGCACAAAAACAAACAAAGAGCCACACAGCTATATATGTGATGATGTTACACCCTACGAGAATAATTTAATTTATTGTTTTTTTCACGAAAAAAATTCTCTCTATCTTTCGTTGACGTAGTTGTATATTTTTTGGAATGTATAATTAAATTAAATAAAAAAGAGAAATAAAGAGCATTTCTGTTGTTCATATTGGAGCAGATGTCTGAAGTTTTAATATAGTAATATTGTGAAGTTGCACAACTCAATGGTTGCACGTAATTGTGTTTATAACTTGACCAAATGTATATTAGCCCTTGGTTTATATTATTCTCTCGGATGGTGTTTTCTTCTCATCTTACATGCGCTCCACAATTGTGAAATGGCTGTGTATACCAACCTTGACTGAACGAAACGTTACGTACTCGGATATAAGATATTATTTTATGAAGAAAGTAAAACAACGATATGGGTGTAATTGATCACTCGTATAGTATTACTATCAGCTGACATTTTAAGTAAAATAACGAAATGAAAACAAACTTGATAAGTTTACACTGACAGTACAGTAAGTAAGTTACTAGATAAACTACTAACAAACCGAGGAAGTTTACAAACGATTGCAAAAATTCAAATATTTAATCAATTAATTGCATGGTCTACATATAGATGTGTACATTTATTTAGGTAGATTTGAATACAATGTGACTTTGGTAGTGGATATTGTGTCCGCCATGGCCGCTTTAGGTTGAACGCAATTAAATGAATATATATGTATGAAGTTATGCATGTTTATTGTATACCTCTGTGAAACATTCAATTTATTGTTCTAATCTTTCCGAGGCGTGGTAGGCCTATGTTGGTTCCAATCAACATAGTTGTTGGCGAGTCGGCACTCCCGAGCGTTATTGTTGACGAATAGGGAAGACTATCGATTAAAACCGAAAACAGTATGGCCCCAGGGAAACGTTTTCAGCCATAAAATGGTAGTTTAGTTCGCGAAGTTTATACATATCATGCTGTTTCCTTGATAGTTGATACCACTATAAAATCTACCGGCACATTCAGTCCAGTTGCTAACGCGCTTGCTTGATTCAATCCGGGAGGTGAGGGGCATATCGGACGTGGTTCGATCCCCGCCACCGTCCATCTCCACAGTTTTTTGTTCGTGGTATTCCCTCTAGTCTAGAGCTCTTACGCTATGCTATTGCACTTTATAGGCCTCGACCGCTTCCTTCCCATTATCCTTCCATTACCTGAGAAACCTTCATCTCATGATCTCGTTAATCATTATTTCGACGCCAATAGATCTTAGTTATCATTACAGAGCGCCGTTAAACTCAATATAAATAGATACACTGTCAAGTCTGGTTTTTGTTCTTGCTCAACTTTGCTTCAATAGAAAAAAAAAGTTGTACAATTATTGCTAATGTGATTGAATATTTTCACAAAATATCAGAATGTTTAGTATTTTGAAGGGGAAGTGGAAGCGGTCGTGTACCACTTATAAATTGAAGATAATATCAAACCACACTGCCTATGTAGACTAAATAACAGGACGTTGAAAACTACGTCAAACGATACCCGTGATTTTATAAATAATCAATTTTATCAGTAAGAAACTAATAAAATAACAAAATAAGAAAATAATCATAGTAGAATCAATTAGTAAGAAAATAACGAAGACCAGACGTCGTGAGCAACGTGCATGTATGCAGAACCAATCACCCACCTTCACATAGGCCTACACTGTCCGATTTCACACTACCTGTTGTGAAATTGCTGTACCATTTTTGTAGCTATATGTCACTTTCATTGTTGAATTATTGTAGTATACAAAAATTACAACAAACAATTACAATTATTATGTTATCGACGATGTAGTCGTCCAAGGCGTTGCACAGCTCAGAAATCATTATTTTAAAGTTTAATAAAACTGTATTAACTATCTTACTTTCTATTTGAAACTAGTAGAATAGGCTTCTATCACGTAGCAAATGACAAACAATCGTTACCATAGCAACACAGCGAACTGGTAGACTACCAAACATTCTAATTGATCAATTCCATCTGATGGACATTGTTGTCTGTCAATCTCAACAATGAAAGACGTCACTTGACAGAAGCCTATAAGTAAATGAATAGTAAATGTATAATAAATATATATTATAAATATATAGTAAATACATACCGGTACATGAAAGATACATCAATTCAGTATGTATATGTAGTATATTTATTTTCTATTCACCATATAATTATATATGTGCATTTAGTAATTAGTGTATTTATTTGTTTAATCTTATATAATAATTCGCTCTATATAATAATATATAATATATATAATAATATAATATATAATAATTATATATAATAATATAATTTCTCTCCACAGACATACACTAATGATTTTTAAAAAAGTTGAGTGTAGCAAAGTTTTCAAATATTTACAACAATTCTGCCAATGTCCTTTTCAACAATAATGTTGAACTATTACACTGAATACTACTAATAACAAATGTTACACTATATAGAACCGGCATATGTAGCTCATGTGACCCGGGAGGTGAAAGGACATATCGGACCCGGTTCGATCCCCGCTACCGTCCATCTTTACAGGGGTTTTCGTGGTTTCCCTCTGTAGTCTGGGCTAATGCCGGGATGGTTCCCACAATATAGGCCACGACCGCTTCCTTTCCACTATCCTTCCCATTACCCACAATACCTTCATCTCATCATCCCATCATGACATTAATTATTCATCCGACGCCAATAGATCTTAGTCATCATTACAGTGCGTCGTTAAAACCCAATATATATATATATATATATATATATATATATATATATATATATATATATATATATATATATATATATATACATATATATATATATATATATATATATATATATATATATATATATATATATATATATATATATATATATATATATATATATATAAATAAATACTATATAGTATAATATGGTAATAGATGTATATGCGCATCGTAGGATTTTTTCAAGCCAGTATAATGGTATAGTTCTTTTTCAAAATCGGTTATAAGTAACATTTTATTTTCAAAGTCTGTGC
Source organism: Brachyptera risi (assembly GCA_964007535.1). Lineage (NCBI taxonomy): Eukaryota > Metazoa > Arthropoda > Insecta > Plecoptera > Taeniopterygidae > Brachyptera > Brachyptera risi. The sequence goes on from OZ023326.1 coordinate 60,038,976, forward strand.
TGACTATTCGATGTCATCGTCATCCAATAAGAGTGCCTCAATCTCGAACCCCTTGTTGCATGAACTCTTTGACAGTAGGCAGCACTCAATTACGAATACAAAACAAAACAAAACTATTCATGCAAGAACTTTTTTTGATTGACGAATGGGGTTAAGTTGGTTGGAAATCGTGGCAACGTTGTGTTTATGGTATTTAAATTGAAGTGTTTTTGTCATTCGTTGAAGTGTCAATTAATACAGATCTCATGGTTTCAACATTACTGTGGGAGGGGTGGGAGAGGGAGCGTATTCATTCGTCAGAACCAGACCCACAGTTAATATGGGGTTACTTTTCAGTATTGTTGTATATAGAATAAACGTTTTCGCGGAAATTACAAGTGGGGTTATGGAGCTCAATAGAATAATGAGACACGGACAATTAAAATGTGAGCCTAAGTGCAGCTGTCAGTTGGCGGAAAGCGCGGGAAAATGCCCTATTATTATTGTTGAGGTATTGTCGAGTAATGTACGATGACGTCACGTGGATGCACTGCATGAGGGCAGAGGCGCGGACCCACATGCTTTATTCGTCAGAGTCTGTAGAACAATAGTTCAGTTTTCATTAGTGAGTAAGTCATGCACGCAATACTAGCTGATGGTCATTATTTAGAATCTCTTTCCATCTTTTGACATCCTTGTGAATGTTGTCTACTCTATAATAAGTCCGAAACAATTCATTTTTTAGATAAAGATAATTTCTTGTGGCTTTGGGTTGATGCATTGAATGTTCCACGTTTCAGTTTTTGCGATGTAACATAAAAGTAAAACTTAAATGCTAATATCTCGAAAAATATATTAACGGTTTTCTTCGATCAATTTTAAAACTTTCTTGATCGCCCATGTTTCCACGGAGTGCATTAATGAAAATTGTACTATATATAAGAAATGAAAAAATAAATTCAACATAGTAGCAGTGCGTTTTATAACGTGCTGTCGGTCACTTCGTGTTCATCGTAGGCCTACTGCGGTTTATGTGGTTTTCCAAAGTTACTGAGACGACGTCTTCTTTCTCTGCATGACCTGTCATCGTCTCCGAAAACAACCACAACAATCAGACAGATCTCTGGTTCTAGCTATGCGCTCATAAAGTATAGTTATTAGTTTATAATTTTATACCGTCATTAGTGTATCGGTATGTACAATCATTATCCTATTATTCTTGTCTACATTATTTTCCCGTGAATAACATATCGTATACGCCGTGGTTACACAAGCATCGTTATTTTTGTTTTAATTTTACTCCAGCATGGAATCTTTTCAGTTAATTAACCATCATTAAGGGAAGTGATTTAGCTTGTACCCTCATATTGAGCAGAACAGTAAATCAATCTTGCAATTTATAGAACATCAATCATTTACATTTGCCGCGTGCTTCATTGTATAACATCTTGAATGATTGCATTGAATTAAATCATGCAACTAATATGACCCTCTTTATACTTGAAGAAAATGGAACGATTTGAAAGTGATATATTGAAAACTTGCAGGATATTGCAAGATTTGATCGATCATTGTTTGTTTTGAAGCCATCACTAAACGCTAATAAATGGAAAACACCCGTTATAGATGGTTTCTTATTGATATCGGATATGCAAAGTTTTGCCTTAGCGGGCGATGGGCGTGGGTGTGGGGGAGCCTACACCCAATGTGGGTCATGTCGATTTAAAATACGGCGGAGTTGATTTGTTTTGTGTGCAGCTTCTTGAAATAGCCCCCCCGAGCTCTTTGGAGAACACCCAAGTTTTGTGATGCGGGAGGATTATAACGCGACGTAGGTATAGGGAAACAACTGAAATCTATACTTGCGGTATTGAGCCCTGTATTGAAATCGGATGTTCTCTATATACAATGGAAAACTAGAAAAGTACACGTAATTGGCAAGTGTTTAGAAAAAATCATTATTATTATTTGAATGTGACTAATAATGTGAAGAAATATGGTGTAATGCGGAAAATTACACATATTTTCCCACTTCCAAAATTGCATTTTTTGTGGTTGATACTTGTATGCATAGCACAATTCAACCAATGTTCTAACATTATAGTTGACTCAAGTGATAATTGGTTATTCTATATCATTATTTTTTCTTGAAATTAATAATACATCTGACTTGACGTAGTAACTACATCGTAGAATATAATTTGCTTTCTATATTCATATCGTACGTTCACGCATTGAACGAATTACAAATGATGACTGCAAATTGCAATCAACATATAACATTCACGACTAATACATTTGTGTTGGCATCCGTCTATCTATCGTTCATCGAAAATTATTTCTAAAAAGAATATGTAAAAGATTCTGGGTTTATATAAACGTGTGCCGTCAATTAAATAATGTGTATTATGTGTTACACAGTGATCAGAAAAAGTATATTTTTGTAGCATATTTTGATATTATGTTGACTATCGAGTGATTACATATCAGCGAACACCAAAGTAAATCTTAATTAATCTTTCTTAATCTTATATTGATAATCGAGTGTTAATCAGCGAATATCGAAGAATATGGTATATTAATAGCATAGCCTTAAATCTCCCATTGAAAGTCCATCTATAGTATTTATATGGCAGCGTAATTGATATATGGCATTGGCAGGTAGTGAAATAGTATATGCATAAACTAAAGATATGATTACTAAACACTAAAGATAAGATATTATTGTTTGCCTAAAGACCCCACCAATAGTTGGGTTACACGGGTGTAAGAGTGAGCAGGTGATTATGAAACTATGATGTGATGATAAGTGGAGAGACCTTACAAAAACCCATGACTCGAACCCACGCCCAACGGTGACTTCAGTTTCAGAAGCGTTGCCATATATTTATATGGTAAAATGGTAAAATGGTACCAATGGTATATGGTAAAATATATTTATGTGTGGTGAAATATAATATGTTGATATATTTTTTGCTATTGACGCATAGTGTATTGTATTGTTTAATATATTGTTTTCCTATTCTGCGCACAAGTGGTGGTTGATGACGAGAGTTGAGATTACGACTCTGTTTTTTGTGGGTTTGTTCGTTTTATGCGTTTGAATGTTTGTTCGCTCTCTACGTGGGCAAAGAAGGGGGTGGCAAGGGGCAAGTTACAGGAAAAGTTTTTGTCATTCTGAGTCTCACACTAGTAAAACTGTTACAACGTTGTCAGTTTTTTTAGAAAATAGAAGTAAACCGTACGTCGCACAGCAAAAAAGATGAATTGAAAAAAGAGTTGTGAAAATAACAACGGACTGCACATAACTGAAGTTGAATTGATGTTTCATAGTTTAAAGACGATATTTGTAAAATGTGCGAAACATAATTTTTCATCACTTTGATGAAAAAAAATGGTATTTCCAAGATTTTTGTCAAGGGTATTATCGACAAATTGTTCGAGAATAATTTCCTGCCTATATTTACTTGAAATTTACTTGAAATTTTGTTTTTTACACTTAGTCTACTTTTACTACTCTACCCACACACAACCTATTGTGAGTATAATCTTATATTATTTAATACTGGTGGCATCGTTATTCTAACATGGTGGTACTGACGTGGGTGAAACAGTGGCTAGCACGCTGAACCGTCATTCAGGAGACCCCGGCTCCATTCCCGCCATGGTGAACCAGCCTGACAGACGCGTGTTCATGGTTTTCAATTTCCTCTGCCGTTTAAGTTCATAGGCCTACTGGGATGGTTGAAACACCAGGCCACGACCCGTAATAAAATACCCTTTGGTCCCATCGTCTCATCTCATTCATTATTCATGCACCGACGTCAATAGATCCAAATCATTATTACACAGTACGTCGTTAAACCCAATATATACTGAGACATGTGGCCTAGTGATTGATACACTGAACCGTCATTCAGGAGACCGGTGTTCGATTCCCGCCATGGCCAACCATCCTGACAGGATTTTCTGTGGTTCTCAGGCCTATACTGGGATGGTTCCAATTAACACAGGCGACTACCAACTCCTCCCCACTATCCAAAAACACATAATGAAAACCTTTCATCTCATCATCCCACTATCTCAAATATCATTCACCGACGCCTACAGATCGTAATCATCAGCACAGTGCGTCGTTGAACCCAATATAAATGAAATAAAAGTTGAACCCAATTTTACATCAAAACGTGGTGGTCTCAGCGCTTGGCTCAACTGTGTTGAAGGTGGACCGTACCTGCCAATAGGTGTGAAGCGACCCACGTGCGGTGTGTGCGTTACCATAGCAACATCTCGGTAATAATACCGAGCTAAGTAAACTAGCAGCTGTTGCCATTGTCACTTGCCTTCAATATCTTTCTGAGTGACAGCTGTTTACGTAATGTGTGCCATCTCATCGCACACCCGAGGGTGGATCGGAGAGGATCTCGCAAAATGTGACAATTCCTCGTAATTGGTGTAATATTCAGAACAAGTTTGTGTGTCGGCTGGCTTTGATCAATTAACCCTATTTATTATGCAGTACATGTTATTAAAATATCCTCCCCTCCCCTCGCCGCTCAGCCCTATTACATCACTAGTTATAATTTGGGCTACTGTATAGAAAATTCAGATGAAGGAGAGAGTGAATCGTAGAGTAATTTTGCTGAAGTTGAATGAAGATGCTAACAGAATGGTATCAAAACAAGAAGCGTAGGCTACACACTGTAGGTTATAATAATTATTTTATTATTTTTTTTTCGGAAGTGAAACAACATTGCTTCTAATTATAGTAACTCTATGGTGTACTCATATATTACAGTGCTCGAAGCATTTGCGTACATGTTTGTTTGTATATAGGTTTACATTTTCCACATAAAGATTATTTACCTATAATGATCATTGAAATTATTATATTAATACAACAATGAACAATTTATAAAACTACAACTGACAATTACAATCAAATTTACAAGAGAAAATTACAAGTTAATGGTTCACTAAGTGAATCGACAAAATACCTATGGAGCGTACATATACGTTTATAAAGGTACATATAAAGCGTTGAATTATGATTCACGGGACATATTTACTAATTAACATTCATTTTCTATTGGCTATATGGCTACACAGTCTACTTGAAACTTATTTTGCGTGTATTCACGGATTTGTATTCGAACTTTACAAGGCCTTCACACTATTCTTTAACAATTAAAAATAATCTTTTCGACAAGCTATCAAAAATATCATGAAAGATGTACCAGTGCAGTAACTCACTGGCGTATAGCTGGCAGACCTGTTATTATCTACAATTTGCTTCACTTTATTACACAAAAAGGGGCTCAAAAGAGTATTTATAGTTTTACTTTGATGATCCTTGTCGACCTCAATAGTTGGTATAGGTACTACGTGAGTTCTCGTTTTATGTATATTACCTTCTAATAATAACCCATTGCTTTTCATCATAATAAAATACAATACATACTTATTTGAAAGCTGGTTTGATTCCTAATTAACGTAAGTATCGTAATCTCTAATGTTGGATGCAAGAATCCGGTCTGGAGTGTTTTGTTTCATGTGGTGAATTTTCATTATCTTTTGTGTTCACTCAAGTTTGTTATAACTTAGCATATAGTAACATATTCGAATCTAATTTTGTTCAGAACAGAAATGAAGCAAAAGTAAGAAGAGTGTTTTTCACGATTTTGAAAGACATACATCATCAAAATGTATAGGAATTAAATAGGAATTTAATATTTGGTGTAGTCAGAAATTAGAAGGCCTCGGTTTGATACCCGCCAGCTTACCTATATTTACATGTATAGGTTTCTCTTGCTTATCCCATCTAGTCATCTACTATTACTCAGTATAGTCAGTATACCATTACCTAAGAAACCTCATCAGTCTCATTTGTCTCATCAGTCGATCCATCGTCTCAGTAATCATTACAGTACGTCGATAAACACTAATAAAAAAAATGAAATTACTAGAAATTACTAATGAGCAAGCAATATTTTCCTTAACAGTTGATACGGCCTATACAGAACAAAAAGTTGAACACCAATTTTGCAATGATACACTCATTATTCATATTATACTATAAAGTATAGACAGCATATTTTAAATTTGAAAACGGCCCTGAATCCTTTTTTCCAGTCTATTTTTGTAATACACGCGAGTTTTTTTTTTCAAATATATATTTTGTCAAGTTAGTTCGTCTGGCTGAGTGAGTCACCCACGGTCCGTGTGATCGCCAATAATAGCAATTGACGAGCGCCAAGTTGACAACAGCCGTGGAAACTTCGTCAAACTCGGCGCCGGGGGACAACATTCAAAAATATAATTTTGTAATAGTGATAAAAAAAAGTTTGGCAGTTACGTACTTTGGCTTTGATACTGGTTTGTATATTCATGGTCCGACTCTGACTCTAACTTGACAATAAAACGGTATATCACAAAAATGGGCTTGTTGTTGAAATTGTATGAAGTTTGGTGCTATTATGTTATTTCAAAGTAGAAAAAAACGCTGTTTCCATCAACTATAGTAATGCAAAGATGAATTAATAATTGTCTACCAATGAAGCTGTCCGCGAACACTGTTTAGTGCAGATATGAGGTCTATACAAATTAATTACAATGCATTTTTTACTAAATTAATTTTCCTATAAAAACGCGCTCCTTACGTATAATCACAGGTATAATGTGTTCATTCTTCTAGTACGGTTTGTAAAAACAAATATAGCGGGCAATGTCTTGATTTAGTGCTCTAAATTCAATGTGTGAAATAACAAAACATCTCGGCCCTCCAGTGAATCTAATGAATGGCGAAGATTATCACTTCAAAGAACAACCAACTGTATCTCAAGGCTCTTGAGTATTTTCTAGTTTTCTCCTATTGGCCATGCGCATAGTAATTGGAATTCCGCACAATTAATTTCTATAGCACAATTGACAACTCGAAATAGGCGTGTTTAGTAAGCCAGTTCAGTTGGATCTATATCATTTGTCGTCATTTGAAGGTAGCCCGATAGGATATTTGAATTTCACTACAGTTCTAACAGCCCTGTTGATTGGGCGGTATAATTTGTGACGTCAATGGGGCGGAGACTCAGAGTCGTCAATTGAAACGGGAATAACTTGGAACATTCATGAACAGAATTTTCTTGAAATTCAGATCAAAATATAGATATTCGTGAATCAGTATGAGTGGTTCAAAACGTGACCATCACTGTTGTCCCTACAACAACTCGAAACTTCCATTTTTTTTTTTTTTGAAAAACAAAATCTCTATTTTTCGCCATGCTATAATCGTAAGGTACTGACAACATTTCGATGATCGTTTCACAGAATGAATTCGATCAATGGACCAAGTGTTATCAATAACTTCATAAGTTATAAGTTGAAATTGAGTTTGTTGTCACAGGGATTGTCTGATTGTTTGGTTTTCGTCCTGAGCATGCATGATCCAAGTTTTCAACAGATTATTTAATTTAAACTTGAAGCACGTAAGCACGTGTTGTTTATAAGGTAAGATTGCCGAAAGCTAAAATCCTAGGTTGTCTAAGCAAATCACGTAGCGGCTGTTTCAAATGCTAGCCCGTACCAATGGGTGACCAGATTATTCTCTTTAGCTTCAAATGTGAAGCGTTGAAGTGTATCTAAATGTGTGACGTATAAATTATAGTTTGATATATTTTCACAAAGAAATATGAGATATTGAAAATGATCTCGGTTTAAAATAGGCCTATGTATATATATATATATATATATATATATATATATATATATATATATATATATATATATATATATATATATATATATATATATATATATATTTATATGATGAGATTATTGTTTGCTTTAAAAAATAACAAAAATAAGAAAATTAGAATTAAGAAAAAAGTTTTCCAATAAATATACATTATTATACACAGTTTTCATCTAGAAAATTGTGAATTCAAATATAGTAACTGTGAAAGAGTGAAAGATCAGATTTAAGCTGTATCATAGTGTATGGTGTAGGTCTATGCCTAAATCTAGTAGGATGCAATTGAACCCAATTTTTGTCCTTTTCCAAATTACAAATTTATGTAACATAATGACGTATTGGGTTTGTAAGTTTTATTATGTCGAACTATTCTATGATTTTTGTCGAATTATTGTTGTATTTAATCCATCTACACATTTCGATAAGGTGATTCACGTATCAAAACACTAAGCAAGAGCCATACATGAGAGCACTTTTAGCTGGACACCCCTTTCAAGCAAATTCAGGTGTAGTAGTGACATTTTCGTGCCAGCTCCCCCTCCCCATTCCTCCTCCCCACAACACAAACACTCTTTTGTATTGACTGAGCCCTCGGCATCGGGCACTGACGTTGACCTTTTGAAATTACTTCGAGTTATGCACGAAAGCCCTCAACTCATTATCTGATTTGTGCATTATATTTCCGTCAGCTCTTCATTAATTCCATCTGTACTTTAATTTGATTGATCGTGTTTTCGGATCTTTATTATTTCTCATTATTTCGAGATGAATTACGATCGAGTGTGCATTATTTGAAAGCGAGTATAATTTGAACTCGGGAGTATTTTTTAAATGTTCTTATAGGTGGGTGACGGGTGAGATAAGTCTGAAAATATATACCATTCAACTAACGTAAACGATTAAATCGACCATAATCGGAAAAGATACTTTCAGTACAATCATTCCCTATAATAGTTCTACCATGAAGGGAATGTTTGTTTTATTATATCTTTTTCGAATATGATTGATTTATTATTCATTTACTTTTGTTGAATTGTATAGCCATAGCCTACCATAACCATAGCCTTAATTGGAGAACAATTATTTTGTGTTACTTTTCGATGTTAATGAACAAACAGAAAATCAGACTTCATATCTTTGTTCTGGAAGACATCATTATTACGGATTGGAAGCCTGAAGTAATCAATTCAATTCAATTTTTCAATTTTCAATTTTTAAATCATTTTATTCATGTTTTGTACCTCTGAATTTGTAACACTTTCACATTTCAATCCAATTTGAATGAGAGTTGAATAAAGTTCGTTTCGTTCGCCCATATACTACGTCAGCTATCTTGCTATTAAAAATAATAGCCCGTAGATTTGGGGGTGACTTGAGCTTGTAGCTAGCTGCAGACAAATTTGTTTTAGATTTATTCAATTTGTTTGGAGATTTCCCAACATTAATAAACTTGATCCAAGATGAAACTAGGTCTATAACTTACAGCTTTTTGAGGCTGTTCCAAAACTTGGGACAACCTTTATTTCTATCCCTATCTCCATCACTTGTTTACACGACCCACGAGAGATAAGGTTCCGATTAACCGTCTCCGTACCCCACACTGCTAGCGAGCGGGTGGTTCGCGCCTTCTCGTGAATATACGAGCATGAATATGTGGACATGGAAAATAGGGTCGAATCATAGAATTGGATGAATGATACAGACAACATTCGCAAATCTCGTCTACACTGCGCGCTTGGAAGAATTTTCGTTCCAACATTTTACTGGAAAATTAATCAATTTTTCAATACATGCATGCAAGCCTTCGTATAAGTGTATTCACAGATGAGGGTGTCCTCGCCGCGATGTGTATGTACTATTAATTTCTGTGTTTCTATAGTAATCTTTCATTAAATCTTACAATTCTCTTCGTGTTTATAGCTATATACCGTGGCGTATTGCAAAATTACTTAGTTGTCGACGCACCCTATACAAATAATCTACTCGTTGACTTCGATAAGATCTTTTGTAGTTAAGCAATATAAATATTTTTTGATACCAATCCTTTCATTTATTAAATCTAAATCTGGTCCAAATCTATTATCTATTACAAATAAAATAGATTTATACCGGTAACTTACAATCAGTCAAAAATTCGAATCCTTGATTTTTGTTTGAAAACCGTGGTTATTATTTTAGTTGTAGCATAATAGAAAATCGCGTGCTCTGATAAATCTAGGATCATGTACAATACTTCATACCATCATCAATAAAGCGATTTTTGATCAGCGTAATAATAACGATGATCTTGCCATGCACATAGCGAGCCTTTTATGGCGAGTTGTAACGACCTTGCGACCTAATTAACCGTGCCGTGGCGATGCTTGCCGTGCTGGTGGCCTACATTGCCGGGTGGCGTGGGAAGATCGCAGCGGTGATCTCAGGTGAACAAGGGCGGGTCTGCAGTTACGACGGCTCATCGCACCGCCATCTAGAATCAAGTCAAAATCGTTCGATTTTTAAAAAAGTGATTGAAGTGATGCGGCTTCAAGTCTTTACTTTATACGAAAAAATGTATGAACTGCCTGAAATTGTGTTGGCAGACAGCATTCTTCCGCGTGTACTAAACAAGTATGGGTTCGACTCCTGAAAAGACGCTGCTTTTTGAAACCTCCATTAAACCATTCACTTGCTATCAGTTACCATAGGCCTACTTACTCATTTTTATCTGAGTTTTCCTCTCAAATAACCTTTGAAAGCTAGTCTTTATACTTTATTTTGCTTCAAGTGGAACTTCATTCTTTCTTTAATAAGTTCGGAAGTAAATCTATGTCGTCTTTGGTTCGGAGTTTGTTTTCGAAGTATGTGGTACCTTGCTACTTGATTGAGAGTTTATCAGTGTGGTCAGTAAAACTTATCTGCACGTCCACTTTTCAACTTGTGTGTAAACTGTAACTTAATGATCGTCCTCGGGGAATGGGAGTACATATATGCAGTTAGCAAACATTATTACAGCACAGTCATGCATTAGGGGCCGGCACTGGTAGTTCAGTAGTAACGCGCTTGTATTCTGGTCACCATCCATTTTTACAGTGACTTTCGACGGTTTCCTCTTTTCTAGATAAGTAAATCCTGGGATATGATTCCTACAATATAGGACACAACCGCTTCCTTCCTTTTGGCCTTACCATCACCTATAAGAAACCTTCATCTCATCATCCCGTCAGCTCTATAATGATCCATCCGACCCGGACGCCAATAGATAGATCTAGATTATAGATCATAAAGCGCCTTTTCAACACACAATATAAAAAAAATATGAAGTTGGAGCTTATTGCCGGCTGTGCCTGATGCTAGATCATTGCGAATTCAAGACAAATAGAATTGCGTAATGAAATTAAAATAATAAACAGTGGGTTAGGGTAAAAACGAGGTAAAAAGCATAGCCAGAAAATTCGAAAGTTTCCTCATGAATGTTGACAGATCGACACACTCGATCAACAATGCTTGTGCTAATGGATAAGGAAAATGGTCAGCCGTTCCGCCAACTCTGGTATAGCAAGAGAATGTTGTGCCCGTATTGTGTGCAGAAAATGGTAATAATTGGTTATAAATTTCATGTGTTGAAAACGGTTCGTCAAAAACTGTGTGCAGCAGGCTATAATAATAGTGTTGTTCACTTTCATTATAGATTCTCCTTACTCTGTGTCGAATATATGTAATATGGTTATAATCATTGTCGTAGTTGACATTGTTGCTTCTCCTCACTTTCGCTTGTTGCGTATAACCGGTCAACGCTTTAACATGCATACTGTTCGACGTTTTTAATCATCAAATAATGTAGTATTTGAGAGTGCAATGGGAGTTGATGTAGCGAAATATAAAGTTATTTGGGACGGACGTATAATGTGATACCAAAATTCTAATACGAGAGAAACACAGATGATTTTATACCTTCAAATGATGTGATATTAAATTATTAGCTTTGGATTCTAACACTTGCAGGTATAGCCTACAGGTAAACATGTTTTTTTTTAGCTGTATATACCTCTGCAAATTATGCGGTTCAGGTTGAATAGTTTTTATTTATATATCTTCTTGAAGGTGTATTATAAACAATCGATGTCTCCTTAGTATATTAGAATTTTGATATTCCATATAGTTCAAAACTTGAAACCACTAAAGTAAAAAATGGTATTTCGCTTAATCAACTCCCATGCACTTTTGATCAAATTTGTATTTCCAAGTTAACGAAATGAATGATTAGTTTCAGCGTATTCATCCCCTCGATTTCGTGTAAATATCCTGCTGGTAAATAAAAGCGTATTATCGTCGTGGTTTGGTGTTATATACATAGAGCATGTCGTGCCAATGAACCATCACAGCTGCGATATCGATATATTATACTGACAAACGACCATCACTATCGAGATGAGAATATATGACGGAGCTAATGTCATCGGTGGAGACTAACGCAAACAACGAACATTAATTAATAGTTAACCTCTAATGTGAGCACACAGCTGAGTCGAATCAACGAGCGTCGACGTCATATTCCTAGATTAGAACATAGACGAAATATATAGTACCATCAAGCACTCCACGCTTATAGGGGAAACAAAATTGAAATCTCCTTTGTACCTCCATTCCCCTCGACTGTGTCTGCAATTACTAGCTGTACCGACCAATACAGGCACGGTCGCACGGATTACGGACTGGTCGATAGCCAATCACAATCCACAATCAAACACGCTTGTCGCGCTTCCTATTAGTCGAAACGTGGTGAGGAGGTAGAAGAGAGTGGAAACAATGTACAGGTGAATCAGTTGTATTGCAACATTGAGTGACGTGTCGTGAAGTAGCATACATGTACATAGTTTTTGTTAGAACACAACACGGTTTCCTTTTTGTCATTCGCTGCTTCCTGTCTTCTTCGGATCTCTCTTCAATTCAGCTCGCTTCTGGTGTTGATTCCTTAGCGGTTATCAGACAGATGCTGCACAACGCCGCAATGATTCAAAGCTTTTAAAATATCAACGTCATCATAATTTCATTATAGAAAAATTGCGGACTGAACTCTATATGTATTCTTATATAAATCATACTTTGTATGGTCATAGATTGCAATGCCCATGCTCCATGCACTAGATTTTGTGGATAAACCCGATCTGTTCCAAACAGAGAACCTAATAATGATCCGATTAAAACGTAACAATCAATACTTGCGGTGCTCTATAACACCAGTTCCAATAAAAATCGTTCATTATTTACGCCGCACCCAGTATCTGTAATGCCATCATCATCAATATCATTCATAGTTACCCCCATCTCATGTAGATCGTAGAGTGCCCGTTTGCTATGGATATCTAATATTATGGAAATCTATTCTTATTTATCCAGTATTCCGGGGCCAAGTGTGGCAGAGTCAACCCAGCATGGCCGTGAATGTGACAGAAAAAGCGAGAACTTAATTTCCAAGTGTAATATTTTATTGCTCTGTTGTCCCGCATGGAATAGGGGCTAGGTCAATTAAATGGCCTGCTGCGACTCCCCTATATGTACTTAATAGATATCGGAATATTCGAGGCTCGTCTTAATTCAAGCTCAATAACAAGGGTTGTGGGAGGGAGGTTTATCAATGAAACGGTGGCTACAATCTCGGAATTATTGTCATGCTGTACGCTTCGGGGGTGTCCATAATTGCTCAAAAAGAATGAATTATTTCTTACAAGTTTTTTACTGACATTTTGTGTTCTGTCGAGTCATTTTAAAAACTACTATTTTTGATTGTATTCTCATTCGAGAAAAGTTTTAGGAAGATGTGCAAATTTGGTGGAATGGTATAGAGCCCAATTAAGTTTTTAATATACTATAACTTATCGAATTTGGAAATTCATATTTCGTCAACAAATGTATTAATTTTAATCTAGTTCTACATGTTATAATCAATAATTAATTTGACATATTTTGAATGTTATATTCCAGTATACATGACTCGACTGATGGATGGTGGCGAGATTATGATTGTATTTAATGTGATATTATCACATATGTTATCACTCAGCCTTTACAATAACCTGTATTACCGTGGTCTTTACAGTAGTTACAAAATAACTGTTTTGATCGTCATACAGTTAAGAATCGGACTTGAGAATCTGTAATTATTTACACGACAACCACTAGTGTCAGTTTGTACATCCCTTGTTTGTTCTCGAGATCCGTATGTATTTGCTAAGAGAATATGAGTCAGTTTTCTTTTGGCTGAATGAATTGCATTATATGGGAACGGGATGTGATGTAAGGGAGGGAAATAGAGCATAAGGGAAGATCTCGTCAAGTTCTGATTCATCGCCAGTCATGTTATTATTATTGTGGCGTTATGTGAGGATTTCCCTCGTTTTGTCATGAAAATGTATAGCAGCGACTCGGTTGGATGTGAGTAAATCGCGCTGACTAATAGTCGGTTTCTGACGATAGTTAATTTATTCTACAATTTTCATTTTTTCTATGTACAATTCAACACTGAAATATATATGCAAACTGTAATTTCTTCTTTACAATGGTGATATCAATTTTGGAGGAAATTTTCATTTTGCTTCTTTTGATTTTTTTCTTATAGGCTCTGATCACCAAGCTTCATGGCAATCGATTGTATTGAGCGTAATATCATATTTTTCGTGATGAGTTTTGAACTATTTAATATACCTAAATTCTAGTAGGGCCTATACGGACATGGACCAAAGAATCATTGGTCTAACGTACGGAGAAAGCACAGATATTTTCAATATTTTTATGAAAACTTCAATGAATTTCGCATAATTTTCACAGGCATACAGCTAAAAAAACACTTTTAGCTACAATGTAAATGTAAATGAAAATGTTCGAATTGAATTTATGTGTGTTTCTCTTGTATCAGAATTTTGAACTACCAAACCGTTCAAAGTTACGAAAGACGAATATTTGCCAATTGACTCTCATGCCTTTATAAATTTTTGCTTTTATTTTTTTCATTTAATTATAGTACTTGCTCACTAAAAAGTTAGTAATAAAATGAAATCTTACGCTTCAAATATTGCTGTCAAATCTAGTTTTTACGTGAATAATGAATCAGATTTTTGACGACACTGTACACAAGGTCATTTGTAGAATATGCATCATCAATAAATACACCACTATATTATAGAAAGACGCGTTGATGGCAACTCGATGTTGGGAGGGAGAGTGAGAAGAGTGTTCGGAGGCGGTAGAGATTTATTTCAACCCCCCAATATGCCACGGTTTTATCATGATTGATCGATATATTTGGTTGGCCTATTTCCAATCATCGGAAAAGCTTCTAGAATGACCACTCTCGATCCTCCCTCCCCCTTCTCTATTCTTTTGCCACACATGCCTTTACACAGGCATCTCTCTGTTGCTACATGTGTTGACTTTTCGATCCTAAAAATACTCCTCGGTGTGAAATAGTTGTAAACTGTGTTGTAACATATTGATGGAAGACACGAAAGGAGGAAATGTATGATCGATCGAATCTTTCACGGCCAGTTAACCCCACTCCATATCAGTCACCCAACCATATAACGGGTATGGTCTTAATTAATCATACGTCGGCCAAATATGACCTTGCGTTTTACTGTGTATTATTATTATTATTATTCATTTTCGATACACAATACATTGTATACATAAGTTTTAAATGTAGTGTACCGCTGGTGGTAAGAATAGAGCAAGCCCCGTAAGGCCGTAACAGCATGTGGCTTACCACTAGCCTAAACTATGATAACTAAATTAACATACTGAAATAATAAAATATAACATTTAGATAATTGAAAATTGGAAGAATGGTCGCTTTTCTGAGAATCCAACATTAGTAGCCAAAAGAATAAGTGATAATATAATGTAAACGGTACTTAATTTCCATTTTGTTATAGTGTCACTGGGAAAACGTCATGCTCAGTGTGCGATGAACGTGTTTTATCCGAATGACTTATTACAACTTTTGATACATTTTGAAAGACAACTTTTTTGTTTGGGCAGTAGAATACGCATAAAAAAGGAATAAAAATGAATCATTAAATGAGCTCTTACTTGTCCGGTTCACTATTTGAAATTTAATATTCATTCTGCGATCTTCTGAAAATATCCTTCTAGTTAGGAACTGCTTTAACATCAATATTACGACCGTTACTATACAATGAATTTTCAAATTTAGAAAATGTTTTACGATTGGAACAAAACAATTCTTTGAAATAAGTTCAGTTGATTGTCTGTGGCCTGTGGGTGATGAAAACTTTTATTCTCATAGCTTGTGGCCTTCATCTGATGAAATAAGTAATTGTAATTTTCAACGAGCCCATCAACTGCCTAAGTACATGGAAGGAAACAGGATGTTCTTTATTTCATATTTAAAATATTTTACATATATTTACTATTATCTTATTCGGTCGCATTCATGTTTCGCGGAACATTAAAGTTTATATCTAGGCCTATATACTCACATAAATAAGTTGGTGAGACTTTTGTTGAAGGATCAATGATGAACCTTTTATACATAATGGCTAAGATTTTACGTTTTTTTAACGATTTTTCCAGAGTCCGGAATAATAATATAAGTAATTCATTGATAAACTTGTGTTCACGAAAGACGAAGGCTATAACCACCCATACGCTAGTGATGTAGGATAAGGGAGACTCGATCGGAACCTTCATCTCGTGGATACAAGTATAAGCGTGATAATAACATTGGTATTACGAGCTAATTCACGACCCATTATCATAAGGATTTTATGTAATATAAAAATATATAAAATTAAGGCATAATTATATTTTGAACCATTTTTAAAAAACGCCAATTTATGCTGCATGATTAGTGATGTTTCGCCAATTGGGGTGATCTCAAACAACAAATTGGTTGCTGTCGATATGTAATCGACAACTAGAAGAAAGCTTTCTATTGTGTTCCATTAGCTTTGCACCAAAGTTAATTGAGATATCTCAATTAACTGTAACCTCCAGTTCTTATTGGTTGATTAAAACGCCGTGTATTGAACCGTGTAACTCTTGTTGACCGGAAACGACCACTCGATGACAGCTGTCTGCTATGGCGCTTCCGGTATTAAAAGCACATGGTAAATGGTAATTATACTCTGCCTATACTCTGTTTGAACTAGTATCTGTGATTAAAATCTCACTCGATTGAAATGGATGAGTTGCGTGAGTACTGAGCGGGGAAAACAAATTTTTTGGTTATATCGTTTTGACCACTAGTGATAGGCGTGGCTCATCGGCAGGCCACCTTGATCTATACTTAATGTGGGCATGTATAGAAATAAATATTAAAGATATATTAAATATTTAGAGATGCTCTGATAGGCAATGTCAATTTTCCCATATAACAAACAGCCCATATGATTGGATGTTCTGTTTTGTGATGTTTGTGGGCGGGTCAATCACTAGCCGTCAATTGTGTCATACAATCGGAAATTGTATGAATAATTTTACTCTGCATCGATCATCACTGCATTTCCGATTTTTGTTGTCACTAATTTGTCATTTTTTGGTTCATGCAATATTATGCGTATAGCTTTTGTATTTTGTGCCCTTTGTATGGAATTGTCATGAATTTTTCATTTTGTATTATATTTTTTGTGTCTCATAATCGTTAGCCGTTGATGATAAGTAGACCCATTCATTTTTTTTTTTCAATTGTGTGAATAACTTTTTTTGTAGAATAATCACTCACATTATGACATGGTAATTCATTCTTTGAATTTTTTTTTCAAATTACTCGATGAATAATTACAAAAAATTTGATCACGAATACCTCCATATGAATTGGAACTATTTTCAATTTTTGTTTGTAGAATGTGGAAAATGTTTGCGTAAACCTGAGCCATGAAAAGTGTCCCTCCACTAATTAGCTGTCGCGGTTTTAACCCTCACAAACGAACACATAATAGAATACATCATCTGTCAGCCAGCCATACTGCATTGAGGTAGTCAGCGCCATATGTTTCACTTACCAAACCCAATTTCAACACAAATTATTGTAAAATTATTTTTGGAATTCCAGTCGGCTGCTTGAAATAGATTCTCTCTCAGTATTCTAGCTATCAAGATACTTCCGCTTGGTTTTTTTGGCCGGATGTGACGTGAGACATGATGCCCACTTCGAATAACAATATTGTATGCAATTAGATTATAGCATGTTCGATATTACGTCACTTATTCACTCACGTGATAACAGTATAGCCAACCAACTTCATAATTAAAATTTCATTATACTATTAATTTGTCCACTTCTCTGTCACTAATCTACATCATTCACTACACGACGTTATTGTGGTGCATCTTCCAAATTCTTTCAAGACATTTTTTGAAGGTATAACATCATTTCTGTAATCGTTACTATAACTTGTGTATATTTGTGTGTAGGCCCAATAAAGGAATAGATCTTCAGTTTTTAGTAGGCCTACATCTCATCATAATATTCTATACAATTTATTTGCAATTTTGTTGAAGTAAATAGTATACCCCAAGAAGAATACATATAGGCCTATGTCATAAGGAGAGTATGTGGATGTGTTTTGGGTGATAAGGTTGTAACATTTCAAGTAATTTCCTGCTGATTTGATCTGAACTTTGTATATTGTATAATTATATAATATGGTAATTTTCATTTCATTTTATTCCATGGAGAGGAAGAGACGGCTTTTGATGTTTCTGATAAATTTCTATTAAATTCAAATTTGGTGGAAGAGCCCTGAATTCTTGCAATATTCTTCAATTATAAAATAGCTGGATTTAATTTGAATCTAATTCAATGACAGGAAAATTATCTTGATGTAATAAAAAGTTTGACAGGAGTGATGGAAGGGGGCGTATGCAGTGGACAACTGGGGTGCTTAGATGAACCAAGATTATCCACTCCGAACACTCTATTTAAGCTTATCAATAGTCAAGTATCAAGTCATACACATTACATTTTTCATTTACATATACCGCACTTAGCTTGAAGATCCACTTAAACTATTCATTTCGATTAAACGAAGTTAAAATCATCCCATTTCCTCATTACGTTACAAGACTGCATGGTTATTTGCGTGGTTATTCGATGAGAGACCAAAACATGCGCCCACACTGTTATCTCTTTCATAAGTCATACGTTGACCCCATCAGGCAGAAGAGAACTAGTTTGTGGGTTGTTGAACAGAGAATAGGATTATGCTAAACTGATTCCAAGGAGAGCAACATAGCAGGTCGCGATGATGGATGAGTGAGATGAATGAATATTCGCGTCAACGACTATAGGTTATTTTACGCCCAATTATTTAATAGATCGATTCAAGGACAATGTGGTATAGTATGATATGATATAATATGATGGCGTAGAAAATGATGGCGTAGAAAATGTGTTGAAACTTTTGTGCTGGACTGCATATGTCCAGCAGCAAACGGATCTTGTTCTGGATCCTCAAATTTACAATAATTAACTGAACGTGATATCCGGGTGCAAATAATATTTGCTGTTGATAGGCCGCTACACCCTAATACTAATTAATACCTATTGACTCTTTCAGAAATTGGGAACAATAAAAACACAACTTATGAACAAAAAAATATGAACCGTTTTTGCATCATTTGTATATTTGTTTAATCGCGGGGAGTTTTTATGCGGTGGACTATTGTCATATTTCATTGGATAAGAGCCCATAGAAGTCAATTTAGCGAAATATCATTTTTTTTGTGATAACTTTCGAACGGTATGAGATATCAAAAATCTAATACGGATGATACATAGCAATTTTAAATACCTCTAGGATGGTATAAGTTATAACTATTTGACTCATATCGCATAATAATTGTCGAGCGTATAGGCCTACAGCTAAAAAATACATTTTTTCAGCCTTACACGCTCGACAATTATGTAACATGAGTTATATAGTTATAACTTATACCATCTTGGAGGTATTTAAAATTGCTGTTTCATCCGCATTAGATTTTTGATATCTCATACCGTTCGAAAGTTATCACCAAAAGAACTAATTTCGCTAAATCAACTTTTATGGGCTCTTAAATATGATGAATAATTGTTAGCCAATTGAAAAAAAACATCACTTGATAAAATGTACTCAAAATGCCAGTTTTCACATTCATCATTTGCTGTTTTGTATGGTGTAGGCCTATATATATATATATATATATATATATATATATATATATATATATATATATATATATATATATATATATATATATATATATATATATATATCAGTATGGCATTGCAGAAAGTTCTCACTTATTTGTTCAATTGCTGAAAGGGTAAGTAGTACAGCAGCATCTCGCAACTTATCTGAATTTAACTATATCGAGATTGAGTTACGATATATTTAATTTGCACACCATTCATTTTATTTTAGTGAATTGAATGAAAGCAAGAATGTACCGCTTCTCTCTCGCTTTGCAATCAATCGTCTTCATTTTACCATTCAATTATTCTATATTCGCTGTTGATTGTCAGGAAGTAAAAATAAACAGCCTCATTGCGATGAATCGAAAAAAAAACTAAACCTAAATGTTTCATTACATCACGTTATCAGTTACATCGTTACTTAGAGCACTTTTGAATATTAAAACAAGAACATTTTTCACCGTTTTTCACCGTGGGTAGTTGGTACACAAAACCGGATTATCACTGATAAACTGTATTACCATATTGTCATAACAAACACATGCAAACTAATTATCTTGCGGCAGTTCACTAGTGTAAAATGCGTCTGGTTGTTGCGATCGACGGTCGACCGTTTTCCATATACAATACCACTAACAGCAGGTAGTTCCGACCATCAAATTCGAGTGAACTTCTGGTACGTCGCCTACGCGTACGTATCACGCCCCTGTCTGTGTAATCATCATTGATCATACATGATAAGATAGGTTACGGTATCACTTGTGTGACCTTCCCACACACAGGCTTCTGGTCAAACAAGTGTAGGTTTACAAGAGTAGATGATACGTATAACCAACTTATACCAACTTTGATTACAAACTGATGTGACCTTCCCACACGCATGCTTTTGATAATATAAGGGGTACTGGCATTATGGAAGAATGGTGAAAAAAAAAGGGGAAGACTTGGATATATGCGTATATGGATGAAAGGTGAACTTGAAATCTGCTGTATTGGAAGGACAATTGATTTGGACGGAGGCTTCGTTTATTGTTATACCAAAATATTGGTGTAGTATAGTAGCGAGACTGCAAAGAACTGAGAAATTTGCTGACGAAGATCGTGCTTGGTGGTAAATTTCAGGTTTAAATAGTATATTGTATACTTTGGTTTGTAATTTGGTTAGTTTTGTTTACTGCACGTCCGCGGATTGAATCTTCTTGCAGCTATTTTTTTCTTCCAATTGGAATTGAGTTTGTAATATTGGTAGGCCTATCGGTATTTGGTCAATATAGGCTTTCGAAATAGGTTTGTTTGTAAACAATAACAGTATAGCATCAAACTTATCAAAAACGAAATGTATTATATATGGTGTGAAATCGCACTTATCTGCGAAGCGAAAGTTGTAGTGTGTCAAGTCATATCAGAAACAAATTATGAGCGATATCGGAACGAATAAAAGTGAGTGCTGAAATCGGCCTTGTCTCTGATCTTCAGGGCGTGTGAAAAGAGTGTGGTGGCTAGATCGATCTGGAGGGATGAGCTTTTCGTGAGGGAATGGGGGGGGGGGGGGGGTTATGTAATGGGCGTATAAATCGTTGGTTTTTTAAGACTTATTTATTCATACTGTTATACAAAAACAATGCTCTGTACTCCATAGAACTACATATAATGATTTGTTAATTTTAATTTGTTGGGTTTTTCATCTCGTCATACTTATCCCTAGAAGTAATTACTTGATGTATACTTATCTTCGTACTATTCTATTTACATGATTGCATCATTAGATGAAATTATACAAATGGGCGTTCGATAATATTCAATTCTTCATTAAACCATTAGTTAATTGTAAGTAATATAACCGTTATCAGTAAGACTGTAATGGAATTCTGAAATGAATATGTTTTTTTGATCGAGAGTATTGTTGAAGATAATTTGTGCCGTTATAATATAATTTGTACCCGATGGTATAATTATTGACACCCTTTTTTCTGGAGTTATAGTAGTGCCACTTCGGAAATTGAGAATAAATGAATATCGAGGTTTTGCGGTGCGTCATCAACGTGGTTTTATAGACTAAAATAATTAATAATTAATGTTAGCAGAATTATTTTTCAAGATGGTACTGGAGATTTGCCATTCTAGTGCAGAATGTTTTTAGGACGACGTGATGATCTATGCAGTGTAATTTGAGAGATGACTAGTGATGACATAACACAAATGTAGTAGGTTTTATATGCTATTCTAGTCAATGCCGTGATTGACTTGAATGAAGTGTGCCTTTGCTAGGCCTATTGCATTACGATACTCGTCGTGACCTTTTTCTTCGGGTCCAATTGACGGACGCGCGACCGCACAAGGCAGTGTACGTTATTCCACCGCATGACGAAGTGTTGGTGTATACCGTACACAGACCTTGGTTACTAATCATGCAAGACATTGAAACCACGGGGATAGGTTTACACTTTACCGGCTCTCTAGGTTTACCTATATGTGCAGGCCTATTTGCAGGTCGCTCTCAAGTGCATTTCAATAATCAACTCGAATACAACCTGTTCAGAATGATTAGATGAACGTAAGGCGTAAGGGAGCAAAGATTCAATTATATACCTTTCTTGAAGAAAACTTTTCTCGTTGGCT
Source organism: Brachyptera risi (assembly GCA_964007535.1). Taxonomy (NCBI): domain Eukaryota; kingdom Metazoa; phylum Arthropoda; class Insecta; order Plecoptera; family Taeniopterygidae; genus Brachyptera; species Brachyptera risi. The sequence continues at coordinate 60,061,493 of OZ023326.1, forward strand.
CTTCAGGTCAAGCAAATTGTATTGAAACTTGGCTTGTGCATTATCTATGTCATTATCTATCTTCCATATAGTTATTGAACAAAATCGGTCGACCACTGTGGAGACGAACCATTACGAAATTTAAAAAAAAAAAATGCAGAGGGACAAATTGTGAAACACGTCTTCGGAAAAATGAAAAATTAATAAAATTTGAATTGATACATATTTTGATTTATTTATATTTCATCTATTTTATTCACACATTTCAAATATTTTTACATGAATTGGATGAGGTATTTTGAAGGAAAAAATTGGAACAGTATTTCATTTTTTTTATATCAAATGAATGCATTGTGTTCTACAGGTACAAATAATTAAGAGTGGCATAATGAGAGTAGTCGCTGACTGGACTCGAAAGTTCAAAAAACATGTAACTTTCGAGTACATCCCATACAAATATTTCGCTCAATTTACAATGCACATACTATACGTTTGCCATAGATGATAGATCAAGTAGTCCGTGGCTCAGTGGTCTGTATATCGAGTCTGTTCAAGTCATATTGAGCAGATTGTTTATTATGAAGATAGGCGTACTGAGAAATTCACATGGGTATCCAAGAGTCATGAACAAGATAATTTATGGAACAGCTAAAGGACTTCATTTGCTTTTTGTAAATCTGTCAATTGAAGTTGATGTCAGTATCAAACAATATTTCCATATATCAGTACCGGTAAATAATTTGGGAAATTTCCAATATAATTTTCGCTGGTACGTATTTTACATCTCGTCTGTGATATTATGGGTTTCATTGATATTTTTTTCATGTATGCGTTCACGTTACTATTTTGGTTCCACCATCCTTAGTTAAATGATGAACGTATGCCTATGGTCGTTTAGTATTATCGTTTAGTGTTATCCATTCATTTGTGCACTTTGACGAAGGCAAGAAAATAATATAAACATCACAGTGTCGTTTAGTATCAGTAAGACCAAGGTGGGAGTAGCTCTAACTGTCAGTTAAAAGTTGTTATCACCATGGTTACCCATGATATTTGTTCTCCCCAACTCTCAGATAATGGATAACTGAACTTGGTATAACCAAAATTTCCAAGAAATTTATATTTAGGTATATTAAAAAATATAACCTTTAAAACATATAACCTTATCAGTACAGATATGTGAACTTCTTTCTTACATTACGTAAGGTTTCGAACTTTCAATAATTCCTACGGTAACTCTTAGTCATTTTTGACTTGAATTTGTCCTTGATTGAACTGTTGTAACTAGAAGCTCCGGAACTTGATCAATTTAGTAATTACGTAATAATAATATATTAACGTTCCTGTTTATAGCCCAAACCTATTATACCAAATTTTGTGGTGGATATTAACTATAAGTTACTCTGTTATCCACATCATCTAGTGGCTTTGCTAACTCAAATTAATGCTATATAATGTCACCCAATACCAGTTGATGGTATCAATTACCTAATCAGCATAATCAGAAATCAAGATTACCGTGTTTAGTGCGACAAATTTACATACTAAAAGCGAACTTTGAAAAAGCGTCAGTTGTTGGTAGTAATTTGTATCTTGTAACAATCAATTACTGGTATACAGTCGGAATGTATCGTATGTTTGAGGTCGAGTTATTTGATACCGAACATGCGTTGGACCCACTACTCTGCAAATACACGTATGCGACGACATATAGCCTAATTTGGTGAGCGCACCATCAAACATGTTAGCCTTGATTAATATAACTTCTTACTATAAGTGAAACTCTAAACGAAGTTAGATTGAAGTAGGCTCTGTCAAATGTCATCAGTAACTTTTTCAAGCTGATACTACGGGACTCGGGAGGCTTTTAGTAGGACAACAGTTAACTTCGACAAGTATAAAATAATTAAACTGAGACGGGTGGTCGAGTGGCTAGCCCACGGAACCGTATTCAAGAGACGGAGTTTCTTCCCACTATGGTCGACCATGCTTACAGTGGTTTTCGTGTTTGCCCTCTGTCGGTTTGATTCATATTGGGATGGTTCTTTAACAATAGGCCACGGCCGACTCTTTCCCACTATCGAAAAACATCTGGTGAAACAACCTTTCATCTCGTCGAGGGGTCAACAACTCCTGAAATCTCTAGATTTACGATTGAAATCACTTGAAATTACTGGAATTAATTAATTCCTTAAAATCAGTTGAAATCATTGCAATCACTTGGAATCCGTGGAATCACAAAAAATCCCCTAGAATCATTATATCTGAAATCAGGTGTAACTCCTACACTAAATTTGCGAGTTAATTCTTCGCGTACATCTCATTCATATTCACCGGCGGCAGTAGATCTTAGTTGTGAGTACAGTTCATCGTTGAACCTCGAATTAAAAATAAATATATAAATATTTAAAAAATATAGAAATAAACATGAATAAACATATAGACATGAACTTCTATATAATTAATGAACAAATTTATAGTCGGCCTAGTGGCTCAGTCAACTAAGGCACCATTTAGAAAGTCAAGTAAAGTCTAGTTTGGGTTCGAGTCCCACATAAGGCATGGAATTTGGAAACGTTCTTTCACCTTTCATAGGCCTATATCTGTTCATTGTCAGCCGCTAATGTGTACCCCCTTATAACCTAGTTGTTGGTGGGGTCCTTGAGCATCACTAAAAATAGAATACCCTATACAATATACATTATTGTCAAAAGTCTGCAATCTGATTTCAGAAATAACAGAGGGAAAAACAGATTTTTGATCAAGTTTTAAAATAGTGTCGTAATTAACTTGATGGTACGTAAGCATTGTTTCCAGTCAAAGATAGGTCTGTTTTTAGCATGGGCGCCAGGAGGTTATATACACAATCATTATGGCGGTCTCTACCAGTTGACCTCCCCAATTAATAATTGTAACTCAAAGTGTATGTTGCATGAAACTAGGATCATATGTGTGATGTTTACGTGATTTGACGACTTTATCTATCCCTGGTTTAACTAGAAGCAATGAGCTAAGAATGTACTTCAATATACGTACTATCTTGATAACCATTACATCATCAATAAAGGTCTATCCTTCATGAATTGTGATGGTTAATTTATGATGAAAGGTTTGATTTAATTCGCCAGGGCGGACATGGAAGTGGGTATAGCCGGGATATGGATGTGGCTTTGTACATTGTGACAGTAGATTAGAATACAGTTTCTGTACTAGGCATGTTGCAGACCATATATGGTCGTAATTTTGTACAAAACGTGATAACATTGAAGTGGTACATGAATTAACATAATTACTCATTTGTTTCTTAGATTTGTACTACTTAACTGAAAGTGGGAAAGTAGAACTAGTAGTATTGATGAAATTGAAAATCATTAGGTCCAATTTGAGAATATATATTGAATTACTGTCGCTTGGGCGAATCATTAAGCTCCATCCCTTTATATCCCTTTGTTTTTCTGTTGTTATTAGCGTGGTTTCTGTCGATGTTCTTTGTGAAGGTCAAATCAGTTGAATCATGTGTCACCTTCAATTGACTATAAAATAATGATAAAGAGTTATCCTGTAAATGCTGTTGAGTATACAAGTGTAGAACAGAACTAGACCGATTAGTTATTTTATGGTAGAACCATGAAATAGAGAAGGTCGAACTTCAAAGTTATATTGAGACTCGAGTGTGATTATAAAAATAACATGTTTGTTAAAACTTGAAAGTAAACATATAGTGGCATAAGACTGGCTAAATACTTAAAACTTGGCCAAGAACATTCCTATGATCTTCCATATATTCCCTTGATACTAAATCCTTACTGGTAAAAACCCGTGCACTGATTTAGGTCATGACTGGGTATATGACCAGACCAGTCAATATGAAGTATCAAGGAGGGGTACACTGAAGATTTGATTGTAAATTAACCCAAACAATTTTCACAGAATTGATATTTCTTGCTATCATGTAATTCTTGAAACCCGTAAAATCACATTTTAAAACAAAAAATTTCTAAAATTTTGGTAATGGCCCGGTTTTACCAATCTTAGTTACTAATCCGCTAACTATTAATTAAAGGTACGAAAAAAAATGTAACCAATGGTGATAACAAGTTAATCCACTAACTATTGCCTAATCCAGTTTTGTAAAACTGGGCCTAAATATAGTGCAACAATGTATAAAATAAAATGATGAGGTTTATTTGAGGTTATAAACCCTGATCTTACATCTGAAATAAAATTACAATACTTTATTTAAACTTACACTAATACCTAATAGGTAATACAATAAATACTATCATACTTTTTATAAATATTCTCTAGCTTCTCTAGAAAATGTGTTTTCGTAGTGGGTCGAACCCATTGAAAAGTCCTGCCCTTGCCTATGGTCAATGATCTGAAAACATTTCTTGTAAGAAATTACAGAAGACAGAAGAACTTTCTTTACAGATCTTCATTACTGGTACGCTCTTCTTGAAAATATAAATAGCTAACAAATTATTTCCGTTTGTTTTAGATATCGCAATGGATTGGTCAGATCACGCCCTCTGGTGGCCAGCGCGTAACATTTGGCTTGCACGAACACGGACAACGCTCGACCAGTGTGGTGTTCAGGCGGATGCGCTACTGCACTTCACACCGATGCACAAAACGTTGCGTGTGCAACTGCCGGATCTGCGATACCTAGATAGTCGTGTCGACTTCTCCATCAAAACATTCAACGCTGTAATCAATCTTTGCAAAGAACTTGGTAAGTTGAAAAATGCATTGAACTATGGTACTACGGTACAGTAACTATAGTACTCAGATCAAATTAAACTAGATTTATACATAAGAATTTTGAATAGGTTTGTATCAATTAATGTAACATGAGTACCAGAATTTAATCTTTTCTCAAATTCAAACTTCTATTCAAGTATTATTGAGCCAATTGTTAGTTAAGGTATGAAATAACATACATAGCCATTGGTGGTTTCAAGTTGATCTGATAATTATAGCTTAATATATCAGCAATACACTCGACTGGTCATTGCACATCAACAGCCTAGCAAAGAAGATAGCACCCCCCCCCCCCCCCTACCTTCTGAGTAACCTGAGGAAGCTCACTACACAAGCCGTACTAAAGATAGTCTACTATGCAACAATATATTCTCACCTCTCGTATGGAGTTATATTTTGAGGGGGATCTCCAAAAGTTTCTAGACTTTTCACACTACAGAAGAGAGCAGTACGAATTATGTTAGGAGCCCAAAGAAGAACATCTTGCAGACCATTATTCAAAGAACTTCAACTACTTACTGTGACAAGCATATACATTTTCCATTCGATCCTAACAGTACACTAAAAAAATTCAAATCTTATTCAAAACAATCAAATCCATAGCCACCTCACTAGAAACAACGACGATTTCCACCTGCCGTCAACCAATCTATCAATGTCGAATAACAATCCCAACTACAACGGACCATACTTATTTAACTGCCTGCCCTCCTGGATTAAGAAAGAAAAGAATATCAAGCTGATTTTAAAAACATTCCCAATTGACAATGTGTTCTACAGTATACAGGAATTCAAATCAATAAAAAAAAAACTTTAAACTGTATCGACAAAGAGTATTTATACTTAATTGCAAACTATTCTAATTCAGCTATAGCGCAGATTGACTTATTCTATAAATATGTATATTTCATGTATGCACAAATGTTTCACTGAATAAATAAATAATTATTATTATTATTATTAATACTTCAAGAGTGCGTTTTACGAAAAATGAAAATGTGTTGGTAGGCGTAAGCTAATTATAATGAAGGTGCAAAAATATAATTGGTAACCAAGGGTAATAACAAGTTAATGTGCTAATTATCGCTTGGTCAACGAAATTATTATTTGTAAGATCGGACCTAATCAACAGTTCACATCAGCCAAACCTAAGGCCTATACCAAAACATAACTTTCATCAATTTTTGTTCTTTTGCATCTAATATCCTATTGCCTGGTCCCAATCATACTACAAACTAAATGACCCAATATTAAAATGTTTAAAATACTGAAAATAGCAACACTGTGCCTGTAATGATATGAATCATATGACTATGGTAAACTTTATATACTTTATTGAAAGACCAACTAAGGAAAACAAAATAAATATTGGTAAATTAAGGATACCATACTAAACTATACTTAATTGCATGTCTCTCATTCAAATAAAACACTGCATTTATTCTACAATCGTAATAAATGAAAACTTGTAAGGTTTGTCTAATATTCTACCATTTAAAAAACATTTTATTGATAATTAATAATTTCGTGATAATAGTTCAGTTTTGATAGTAGTTCTTATGAGATTGTTATGCCATGTTTTGGTGACTATTGAAAACATAATTATGATTAGGCTTGCAGTAACTTCTCTTATGAGTGGAGCAATTTGAAAATACCGCAATAAAATCTATACCGGTAGCTATTTATAGTGAGGTATCATCATTTTGATTTCTCATCTTTCAGGAATCCGTCATCCTGAAGAAATATCTCTTTGTAAACCACTGGAGCCAAACCACCTGAAATACAACCTGAAAGATCTTCCCAAAAAACGCCATCCAGATGACCGTAATGGAACAAACGGGCTACACCCCCCAGCGGACACAAACACGTTCATCTCTAACCACAGTCCGAGCGGCTCGACAGGCAGTCTCGAACACTCATCACCTCCGTTCATGTGTGCACCGATGACGCCTTCAAGAAGCTACCCCACAACACCAATCAGCTCGCCCGCTAGCACGGTGCGTTCTTTAACCCTTGAGTTTTTTTTTTTTTTAATAACATCGAAACTTGATACAAAATCATTGTTCCCCAATTAAGGCTATTAGGTTATGTGAAACGTAACTGTTGACTGGATCAATTTCTATACTGGTATCTTATTCACGTAATAGAAACTTCATCATACAAAATTCATCATTCAGTTATTCATAAAAAGCACCTCCGCCACTGTTATGATTTACCCTACGTTTTTACCTACACAATAAGGACGTATAGTGAGAGGTTAGTCGCAAGGGATTCTAGGGTTGATTACAGATGAACCAGTTTATCAAACCTTGAATAATGGTTTATTGGATAGAAGGTAATTTAGACCAATTTAGGTAATTTAGGTAATTTATGAACGCCAAATGAGGTTATGAACTAAAAACTGTGAATGTAAGAAAAGATGGAACATGAATGCCTGGGCTGGCTACTTCCCTTTCAATATAGGTTATTCAATACAAAACGACAAAAACGCCACGGCGAGTCTCGTAGAGTGGTACCGTGACGAGACCTGAACTCAGGACCCGTTCGCCTTCCTGGCTGCGTGGCGATGAGGTCCACTCCCTACACAAGTCTGTCCCTGTCGATAGTTGATCCCAGAGAGCACAACGACATTTCTGTGGAGTGACACTAGAATGTAAACACCTGATCCACAAGTGAATTTGCCTGGCTTTACAAGCCATGCACTTTGTGGATACTGGACCGGATGAGCTAGCTATAGTGCTTTTCTTTATAGTTGATATTCCTATAGTCTGTTCCATCAGATAGTGAATTAGGAATGAGACTATAGGTTGCTGATCACATAAGCGGGGTAGCAACGATGCTCCAATATCGTTACAGTATTATCATAATTTTCAATTTGTGTTCTTTGTTCGCGCAGGGTGGCACATGGAAACGCAATGGCGTTGACACAAACGGTGGTTATTCACCAAACATCAACCAAAATATCACAATAGAGATGTTAAACGGTAGTTTGGACCAGTCGCTTGCTACCAGTCCTGCTCAGCCGAGTCCTGAAGTCCGAGGGAAGCTGCTCAGGCCCAAGACACTTGTCGAGAAGGCAAGAATGAATGTCGCGTGGCTAGACTCTTCACTTTCAATTATGGAGCAAGGTAAAATGAAGTGATTTTTTGAAACTCTAAACATGGATTATAGCTATCATACCGATGGATATGTCACCAGTACTATTTCTTGTGCACGCTCTCCAGAGATATGCAGCTAAGGAGTGATGACAGTGAATTGTTGGTTCTTTCAGGTGTGGTTAAAGTTCAAATTATATTGTGATTTGAATGATTGTGATCTTCGACCTTTTACTGGGTCGACTAATACGTCTACAGTTTTGTCGACTTATGTTACTTGAAGATGTTCTACAACGAATACTTTATTGCAGATAGTAGAAATGCTGCTTGAAACAAATTACCTGAATACGCACATGCGTTATGGTTTTTATACAAGAAGGGTCTATAAAGCATCTAATTGAAATTAAATGTAAGATGCATAATGCAATGTAGTAGAAACTATTGAATATGTAGCACGGTACCAGTACATTTTTTTTCAAGTATAGGCCTATGAAGCTGGTTACAGAGCTCTCGAATAACTTTGAACACTGTTGGCTATCCATCGGCATGATACCTACGATGTTGATGAATGAATTGAGAATGTTTTTCAACATAAAATATGGCCTAATAAATTACCGGTATATTGCTATTATTATAAAATCAATATTGATAGGCTTATCATCATAAAAAAATATTATATGATATTATTCGTGTTTATCAAATTTTATATTGTGAATCCTCATTCATCCAACATTGCAAACAAATTCAGCTTTTTCATAATTCAACTGGGGTCAGAGTTGTGCTACATTATTGTGGGAATTTTCGTATAATTTTGCATTTAGGTCTGCATACCAACAAATTGTAAAAACAATGTATCGTTGAAAATAAAGTCGGCCTGTACTTACTCACAGGTGTTCGAGAGTACGACCCATTGTGTCTGCGATTCAAGTTCTATTCGTTCTACGACCTGAACCCCAAGTGCGACGCTGTTAGGATAAACCAGATCTACGAGCAAGCCAAGTGGCAGCTGCTCAACGAGGAATTGGAGTGCACGGAAGAAGAAATGCTCATGTTCGCTGCATTACAGGTAAACGCATCGTGCTCATGAACTTCGTTGATCGAATTATTGTTTTGTTTCAATACTGTGATGCTTTGATTGGCTATTTATAGTACTACCAAACGTGATACGCTGTGGGATATTGTAAGTTGATAATGATGTATTATAGCTGTAAGGTGTGAATGTTGACCGACAAACCTGACAAATGGTTTTGTGACAAAAGTTCACAGCGCAGTGTAAATCCAGGATGGTCAATCAATGACTATGGAAGTTGACTCAGATAATGATCGCAAGATGTCAATATTCAGGACACAAATTTGTTGATATTTTAGAATGGTAAATACTTATACATATTGAGAAGAGTACAACTTTGAAGTGGGTGACCTAATTTGAATCTGATTCTTGTAGTATTCTGCTGGTTAGTTAGTTATACACTTAACCAACCTCATTGTGTCATTCATAGGGTTGCCGTTCGATTTTGTTATTTTTTATTGATTCGATATTGTGAGACTTTGACACAATGTCGAATTGGGTTATTCCATTAATTCGATATCAAGAAATTGATCAATATTATTTGAAAAAATGTAGATAACTGAAGTGAGAAATAACTAATTAAGTAACAATAAGTAACCCTGAAATGAATAAAATTATATTACCAAAAAACTTGATTGTCATGTTGTCATGTGACCCCTCAGTCAATCTCCCTTAGTTCATTGGTATAAAAGAGGAACGAACTCGATGGTGACCCCCCCCCACCTTCTACATATTCATCATACGATTCCATATCGATCCCATGATACAATGATTTAGACTCATCATTTCCAGTGTCACATTTCTTCGATTCAATATCGATTGAAATAAAAAATTAGTATGGGGTATTTTGATTAATAATCGTCTAATCAATATTGAAGTTTTGATATTGTTTGCAATTTGTTTATTGAACGCCAACCATACTCATTAATAAGATTTAACTGTGGGCCATTATTGAAACAGAGGTTTTTAAAAGTTCATAACAAGTTTGTTAAAAAATGATTCAAGTCTGTGATTTGAACAAAAGATAGATCATTCAAGATTCTTTTGCATGTTTTTCGACTAGGTACAAGTAACGCTACAATCGGGCCTGCCGCAGCCATCACTTGACAACAGTAACAGCCTGGTGATAGAAGATGACATTGATGCAGCACTCACCGACCTTCAAGTCACGCTAGAAGGGTCACATATCAATTACCTGCGCAACGACATCACACAAGTCCCAGAACTATACGATTATTTACGATTCCTCAAGTAAGACTTATGATTTATTGCACTTTTTCAACTTCTTTTACCTTTCTTTCCCTCGATGACACACACAGTCGATCCATATTCCTCAGTAGGTCGAAACAAATTCTTGATTCATACAAAATTGAAAATTGAAATACAATACATACGGTATTGGGATGCTATTCAATTCCAATATTGTCGATCGATATTCAATATCAGGGTTTCGATTGTTTTCAATTTTCGATTTTTTAATATTTTGATATTGAAAATGAATCCGATATCAAATAAATGAATAGCTGACTGTTGAATCCCTTAACAAATCATCAAAATGACAATTGTATGCACGTTCTAGTCACAGGTCAATTTGTCAATTGTGACGCTTGAGAAGTGTCAAAGACAAGGGCAAAAGATCACTGCACCTTGGAAAATAATCACAGAAGGCTAGAAAGACATTCATGATTCATCCCTTAAAATTCTCGATAAGATCGATATTCGATATCATTTCGATTCAATATTGAAGGGATCTTCTAATTTTCCGATTGATTTTTGTTTTGGCATATTTGGTAGGCCTATTGTTTATACAATTCTTCATTGAACGACAACTCTCCAATGGAACCTCATTACATAGTACATTTTGAGAGGACCAGACTAAAAAATTCATCACAGTGAAAAACTCACTAAAGAAACTATTTAAAATGGGTAGCATATTGGTGGGATCAAAATATAAAACTGAAAAGGTAATAAATATACTAAAGAGAAATCTATCAAAGAGGTTCTACTGTTAACTGTAATATATTGATACAATTTTTCATCAATTCTGTTTATTCCGTTGATCAGACCGAAGAGGTTCACAATGAAGGCGTACAAGCGGTACTGGTTCACGTGCCGCGACCTCCACCTGTCCTTGTACAAGAGCCATGAGGAGGCAACAGCAGGCCATGAACCCATCCACCACGTCAATCTGAGAGGCTGCGAAGTGACGCCAGACGTTAACCTTGCGTCAAACAAGTACGGCATCAAGCTGGAAGTGCCAAGCTCGGACGGCATGACCGAGATGTACATACGATGCGATACGGTACGGATATGATGTTGTTCTTTGAATTAGAGGATTGTCATTGGTTGATGAAACCATACAGTAAACCCTCGTTGAGTATAACTTGTTTAGTCAGAAATTTGACATATTTTGAACTTGAAGTCGTTCCCCGGCTGAACATTTCAATATTAATTAATGTAGCTAATCTGAACTCCAACTAAACCATATATCAAACTAATATTCTGCCCTCTAATTGCTTTAACAGTGTTTTCAGATTCGATAATTTGAAATGGTAATAGTGCATTTCTTGAAATAATGTTTTTTTACTTTCTATGCTCTTAATTTGACGCGTACAAGTAGGCCTAACGACGTTGAGTTGTTTGCTGCTTTATGTGTGTCATCGGACTGAGAGTGGTCTGACCTTGACGATATTGAGACCTCTCAGGCTCGAAACAATTGTTCGTCAGTCAGTCTCGAGACGGCCGAACACCAATAGTAGCGATCCAAATGATGATTGCTTCGATAGCTAGCCGAGAGCATGCGATGATATACAATTAGTGAGGCCCCTCTACTGTTTCTAAGTTCCAACACATAGTTTTGGCCCATAGTTTTGGCCGTAGTTTGGCCTCACATAGTTATGAGCACATTCTTAGCTCATGCACAATACAAAATTGACTAAATTCTAATCGAAAAGAATAGTGTTTTTGTTGAAAATCGGCTTTTTATTAATTCAAATTTGTATTAATCAAATGGAATTTTTTGTGGTCCTTTTCATTTTGGATTAACGAGGGTTAACTGTACGCAATACATCTTACACAATACACCATTGAGTTACTGGACCAAGCCAAACATGCTTAAAATTGAGCGTTACAGTACATGGAAAAGCTGTACAGTAAAGAAGAATCGAGATAAATTGAAATTTGAGGGACCTCCAATATTCAGTTTGGAATGAACTTTTTTTAAATTGATGAAAATCTCATCCATTCATTTCAATAACTCGAATTTCTTATCAAAACTATGAGCTGAATATTTTCGAGACATGCTCATTATTTAAAAAATATATAGATTTGTGTCGTCAATAAGTCACCTGCATCTTGAAAAAGTCTAGTGAAAAGAAATCATGATTTTATTCGAACTATTTTCATAGTCTGACATTTGTGCTGACTGCCAATTGTTTTTCTCTCTCGGTCTCTGTCACTCATACAATCACACCTCAGTCTGTTTGCGTCAAGATGTGTATAAGACCTAGTCTAAGGTCTTTGTACGTCCAGTTTGTTTGCCAGTGCCCTATTTTGCAGACTATGTGCGTTTAGGAAAAGATTGTGAAAACCTCATAATTATCTCAAAGAAATATCTATATTTATTCAAATTATGAAACTACCGGTAATATAGTTGATTGCCCAATATCCAATGTAGTTTAATGGAATGAGGATTTATTAGCTTTTTGAATTTGGAGGTGTGTATTTAGATTTAGAGCTTTTCTCCTTGCATTACCGGTATAAGGCTACTGAAGAAATCTGGAATACATGTCAATTTAAAATGACATTTGATTATTGCTTGTTTGATTTATTGAGATTTGAATGTATTATTTACTAATGAGTTTCATCATTTCACTATTCAGGAGGATCAGTACGCGAAGTGGATGGCTGCATGCCGCCTGGCCGCTAAAGGAAAATCATTGGCTGATAGTTCATATGACGCTGAGGTGAAATCCATCACAGCGTTCCTTCAGATGCAACATCCGGCTCAGTCCCCCGCCATCAATCCATCATCACTCGACATCACACCCGATGATTTTGTAGCTCCCCGTTTCTTACGCAAGATGAAGGGCAAGGTATGTTGATAAAACTAATTTTAAAGTATTAATGAATATTATTCAATATTATTCATTAATTATTTAATTTAATTCCAATTCAATTCAATTTTGGGGTATTTCTCAGTAGAAGTACGTGTTTTTTGAATTAACGAAAAATACGAGAAAAAAATACTGTTTATACATATTATTCATGTTTCCGTTATGTTTACAGTTTTATAGTGTTCAAATGTGTTTGAACCTTGAAATGGTTTCCTATGTCGCGAATTGTCACGAAAAAGATCATTTTGAACAATTTAGAGCGTATTTATTTATTCAACAAAACAGGCAAAAAAAGGAGGATAACATTAATTTTTCAGTATAAATAATGTTATGAAAGCAACTGATTAGTATTATCAAAAACCCAAGCCATGCAGTCAAGGGCAATCTTATCCATGTACGAAAATAGATCGTAATCGAATGTGTTGTTGCTGCACCGAACGTATCAAACCCTTGGAAAACTCTCCCGACATCTCGTCTATTTCAAACATGAGACTTGTTAACTTGTTGCTAGTATCTGGTACGCGGCTCCATGGCACTCATTAGCTCATTCTCCTAATATCTTCTTCTATCTCTTTTTGCATGCCACATAATACGATACTTAAAAATCCCTTGACCTCCTGAATTGAACAAGAATTATATATTTAAATAAGTCAATACTCGAAGTGGAAGCGAAGAAACGCGACCATGTGAACAGCGCAGGCGGTAGACGATGTTTTAACCGCCTGCAGCCTGCTGCGAACCATGAAAACGGCCCTTGACACCACTCAACATAGGTCAAGAACTACAACTGACAAAATATAATCTTAGAAACGTGCTATTTTTTTTTTAATTCTCTGCTGGGCTATATGTATACTTTACCAAATGTGCTTGACCGAAATATTGAGCACCCTGATGATTGTTTTCAGGACCACACTCCTGGTGAATCACACCATGTTGTATAAATATTGCATAATTACTTAATTAGTACGTCATCCAGGGTTTCGAGTAACAAGTTGAAAATGAAGCCCCGAACTTTGTTTCGAGCAGGCACTTCAAAGCTGTGTGACATTGACCGATGGATTTGTCACATTCGTGACACTAGTTATACGCACATTTTTAAAATGAGTAGACCTATTTATTTTTATTTTTATAAGGGCGCTAAATTATGTTTGCCTAGGGACGCTTGGTTCTTGAGTCCGGGCCTGCATATCCACATAATACATATTGATTCATATATGGGTCTGGCCATACCAATGTGATAATATTTCTATAATAATAATCTTTCAATCAATATTGAAAATATTTTGTACAGTGAAACCTCTATGTATTGTACCCAGATCTATCGTTTTCCTGCTTGTATCATTCATTTTTTCCAGCCCCACTCCCATATAATCAATGCTAAATTTTCCTGGATGGATGGTTTTATTTTCCTGGTCCCTTGAAAAACCATGGATAGAGGTTCACTGTATTGTATTCATTTTGTTATTGTGTGGTGTGCAGTGCACAATCAAAATGGCGAGGTTCGGTCTTAACAAAAGCTCTTCCATTTAACCTTGTTCTAAAACTTACATACTACCATTATAATAGAAATACAAAATAAAACGGAATTAGAGATAAATTGTGATTTTTATAAGCCTTAGGATAGACTGAAATATATTCCATACACCATAGAACACAAATTGAAAGGAGAGAATATTGTTATTGCTCAACTCGTCGTGATATATGAATAATTGATTCAATAATAAATTGAGTCTAGAATATTGATATAATATTGGTAGGACAGACTGATGGTAATGAAATAAAATGAGTGATGGGTATGGCAAGGAGATGTGAGTAAAATCACCGAGCAAATGTAGTGACGAGGGTGAGGGGCAGTTTGACTTGGATGTTGTCCTTGGGGGAGAGGAATTCATTGAGGGAATAGAATACCTGGTCAGTGAGGTAAGATTTGCAGGAGGATTTAAATACAGGGTATGTCGGTGAGGACTTAATGTGTCTTGACTTCAAGTTTTACTTTTTATTCTATTTTTCACTCACCATGTACCATTCTAAGGTGGTTCTGCTTTGAACTGAATTGAAGTGGGAGGAGGAAACATCGATATATTCAATTACTGTATTAATATTTATTAATATTCGATTATTTCAAGTTTATTATCAAAACTTATCCTAAATCCTTATCCTAAATCAATATTTTCATATTTGATTATAAGTATGAAGTCAATTATTATTGATAATAAAAATTGTATTGAACGGTAACCCCAGTAAAAATACTAATTTAATTCATCAAACTACCGGTATTCAGGAAACTTGATAGGCAATTGATCTGAAATTGTTCTGGATATTCTTACAATTATTTAATTTTTTTTATATTTCTTTCAGCTGGTACAGAGGATTCTTGAAGCCCATGCAAATGTGAAGGAGCTGTCATTGGTCGAATCAAAACTGAACTACATCAAAGGGTGGCAATCACTTCCTGACTACGGCATTTCATTATTCATCGTCAAGTTCATGGGACATCGAAAAGAAGAGCTTCTGGGTGTTGCTCATAACAGAATCATGCGCATGGAGATCAACACCGGCGATCACATAAAGACGTGGCGTTACAACACAATGAAGGTAAACATTTCACACATTCCTCACCCTACGTTGTCAAGTCTTTTCAATTTATTGGACAGATGTGCAATATAAGTGTGCACAGTACACTTATATTGTACACTACATGCAAATTGAAACATATTTTTTGTTGTTATCCAGTAGTTTGGTTTTTTCAATCTATACTTGTCGCATGATGGTAATAAATTGGGAGGGAAGTGTCAATGTATACCTGAGGCTGAAACACACAAATCCAAACCAAGAACTTTAATATAACAAATACACTATACAAAAAAGTTGCATCAACTTCATCGCATCGAATATGCTTGAAAAGTACCTTATCGATTATAATCATAGCACGAAACCGATTATATAACCAAGTTGCATACTCTTCATAATATCTAAAAAGCTCATCATTTAAGGAAGTTGATTATATTTTTGTGTCACTCATATTCCCTTTGATTTCCTACAGGATTATCTTTCTTTTATTATTACATAAGCACAGCATATACGAATTACAAATCACAGCCTTGAAAACTACTTGCAGACAAAAAATATAGCCAAGGGTTGGGTGGTAAATTGTCAGGGTCAGATTTGTTCTCACCCGTCATACTTCAAAAACAACGAATTCTTACTTTCCAATAGGTAGGTAATAGAATAGGTAATATTAGTATATATTTTTAATCATCCTCACACACCAATTTGCAAGACAGGCTAGAAAAAAAATCATGTACTGTGTGATGCTAGTAAATATTCTTACAACGTAAATAAAATGTACATTTGAAAAATATATTTGAAGCTACATATTGTTCCAGTTGTTTAATTAACAAATAATATGATGCGAAAATGTATATTTAAAATATTCGTATTCAAGAGGAAGGATTACAGACAATGATGATGCTGTTTAATTTTGATCAATCATATTCATTAGATATACATTATAGGTATTCAATCGCGTTGAGTTGATTGAAACATCGTTCCGCCGCAGCAGGCAATGTGTGAGACTGTTACTTGAGAATGCATTGACATTCCTGATACATTCCCAATCTTGTTAATCATAATTGTTTCCCAAAACTTATTTGAAATGAGAAGTTTTTACTGAAACATTTTAAAAAATTAGATTTTTCTCCCTGCAAAGGCATATCTCGGTATTGCAATGCCCATTAAATAGAAGAGTATTACGTAAGCTGTACCCATTGCTCATTGAACTTGAGCACTGATTCAGAAACCGAAGTCGTCACGTAAGTCTCACATAAGCCATGTTTTTTTGTGAACATACTTTTTGTTAACAATCCCGGTAGGTCACTCATAATCGATGAGAAAATATGCCTGGCTTTTTTTTTTTTAATGTCCTCATGTCAGTATTGTCAGCAATCCACACTTTTCTGACAAACCAAAAATATTAGGCTTGAGCCTCAATGTAGACATTTTCCTTTTTTAGGCATGGAATGTGAACTGGGAGGTAAAGCACATGATGGTTCAGTTTGAAGAAGGAAACATAATCTTCAGTTGTCTTTCGGCCGACTGCAAAGTAATCCACGAATTCATCGGCGGTTACATCTTCCTTTCGATGCGTTCAAAAGAAGCCAATCAAACATTGAATGAGGAGATGTTCCACAAACTGACCGGAGGTTGGGTGTAAACATCCGTACTTGCCCGTTTTAGCAAATTAACTTACGATCAAAGAGTGGCTTCGCCTGTTATCGAATTGAAGGGCTATTGCATTGTAAATTTGTGTGACACAAACTTTAGGGCAAACTGTTTACCAATAAATTTATGTTGATGAATCACGTTATCTTAAATACCGGTAGTGAAGATTGTATAATATGTGAAAAGACCAACAATCTATAATGTAAAGCCTTGTAAAAATGAATATACAATTATACATAGTCTAACAGGCATACCTGCTTATATACCTGTAGTATGAAACGATCGACTTTTCAATAGTAGTTACTGCGACATAAATTTACCATGTAATGGCCCATTTTTTTACAATGAATTCGATGGTGCTTTATACACAGAAAACCATAGTATATTTTTTCTACACCTAAAATGCAAGCTTGATAGAATATTGATGAGCCTTACATTAAATGTTTCAATCATAGCTTCCATCTTTTACCTTGTTTTTATGTGCATGTGCTCTTGAATTTTGATGGAAACGTCCACCCGCATCTACGTTATAATTTGTGGTAGAATATTAAAGTGTTGATATTTAATTGTGAAATATACGCTTATATTTCAAAATGCGAATCTTTGTTTTGCATCTCAAGATTTTTAGTGTACCGGTAACTTATTTTATCATTGCAAACTGATGAACTCTACTCCAAAAATACTCTAATAAGTAATAACGATTTGTTGAAGGCTTTCATGTTGACTACTGGTATTGCAGTATTTTGCTATAATTCGTCTTATCGTATTCTATTTCAAGTTTAAACCAAGTTTGAAAAAATAATTTATCACATGGAATAAGGTATTTTATGCAATGTTTGGAAGTATTTCTATGTTGCTTATAATGCAAGTCTCACTACGCTGAATTACTACAAAGTAACTAAATTACATTGATTGGTGTCATAGTCTACCATAAAAATGTGCTAAGGGCAAAGTGAGCCAAGGGTAATTCATGATTTGTTTAAAAATGTAATCATAAGCCGAGTAGCAACTAGTATCAATAACAGAAATAAAATTAATTACCCATTTGGCTAGGTATGAATTAAAACCAGTGCATGAAATCATTTAATTATAGTATTTACTACGAATAGGCCTACTTTATATAGTATCACTTTGCTTCATTCTGAATTAAAGTACCCGTGGTTACTATTTAGTATTTGCTAATAATTTATTTTAAAGTACCCAATGTTGCAATCTGAATATCATCATGTATGCATAACAGAAGTCAAATTCTTTTGCATTATAGTAAATTACAGTAATGCAAAATTATGTAGGGCTACTTTTTCTAACAAAACTGGTCATGATTGATAAGTTATTAGAGATGCCGTTTACCAATAAGCTTATATTTTATAGCTACCTACTCTAAATGCAGGATGTCAGTTTCCCAATGGAGTTTAATTTCTTTATAATGTTAATAGTCTTGAACCACAATGTTTTACCAATTGTTTTTATGAAATAACAATATTTTAATCTGAAAATAATAATGTATAAAGTTAAGTCACATGTAAATATAATTATGAGTTGAACCCAATTTATTGTGCTAAAAGTATAATGTCTCATTTGTCAGGGAGAGTTGTTATTTATAGTTGAATAGATTAAAGGGTTTAAATAATGTTAATACGTGAAATACTGACATTTTTCTATTGTTGTTTCTTAATATACTAGCAGAACCACAGCATAAGAAGTTGCATTTACATCCATTCAGTGTTAATAAATAGTAAATGAAAAACTATGTCCATATAACCTATGTAATTTTAGTACCATAAATGTTTTGTGCATTATGTTTATTATGTGTAGGTCACTTTTCGTTTGTTTTATTAACATTCATAGGATGTAAGTAATACTTCACTGGAAGTTTGAAATACATTTGTACAAACAGAAAAAAAAGAAACATAATTTTCAAGTACTAATTAGCGTTACGCTAAACTAAATGTAGTAACAAACTACTATTGTACTACCATTTATCACATTTTCCGTGTACTTTTACATTTATAATTTATAAGCGTTAGATTCTAACAATAGTATAAAATAATGATGTATTAATTAATATAAGATAGATATATATTAACTGTAAATTTACCTGCAATATATTTCTACTCAATAATTGAGAAATAAATTTAAACTATTTAAATGTTTTAAAATGTTTGGATTTAATTATTTTAGTGCTCTGTAAAATACCACCCATGGATACCCCCTTTGGACGTCCCTTCAAAGTTCAAAGGTTCAATCAGAAGTAACATGTGAACAAATCACAAAAAGAGTAAGAAATATGCAGTAGGCCTACACCATGTGTTTTAGGTAGATCCCTACAAAACATACAAAATGAGGACCTAATATAAATTCCGTGATTTCCTAAAAGATTTATAGAATCTCAAAACCGTTCAAGAAGAACTTTGTATCAATAGAGTGACGTATTGTATGAGTCATAATGACGACTAGTGATTGACCCGCCCATAAACGTCACAAAACAGAACATCCAATCAAATGGGCTTTGTTATGTGGGAAATTTCACATTTACCTATCAGAGTATCTCTAAATTCTCACTTAAAGTATAGATCAAGGTGGCCCTGGCGATTAGCCACGCCTATCACTAGTGGTCAATTGGATGAGCGTACGCAAAATTCAATTTTCAACACACTTTCAAAACGAAAGTTTTTTTTTTTTTAGTTTACTCTCTACAGGTCAAACGAAAACACAAATTTTGATTAAACTTGGCACGCACTATGTCATTATCGACCTTAATACTGTATACCACAACAATGATGGCCTATGTATTATGCCAAAGTTTTATATAAATCAGATCAGCCATTGCAAAGAAGAGGTCAATTCGATATTTTAGATATTCAACCTAGTCTATTGAAAAGAGCAAGAGGTGAAAAAATCTGTAATCATATTGATTGTGATAATCAACAGGTACATCAATTAGGGAAGGCAGTGGCTTAACAGTTCGAAAATTTCAAAGTTCGAAAAAAGCCTTCAAGTACCCAAGTCTAGTGCGGGGTAATGCATTACCTGGGTATTATTCTGCTACCCAGGTACTCGCATTCAAAAAATAGCATCCAAATAGCGTTAACAAGAGCCGTTTTGACAAGCATTACTTGTCTCGTACTGTATTGTTATTTTGCATATAACTACCCTTCTTCTCAAACTACCTCCAACTTGTCTTGATTGAATGAGTGAGTTGTTTAATTCTTGAAGAATTTTTCACCAGCCAGCATCTTTAGTACCCATGCCACAAACATTTACTATAAATACTAAATAGTTGTAAACCACCCTTCACTGAGAATCAGTCCATAATAGAACAATTCACGTGATTGATCGAATCCTCTGTATATTGATATCAGACGATGAATTCAATGTATTCAGTATTACCCTTTATCTATGAACTAAGAAGTAAGTAAGAATCCTTTCCATGTAATGAGATGGGTGGACTACTTACAATTTGTTTGTATTATCAAATGTTGACATATTCAATGATATTTTCTTTAGAAATCCAAGCAAAAAAATATATGCAAACTGAAAATTATTTATAACATATCCAAAAATTCACCCTAGAATGTTTTTGTTTTTTAATTTGTCTCGATCGAGTTATTTTTTCTTTGAAGGCTAGTCTGTTATAAAGATTCCATCAGACTACAGTGAAACCTTGATGCATCGTTCCCGGATCTATCGTTTTTCTGGATGTATCATTCATTTTTTCTAGCCCCACTCCCATATAATGAGTGCTAAATTTTCCTGGATGGGTAGTTTTCCTGGATGGATGGTTTCATTTTTCTGGTTCCTTGAGAAACGATGGATAGAGGTTTCACTGTGATCGACAAGTAATCAGTAAAACACTCGTATCCAAGGGCAATAGCAAAGTTAGCAGCTGTACTTCTTGCTAATTTATATTTTGGACTGTTAACTAAATATTTAGATATGATTACCGTGCTAAGGGCTTGAAAGAACGTAGGTAAGAGAAAGTTAATCCTATAAAAGCCCCAATAATTTCCCAATAGCTTACCATACAGATGGATATTCTCAGTATTCTCATTAGTGCTTCTCTCAGTTTTTGTACCTTATGAGACTTGAATTAAAATAGTATGCCTACTGTATGGTCTACTTTCAATTAACTCGCATGTATTTTTCTCAACCAAAATACATAACTAAAGCTTTCTTTAATTCACTCATTAAACACATAAATCAATAACCTACAATACCAGAATCAAAAAGTCAAACAAAATTACTGTATGTCTCTAAAAATATATAATGCAAATGACAAATTTAACCTACTGGTATTCCTCATCATTTTCCTCTCTGGTTCTTCGACTAAAGAGAACAATGATCTCTATTCATCGTCATCATCGTCTTCCTCTTCTTCCTCTTCTTCCCCAGGAGCTTCTTCCTCTTCTCCTGTGACCTCAGGCTTTGGTTTTGGCAAGTGAGCAATGCGCCATGCTTCTTCTTCTTCTGGGGTCGGATCTAAGATCTCCATTATCTCAGGTCCAGTCGGATACTCGTATTGGATCTGCTCCATGCCAGGAGGGGAGTAGTTATGAGCAACGTACTTTGCACCATTACCGATGTAGATGTTATCAACCTTCCTGTCAGCAAGAGTAATTGAATCTTGACCCATTGCACAAGTTTATTCAACATGCTATAGAGTTTTTAAAATAAGTGTTTTACTGTAATTGTAAGTAACTGTACTGTAATTACAGATTTTTGTTTTTATAAATACGTAACTACATTGCAAGTACAGTACTTGAAGTCCCTAAAGTACCTTGACAACTCTAGATTGACCAAGGCAATAACCAAAACATGAAGTTATAATTTGTAAAAATCTCGTGTGTTTTTAACTTTTTATAATCATCTGTGTCCTACCAACGGGCTCTCCACTATGAGTATTTCTGCTTTTAGAGCTCGGTAAGCTATACTGTTCTTTCTTTCTCTTTTCCCAAATTCATATATGCATTGCAAATAAATTATATTGGTTGGCTATATGCATCTACTTGATGTCATGTACGTTATCTTGAAAATGTAAATTTCTGGATGTTGTGCTATATTTATAATTGGTTACACCAGTGATGCACAAGCTTCTTTTCAGAAGCACCATTTTATCAATTTTTTAATAAATTGCGGGCCGCATAGGTTACAAATATCCCCAAAAATTATATGAAATTCTCTCTTGTGGCTGGACGTATATACCAGTTGGACCCTACTCTGGTCACTCTCCTCGTTGCATTAAGAAAAAAATTATCAAAGTTTAATTGAAACCCTTAGTCTAGATACAGTAAAATTTTACCATAGGATTTTACTATGATTCACTTGATCGATGCTTATTTTGGAAAGAAATGCAGGAAAACACGTACAAATCACAGTAAAAAAAGAAAATTACATATTTTTAAATACAGTTTATCTATTGACTGTAAATTGAATGCCGAGTAATTGAAGGAAACTGAAAATATTTTATCTTTCCTGCCAGTCGGTAATTATAGCTGCAATGTTGCCTTTGCATAATATATTGCCAATAGAAATGTCAAGTCAACATACCGGTAAGTCAGGTTAACTAACCCAGCATAAGTGACAGCATAACTTAAGTCAGGTTAACTAAGCTGAACCAACAACCAAGCCAGAACCAGTAATTATGAGAGTTAGCCAAACTGAATACTGTCACAAGGCAGAAAGAGGTGCGTAATATTAAGTAGTTTTATCACTGATTTAGTAATTTCTCAAAGAAACTAAACAATAAAAGCATGCCAAAAAAAGTAAAACAATTTCTGTGAAATTATTGGGTTAATTTATTGGGTTAATTGGGTTTTTATTAATTGATTGTGTTATGAAAATTTTGGGGATATTTCATTTAGTC
This sequence comes from Brachyptera risi, assembly GCA_964007535.1. Taxonomy (NCBI): domain Eukaryota; kingdom Metazoa; phylum Arthropoda; class Insecta; order Plecoptera; family Taeniopterygidae; genus Brachyptera; species Brachyptera risi. The sequence goes on from OZ023326.1 coordinate 60,084,599, forward strand.
AGCGGGCCACAAAAAATTCCATGGCGGGTCACAGGTTGTGCACCACTGGTTTACGTCAACACAGAATTCAGATAAATATGTTACGTACTGAACTCAGCTCTCGTTCGATCATGACACTCTTGATTTCGTTATGTTGACCTGTTTGCTATAGCATTTGAACCCCAAAAATGCAAGCTTTCAATCCGTGAACTCTTACGAACATAGTTTTTAAAATACCTAATTGGTTTGTTTCATTTCTTTACTAAAGGAAATAGCTGTGTCATGCTAATGCAGAATTTTGATGAAAACACACGTTCACATTTACATTTTTGCGTAGCCTACATTAATTAGATAACTTACTTTTGGGGTAATATTGGGCTTTCCTTGTTAGTACATTGTTGACGGATTTTATAAATTATGATTCATACTTGGTTAAAATATTCATAAATAAATGTATATATATATATATATATATATATATATATATATATATATATATATATATATATATATATATATATATATATATATATATTGTTTGCGCCAATCCTATTATGACGACCAACTAGGTCTTTCCCCCTTGTGTTTTGTTTTCGCATCCCTTACCCCTAGTTGTAATACGCAATATGCCTCCAGTTATTATGTCGTCATCCGTTGACCTTTAGATACCACAAACAGGCACATCATGTACCTGTCATTGCAGTTCGATCTCAGGTCACTTATTTGTCGTCTCTCGTGTCGTATGGTTGGGCCTATATTGCCTGCGTAAGTCGTCATTTCGGACACCCGTTCGTCAGTGTCTTTTCTCGTGTATGCAAGTTGCATAGTGTATCTCCTCGCAAAGCAGTGAAGTTTATTTAGTTAAATCAAGCCTTACTATTCCTTTTCTATCATTTATTCATCACCAATTCCCAAACCATTTCGTTAGTTCCAAATCCAACCTCCAATACGTACGTACTTCTTTCTCCCACCCAACGTCTTCACAAAGTGCATTCTCTCAAACATCGTCGCGACGCTTCAAGACGCTTCAAGACGAATACCTCAGGGGAAACACAGGTATCGTGCTATTTATTATAAACTTCTTCCCAATTACCCTACATACAGTCCACTCATCAAATTCACTCGTCGATAGTCGTAAGATTATCATCCCGCGTCACAAATAAATCCTATTGGACTTATAACGGCGCCAACATTTTGGTCCCTCGAGTCGGAGCCTTGCATCAGCTAGTTTTCGCCGTGGAAGTTTAGTTTCGTGATACATGCTCCCCTTGACTTGTGTTTTCATTCCCTGTGGAATTATTTCGGTGCATTCTCATTATGCACATTTTCGTAATAGCTATGTTCTCTGATCTCCTGATCATCTCAGCTTATTTTCGACGCTCGTGAATAAGTCTCGGTAGGTCTAGCGTCGTTGTAGCCGTGTCTAGCGTCGTTTTAGTCCGTCATTTCACATTGCTATGCCATTTCTTGTATATACCACGTCATTCTCGTTGGTTTTTCGCTACGTGACCTCGTGATAGTCACTACCCGCATTTCCCTCTCGCTTGGGACGCTCGACCGTTTCGAGTTGGTTGTCCTTTGCCCTATTCTCGTGCATTTTTGCATTAACGTTGATTCACGTGTCTGTTTCAATATACGCTCGGTTATTATTAAGAAAGAAATTCTTTCATTTCGGTTTTCGTCATGGATGAACAAATCCGTGCACAAAGGTTGTTCATAGTTCAGCGTGAAGAACTGTTTGCTGAAATTCAGCGAACCTATGACAAATTCAAGTCGTTGAAGCCGGACGATGTAAACGCAGTGCGGGATAGGTTCGAACGTCTTGCCGTAATTCAAACCGAATTCAACGCCGTGCAGCAAAAAATAATGCAGCACAACGTTTCGCTGGACTCAACCGTGAAGCCACTCGACGTAGTACAGGTTAATGCCAGCTTCGACGATTTGATATACGCTGCTCAATCAGCCTTCAGGAAAGCTGAATCCAAGGTTATTCCAGTGGTTAGTCAGGCCATGCCAGACCTTCACGCAAGCACGGCAATGCAAGCAGTCTCTTTGCCTAGCATCAACATTCCCAGCTTCTCTGGTGATATTGTTGATTGGACGGAATATTATTCCTTATTCAAGTCTCTAATAGACGAGAATGAGTCACTGAATGCCATTCAAAAGTTTCATTACTTGGGGTCCACGCTTCAGGGAACTGCGTTAGCTGTTATTTCTGGTCTCCCAATAACTCCAGTGAATTATCCACTTGCTCTTCAAGCACTGGTAACTCGCTATCAAAACCCTCGCGTGGTAGCAAGTTTGTACATTCGTCAGATTTTAGAATTTACGCCTCTAAAGTCAAATTCACACTCTGGCTTTCAAAGCTTTCTACGAGTTCATAAAAACTCGATTAATGCGCTCAAAGCGCTAGCTCTCCCCGATTTAGCGGATTATATCCTGCTTTCGTTGACAGCCAGAAATCTCGATGTTTCTACGCGCAAGGCTTTTGAAGCCAAGCATTCGTCGCAAAGTGTTCCTACGTACGCTTCTTTGATCGAGTTCATTGAAGATCACTCTCGGACATTAGAACTGTGTGGCCTCGACGTGCCAACTTCAAGCCAGCATCAGGCTGGTACCTCATCGCCCGTCAAACGGGTCAATTCATTGCTTGCATCTCACTCGAAGATGACGTCACCTCACTCTGGTCAACAGCAGAAGTCATGTCCGTTATGCTCGCAAAGCCACACCCTTTACAACTGCGACATGTTTCTCAATCAAACTCGTGATGAGAAATACCAAACTTTAAGGCGTCTTCACCGATGTTTTAATTGTTTAGGCGCACATACACGTGAGCAGTGCAAGTCAAAACGGGCTTGTACAAATTGTCAGAGCAATCAACATCACTCGCTATTGCACTCCCCTCGAGTGAAACCCCTCCCTACCCCGAGTGTCAGTGCCGCAACCGCCGTGGCCACCCCCGCTGCGCACGCGAACCCTCTAGTGTTAACCTGTCAATCGAATGACACCCCAGTTGTCAAGACTGTGCTATTAGGTACTGTCCGCGCATTTATCAGTGACGCGGAAGGAAACCTCCAACCCTTTCGTGCCGTAATCGATTCTGGATCTCAGATCTCGGCGGTCACTCACTCTTTAATCAAGAAGCTTGGCCTGAAATTTGAATCTAAGCAATCTGAACTGGTCGGCATCGGAAACTCGGCTGCGCGTGTCTTTGGCACGGTTAACTGCAAGATCACCTCTCGCGTCCTCCCCCACGAACCTATATGCGTTCAAGCTGTAGTGTTATCATCAATCTCGACCGAACTTCCCAACAGCGATGTTCCTATCGATGTCTACAACCAGTATCGTGGTCTAACTCTAGCCGATCATCAGTTTCACCTTCCCGGCAAGGTTGATTTTCTCATAGGCGCTGATCTCTACCCGAGCATTTTGATGAGATCAGGCGACACGCTGATAGGACACGCCCCCTCAGCTCTCAACACCCTATTCGGCTGGGTGGTGCTTGGTCCTATTCACTCTGAGAAGCCCACCTCACCCCCTCTCACTCTTCTCGCGTGTTCGACTCCGACGTTGGACCGAACACTTCGTCTTTTTTGGGAATCCGAGGAAGTTCGACGTCCTCCCCAGCAAAGTCCTGAGGATGAATGGTGCGAAGAACATTTTGTCGCTACGCACGAACGTGACGCCACCGGACGGTATTCGGTAGCGCTTCCGTTTACATCATCCCCCCCTCCCCTCGGCGATAATCGGGACGTTGCTATGCAGAACTTTCTTGCGCTAGAACGTCGTTTGAAACGCACTCCTGACCATGCTGACGCCTATCAGCAATTCATGACTGATTATTGCCAGGCTCGACACATGCAACTCGCCACCACTTCGTCGTCGTATGTGATACCTCACCACTGTGTGCACAAAGTTGCCAGCACCAGTACGAAGCTTCGAGTCGTTTACAATGCCTCCGCTCCCGATAAAGCGGGAGTTTCGCTCAATCAGCTCTTGTTGAGTGGTCCGAAGCTTCAACGTGACTTGTCCAATATTCTCACCGGTTTTCGCACTCATCCCGTCGCCGTCTGCGCGGACATACGTCAAATGTACCGCCAGATTTGCATCCAGCCGTCTGATCGCCATTATCAACACATATTCTGGCGCCCTACGCCTAACTCACCCGTTCAGGAGTACGAACTGAACACAGTCACGTACGGTCTTACTCCTTCCGCATTTCTCGCTCAGAGAGTTCTGCGCCAACTCGTCGCCGACGAAGGAACCCGGTTTCCGCTCGCATCCCTCGCTTTAACTGCACACACGTACATCGATGACGTCGTGTCTGGTGCTGAAACCCTCGAGCAAGCACATACCTTGCAAGAAGAACTGACAGCTCTCCTCTCCTTAGGAGGTTTCGAGCTACGAAAATGGTCTAGCAATGATCCTAAAGCACTGCGCAACCTTCCGGCCGATCATCTGGAAACTCCCCTCGTATTTTCCAACGACGACCTGGGCATCAAAATCCTCGGTCTTCTATGGGACCCTCGTGCGGACTCCTTCTCGTTTAATACTCAATCCTTTGAAGGAGCCGTCACCAAACGTTCAGTGCTATCCTACATAGCCCGAATCTTCGACCCGCTCGGCTTTCTTACGCCTTTCGTGTGCTGGATGAAGATGTTCCTCGAGCAGCTATGGCTCACTCCTCTCGCGTGGGACGACACTCTACCTCCGCATCTCTGTGACGCCTGGTTGCGTGCCGTCGCCGAAGTGCACGAACTATCCCTCTTCAGGATTCCGCGCATCTTCTCCAACGGCACAGGACTCCGTCGACTGATCGGGTTTTGCGACGCCTCCGAGAAAGCCTATGCAGCTGTGTTGTACGTGCTCATCGAAGCCTCGCCAACCTCTTCGTCTTCAGTCAGCATCTTGCGTGCCCGAAGTAAGGTAGCCCCTGTCAAACCATTGACAATACCCAAGTTGGAACTCTCTGCCGCCGTGCTGCTCACTCGGCTGTTAAAGGATGTCTCCAACTCTGAAATCGATTTGTCCATCTCTTCGGTGCATTTATTCACGGATTCCACTATTGTTTTAGCCTGGTTAGCCACCCCTCCTTACCGGCTCAAAACATTTGTCGCCAACCGTGTAGTGGAAATCACCGAAGATTCGTCTCCCGACTCCTGGGCCCATGTACCTTCGGCTGACAACCCAGCTGATTGTGCTTCTCGTGGTTTGACACCCGCAGAATTGATGAACCACCGCCTGTGGATGTCCGGCCCCGCTTTCTTGCACGACTCATCGGCGTCGTGGCCACGCTTTTCTCCTTCACTCGTATCGGACACTGCGCTGCCGGAGGTCAAACCTGCTACGGTCAGCCTCAACGCTCACGTCCCCGTCGACACTCTACTTGACAATCTCTGCAAGTTTTCAAGCCTACGCAAGGCCCAACGCGTTTATGGTCACGTAGTCCGTTTTGCTCGTATCCTACTGGCGACGCGTTCGCGAACAGCTGTTCCAACCGGCCCGCTGTCGCCTCCGGAACTGAATGATGCCCTCGACCTGTTCATTCGCGCAACTCAACGACGTTACTACCTCACCGAGCTGCGTCAACTAGAACACCATCAGCCAGTCAAATCCAGCCTTGCAGCTCTCAAGCCTTTTCTCGACCCCTCCGGGTTTCTCAGGGTAGGCGGCCGGCTACGTCACTCGTCTCTACCCGCTGACGCTCGTCACCCTCTCCTCCTTCCAAAGAAAGCGCATCTTTCAGGCACGTCTCTGCTCGCACCCCCTGAATCGCACTTTTCTGTTGACAAGTCGATCTTGACTCGTTGGGACCGCGTTCGTCATTTGCACCAAACGTTCTGGACCCGCTGGTCCCAAGAGTATTTGAACTCCCAAATGCAACGTGGGAAGTGGTTGCGCGGCTCCCCCAATCTTCAAATAGGCGACGTCGTTTTCCCTTTTGAACCCCAACGCTCCCCTCTTTCATGGCCTATCGGTCGGGTAACTCATGTACATCCCGGCCCGGACGAAGTAGTCCGTGTGGTGACCTTGCGCACTCCTACCGGAGTGTACAAGAGACCAGTGAACAAACTGGTATCTCTCCCCGTCGATTGTTAATTTGGGTGCTTTTCCCAAGTTTTTTTCGTATCATTTTCGTTTTCTTTATGCAAAACATTGTTTTCCATGGTAGGCGGTATGTTTGCGCCAATCCTATTATGACGACCAACTAGGTCTTTCCCCCTTGTGTTTTGTTTTCGCATCCCTTACCCCTAGTTGTAATACGCAATATGCCTCCAGTTATTATGTCGTCATCCGTTGACCTTTAGATACCACAAACAGGCACATCATGTACCTGTCATTGCAGTTCGATCTCAGGTCACTTATTTGTCGTCTCTCGTGTCGTATGGTTGGGCCTATATTGCCTGCGTAAGTCGTCATTTCGGACACCCGTTCGTCAGTGTCTTTTCTCGTGTATGCAAGTTGCATAGTGTATCTCCTCGCAAAGCAGTGAAGTTTATTTAGTTAAATCAAGCCTTACTATTCCTTTTCTATCATTTATTCATCACCAATTCCCAAACCATTTCGTTAGTTCCAAATCCAACCTCCAATACGTACGTACTTCTTTCTCCCACCCAACGTCTTCACAAAGTGCATTCTCTCAAACATCGTCGCGACGCTTCAAGACGCTTCAAGACGAATACCTCAGGGGAAACACAGGTATCGTGCTATTTATTATAAACTTCTTCCCAATTACCCTACATACAGTCCACTCATCAAATTCACTCGTCGATAGTCGTAAGATTATCATCCCGCGTCACAAATAAATCCTATTGGACTTATAACGGCGCCAACATATATATATATATATATATATATATATATATATATATATATATATCTCAAACCCAGATAACCAATAAATATTTAATAAAAATAATAATTGATTCTTTAATTTATATAACCGTCATGATAACCATTATGGTGACTAGCTGATGTAACTATCGAACCTGTTAGTTCTTGTTGTCTTTTTTAAGATATATGTTATATAGCCAGGCCTTATTTACTGAATTCAGTATGTTTGTTGCTGATCAGTAATTTAGTTGCCAGTAATAAGTGTTGAATGTTCCCTTACTTGCCGATGGCAAAAGCGCATGCACCCGGCCATATATTCGAGCGTACTACACCCGCGGCAAAGTTCTTCATGAGCGCAGATCCCGCTCTCGTAGTCCATGGGGCAGTGGACTCCATTGTAGAGTCTTCAGATAGCGGGGTAAGGAGAGGTGGTCCTACCTCACGCTCTGCTCCTGCACCACCCTCTCCTTCATCTTCCTCCTCTTCTCCCATCTCTTCTTCCTTAAAATGATCAACATGACAAAGCGTATACTTTAAGAGGTGTGTGTAGACTGTAGACTGTAGTACAAGAGTTATAGCATACTTGAAAATTGACGTACAAAAATATACAGATCTTTGAGGTAATATGAAAGTACTGCTAGAAAAAAAGTGATTGTAGGAAACTTTAAGAAAAATGTCGCTTCACATTTGAAGATCTACATCACCATATTTTGTCGTAATCGTAAATATTCAGTAGTTCTTAAATCTGGTTAGTCAGAATCAGGGACTCTGAGTGAATTTTTTTCATTTCAATTTTTCTCTCAATTCCAACTCGAATTTAGGGCCTATACAAATTTCAATTTCAATTTCACTTTTTAAGCTAATATTCATATTGATTTTGATTACGATTCTGATTTATCAAAATAAATGACTTTGATAACGATTTCACTCCAAGATGCAATGACTTCAATTTCGATTCTTGCAATGTGATAATTTCAATTTTAGTTCAATTTTTTTTTCAAAATAATTTTGATTTTATCGAAGCATGTTTGCTGTAAGTATTAATCATTTTTATTTACACCTTGAGAGGCTCACAACTGATGTCTGCAATTCGTCAGACAAAGTTGCAGGTATGTTGTCAGTGGTAATCAGTGGAACTTGAAAAAGTTACAAAATAAAGCATGTGCAATCTCAGCAATGACATTTATTAATAATGTAACATTGTTGACAACTTATTTGGAATCTACCGTCGGCTTTATTGAACGCATTCTGTTGTGTGGTTGTTCTGTTCTTCTAGTGTTGAATAGTAAATATTATGTAGTTGAGAAGGAATAAATAGTATGTCCAGTTGTCTACCTAGATTTAATCTGTAGTTGTAGTAATCCTTCTCAACTCTTCAATGGGTTATGAGTTTTTTGTATTTGTATTTGTTTATTCATGGTTAATTTACAAAGTCATATTGTGTGAACCAAGTCAGATGATGGTTATGACTTATAATATCATTATATATGACAATGTCTGTTTTCTACTAAACATTTCTTTGAACAAATTCTTTGAACATCAAGTAAAAGTTGAGCGCATTGTATTATATTTGTAATATATCTGGCATAAGTTGGAAGCAATTTAGAAAAAAATCTCCTAATTCTGAGACTTGTAGAATTTACAATGTTCGATAAGCTGATAATATTTGACAGAAGATACTTATTGGAGGTACAGGTCTAGTGTTGATGCGGTTCTTTTTAAAACAGTCCCTAGTCAGTATTATGAAGCCTGCCCTAATAACACGGGCAGTCCCTAGGCGCTCTTCAGGCGCGGGGAGTATCCAGCATGAGTGATTCAGTACCTCCTCAGGAATTCAAGTGTTATTAGAGTGATTCCCACTCCGAATTTTTATTGGGTCGGACGACCAAATTTCAGCCGAAATTCTGTCACCGGCTTCCACACCAATTTTTAAACATCACTTTTTCGTGATAACAGCCACGACTTCTTTGAATCCAAATTAGCAATCTTTCAAATCTAGAAGTAAAATGTGAACATTTGTTCAGATCCTGAGGTCTATTTATCACATTTATCATTATACATTTATTGTTCACATTTATCTTTGGAAGTAGTTCCCATGGCAAGAAAGTGGAACTTCTGTCTACCTCTGATACCTCGATATGCTCCAAGTTCTTTGGACTAAATCTAGACCATCATCTGTCTTGGATACCCCACATTGACCACTTGACTATCAAGCTAGCAAAAGCCAACTTTGCAATTACAACTCTAGCCCACCAAGTCAACTTGCCAACAATCAGATCTTTTTATTTTGTTAGTGTGCAGTCTACTCTACAATATGATATCATTTTTTGGGGCTTGGCTTCACAAAGCATCAAGGCCTTCCGATCCCAGAAGCGAATGATACGTTCGAAGCTATCAATGAGCTCAAGAGAATCTTGTAGATCAGCATTCAAGGAGCAAAAAATTCTTCCCTTTTCATGCCTTTACATTCAAGCTATTTGTATTTTCACCAAGATTAATCCAGCTCTCTTCAACGATAACAGTCACCATTGCTAAAATACTAGGAATGCAACAGACATTGCCCAAGAGTTCTGCTGCTTGAAGCTAACGTCAAACGGCGTCTTGCAGCCATGCAGACGATTATGCAATCACCTACCAGCTGCAATAAAATCACTAGAGTTGATTCAATTCAAGATATATCTTGAATTGAACTTCTATAGAAGTCAAGCATCACCTAATGAAGGTATGCCATTATAATATTGACAAATATTTGAACTCTTAACATAAATTGTACATAAAATATTTAATCCTTAGTTTTATAATTTTTGTAATTATACATAATTAATTAATTATAATTAATGTAATCACCTATTTCAATCAGTAGGTCAAACTAAGATTTATTTATTTATTTATTTATATCCATATATTTCACTCCATGAATGAAATTTTCACAAGAAGTATTGCACAAGTTCAATGCTTTTTTCAAAAGCATTACCAATACTGATAATGTCTGGATATATATCACAGAAACGGTTTTTACTTATAATGTGTTCCAGACTTTCGGAAACTGCAAGACTTTTATCTGCGGCGGAAAGTTATGGTCACCGACAGCGCAGCCCTGGTGTTGAAGTTGATTGGTTTTAAATAATTAAAATGGGGTGGTAAGATCGCCCTTGTGGTACCCCGTCCAAACGATCCTACTTTTCATCCTTAGCCTTAATTGGGGAACAATGATTTTGTATCAAGTTTCGATGTTATTAAAAAAAAATAATAATAAATGAATAATAATTTTTGTATCTTGACCTGATTTATACAATGTATTTGTGTCCTATGAAAATCGTGACCCAACAATCAACATTAAACAAAGAATTGGCCTATGAAACGCGGGAATAAAACGAAAATCTGAAAAACAGGAAGGTCGTATATATAGAAGGCATGGCAACATGACAACTTTTTTAACACTAAATACATTCGGCCGAAATTATTGAAGTTGAACCAATTTTCCTGAAATAATTTAAGCCCAAAATAAACCATCTTGTTTTGGTGGAATTCTGGATTGTGATTGGACAAAAGGTAATTTTGTTCAAAATTTCGTCAGCCAACCCGAAGGGAATTCACAATGGAAACTTTAAGTCACAACTGTTTGCTTTCGTGATGGCTTTCGTGATGGTTAGTATTTATCACAACAACAAATATGAACAGAAAATCGAAAAACTAGTCGAATTATCTATTTTTATTACAATAAATGTTTTATTGAAGATGTAAAAAAGGCATGATATGGTTTGCTGGGAAGTACTGGGCAAGAGGTGTCTAGAACAGATGAGATTTGACGTACAGTAGAAGTGCAAGGTACGACTCTTGAAAATTGATCTACTGTGTCGGTTTAAGAATGTTTTCGATTGTGTTGGTCATTTTTTGAAATTGTACTGGAAAAAAGAGCAATGAACCATGTATGTAATGTATGCAATAACTCTTCCTGTTTGCTACAATCTACGTCATCGTGTCTTGATTGATCTTAATCGGAGTTTATATCAGAGTGTAGCTAGTTAGTTAGCGTTTAGAGGCGCGTCGACAGCGAGCTCATTTTGCGCCTATGATCATTCATGTATGTGTGCGTTGCCATGGTTGTCAATGGGTTGTGGATATTTTTAGCATATGGAGGGAGCGGGGAAGAAAGAGAAAAGTAAGAGAAGATCATATAAAATAAAATAAATGAAACAAAAGAACACGATAGACGAGAAGGAAAGTGACAAGAAATTACAATAAAATATAATGAAAATGCAAGGTTCAGTAATTCCTCCTTGATATGGTCACAACTCCCACTCCCCCCCCACCCCCCCTCCCACTCCCACTCGACCGAGACGGTCGAAACTTGGTTTTGACTCTCACTGCAGACCTTATCGACGGCGAGACCCTGCTGGGAGCAAATAGGTTGATAGCTCTGAAGAACACCGGGGCACACAAGCCCTCACATTAAGGTCAAGGTGTTCAGATCCTTGGAGGGGATATTTGACAGTCCTTTCTCCTATAGTCCTAGTTGATGTAGGAATTGAAAAACTTACTCCATCTCCGCCTCCCTTGCCCGACGGGTTCCACCACACCGTGCGGCCTTGCTTGAGAATGTACATGGAGTGGTGCACCCAGTAGTTCATGCTAACGTCAATGAGATCGTTGAGCGGCAATATCTCATAGTTTGGATTCGCAGTGTAATTGGTCTGAGCTAAAACAAATTGGTGTCACAGATAGCAATTACAAAACATCGTCGTACCGTACAAAGTACATTCACAATATTACACATATTGATATTAGTAAAATTCGTCACGGCTGTTACAATCAGTTTTCCATTTTTTTACATGGATGACATATTTTTGCCAATACTCAATTCTACTTTTGATTTAAATATACCTATATGTTGTATTTATTTGTTGTTGGCTATTAAATTAACACTTCCCTGGTTCAAAACATTCTGTATCCTAAGTATTGTAATTTCTAAGTCTACAACAGCTAGAATTGCAAGATTTGCATACTTTATGGCATCCACATTGTAAAATGAAGGAACCAGAAAGTAGAGATTTCACGAGAATTTGTATCATGTGATGAAAATTGAAAAATTTTCACTGCTATATCCTGGCAATCACTCCTGGCAATTAGGACACTTCATTACAATATAGACCTAGAATGTAGAGTCATGAGAACATTTAAAAAAAAATCAATTCAGACATGTCACTACACAAGAAGAAGTGATGCGATTTTTACTTGAAATTACTTGAAACTTACCCCCTCCTTCTGCTTCTTCATCCACTTCTTCCTCTTCTTCCCCTCCGCCAAAAGTATAGAAGCCAAGCGGGGAAATGTGTGTTCCCGCTGATATACGGGCAATCTGGGCACGTAAATAATTACGTTCTGTTCCGGCAAAAGGTGGGAATGAGTGTATCTGATGAAAGAAACATGAGTTTATAACGTACAACGGCCTATATTGACATCCATACATATGAAATAAATGCACACTTCATATACACTTTGAAGATTTTCATACATGTAAGCATAATGATGTAAGCCTCTATATGAAGCCCTTGCAGCAGAGCAGAGGCGGCAGAGCTCTACCATTACTGGGGGGTCAAAATTGATGAAGTTGTCAAGTAATAGCAAATGGTGCGGTGTGTGGGGCAGTGGGTCATATTGACGTGATTTCAAAGAGATTTAAAAAATAAGTGGATGGGGAAGCGCAATCGATTGATAATTACAGGTGTCAGGTATTTGATGTAATTAGCAACATAAACCAAGTTGACAAAATAATAAACTATGTACACAGTGTTATTGTGGACACACTTTAAATAATGAAAATATATTGTGAGAATTCAATTTTTTTCATCATTCAATTGATATTATCTAATTGAAGAGTAATTTAGTATACTCTTGATGATTATTGTTTGCTTAACGACCCCACCAACAGCTAGGTTATAAGGGGGTAGTATACTCTTAATTGAATTAATAAAATATAATGAATATTCTATGTGCAGTATATATTACTGTACTGGAAAGTAGGACCAAGATGCGCTAGGCTTTATGAAAAAGAATATTTGCTAATGAGGCAATTAAATAAAATATAAATACAAGTATTTGTTCGGGGCATGTTGACTTCTCACATATATGAATCGTCTAGACTGTGGATGTTAAGTTACTAGCTTGCAATACAACTTGCATTATTATGAATTACTTCACAAATTAACCTCACTATCTTCGTTTTACTCCATGAGAGACTGTTTCAGACAACTGAGGAAACATAAACATCATTTTGCATGTATTTGTAAAAATTACATGTGAGCCTAGTTCCTTTTATTACTACTGTACTGCGCTAAGCACGATCAGTATTCCTGAAGATTTGGCCGGTATATTGGTACATATTTTTAACATGGAAGGGATAGGTAGTGAATACTCCACATCAAACTGGCAAACCAATGCAACCCTCAATGCATCTTGGTTGTACCTCATGCTTCCATCACTGTATGGATGGAAAAATTCATTGATATTATTAATGTATTTTGGAACATACCTCTTTATCCAAGTTTCCGGTGAAGATTTTTTTTATTTTTCGAGCCACAACAATGTGTTTGGGAGTCAAGTCAGGCAACTCTATCCATTCATCTCCAATCTCGTGACAAACATAAAAGACCTACAGCAAAGAAACATATTTATTTACCTATGGACTAGTTCATAATTTTCTTCAATAAAGGTACAGTGAAACTTCTATGCATCGTTTCTCAAGGGACCAGAAAAATAAAACCATCCATCCAGGAAAATTTACCATTGATTATATGGGAGTGGGGCTAGAAAAAATGAATGATACATTCAGGAAAATTATAGATCTGGGAACGATGCATCAAGGTTTTACTGTAGTGTTCTTTTGAAAAGCAAAAACAAAATCCTGTTTTGCTTGTCTAATGCTAGACATCATGACCTGGTGAGTTTATAGTTTATACTGTACTATAGTTCAAACTACTAGTCATTGACTACTAACCTTATCACTTTCTTATGCTGGTCAATAAATAATTGTGATCGGAGTCAGACAAAATCAGAACATTAATTCATAAAGTGTGCAATAATGAAGCAATCCAAAGGCTAGCCTGAAAGTTGATCAGCATTACCCAATGATGTCAATTGGATGAGTGAGCACTAAAATAAATATACGTAACTGTTTTATATGATCTTGGGGGAAATTTATCAAGTGATATTTTTTTATTCATCTTTGTTTTTTATTTTTATATTGTAGTGAGCTGTAACATTAATATTAATTTTGAAAAATGCTCTGTTCAGCTCTCTTCTTTCAATTTATAATATAGCTAAGAGCTGGGGTAGTTATGCAATTGCAATTCTTATATCAGAGGCCATGCAAACATGGTTATACTTATAAATCCATTTTGATAACCCTTGATTCCACAAATATAGGGTAGTTTATATTATGCATATTTTGCATTGCACTAGTGCTTGCCTTTTTGTTGGCACCTTCTCCACATCTCTCAACAGGAATTTCCACCGGAGGTTTGTACAGGGATTTTGGGATTGGATAGACAGGAAACGGTGGTATTTTTATTGGTGGCACAATCTCGCCAGCCTCTGCTCCCTCACCCGGCACTTCACCTTCCTGAACTGCTTCGACTACTGGTGGCGGTGCTACGGGCTCTGGCACAGGTTCTGGCACAGGTTCTGGCTCAGCTTCAGCTTCTTCAGCAGCTGCTAGTGCTTCAACTTCCTGTAATTGTTGTTCATTAGGCTTAGCAAAGTTTTGAGGGTCTTTGTGTTTTTTGTTATCATTTCAATTCTCCAAGGATGAGACAACTTGATCAGTCCGTAAATATTTTCTTGTTTCGTTACACTTTTTAATGTTCTTACTTATATTTTCATTTTTTTTTTAGTACTTAAGAGAGTTGTGTGATTCCAACGATATATATAGCTTTGTGCTATATTGAGCTTTATGAAACAAATTGTGGGAAATCTTTACTATTAAAATCAGGGGACGTTAAATCTGTATGTTCGTATCTACGCTCGCTCTATGAAATGCCTGGTAGGGCGGGGGCTTCGGGTACTGTGAACGGGCGGTAGTATCGGATAGGGGAAAACAAGGAGGTGGGGAAACCGCCGAGCGGGGGCTGCGGTTCGGCCGCTCGAGGGTTTCGGCTCGGGTTTTTCTGTGATGCGCAATTGTGCCTAAGGGGGAGGGAGGGGGGGGGGATGATGGCACACCATTTACTTCGTATTCAGGGCACATCGTATACGACGGGCGCAACCTGCTAGTAAATTTGAAAATGTATGAACGTATGGTAATTTGGCATATATTATTTCATTGAATGTTTCTATGAGAAATGCGCAGAAGGAAGTGGATCAATAGTTGTGCAATAATTTGTTGCAAATGGCGGAAATATTGATTCAAAACTCATATAGTGATCAGCCGATTACTTAGTATTCTTATTAATGAGTAATGACATCTCAATATTGCCAATCACACGTGCTTACGCAATTACTGAAGTAACAAAATGTTTACACAGTTAAACACTGTATTAATATTTGGTGTACTAATTTGTATTGTATTTACTTGCTTTCAATTTAAGAGCACATCAGCATGAGTTTTATTGTAAATAAAACCATGGCTGCTCACTTTTCAAATACTTTTTATAGACCACAATAATGTCAATAGTCTTATTTCAGTGATTCAAGAGTTTAATCAAAGTGTTAACCTCGTTCCGTCGTGTATATTCCTCCTCTGTTAATTCGGTTTCGGCAACGTAGTAATTCTTCTCGGTTCCAATTATTTTACCCCAAAATCTGTGAACGAATAGAGAGCATCCCTCTATTAGGAGTGGATTTGCTAGATTAATCAACGAAAAAGTTCAATCAATAAGTTTATTGTCATTTATATTTTATTATTTGTATTTTTATACAATGATTTTCAAAAATTAATATTGTCAGTATGGTACCTTGTTAATGTTTTGGCTGAAATTCATGATCCTGTTATTTCTTCTTTCTTTATGGTGCTCAACAACACCACCAACGACTACATTATACGAGGGTTCAAATTAGCAGATGACAAGGAAGTGTTGATGGTTGAAATCAGTGTTGGGTAAGTTCCTCAAATAAAGGAACTAGTTCCAATTCCCGTTACTCGATCCAAAAAGGAACTAGTTACCATTACAGTTCCTTAGAAAACAAAGGAACTCAAAAGTTCTCCAAAAATTAAGTTCCTTTCAAGTTCCTTTGAAAATTACTGAGTCGAAGTTTTTTATTTGAATTTGAAGGAGTATTTTCATGGGTTTTAAAATATGACAAAGCAAAAGATTTCCACTGTGCCCCCCCCCCCCCCCCCCCCCTCCCCCACTACCATGTTCGAACAGTAATTTATCATAATCAATTCAAAAATTATTCCATCGTTATTGATAAAACACTACCACAACACTAATTTTTTCATCACGAGGACTAGCACGGTCGAGATGTAACACTGAAGTGGGATGGGCCGCTTGTGTTTACACAAATCTCCCTATATACGCCTTCAAAATAATGTTATTCTCATTGGATATTGATGATGTCACCAGGTAGTGATGATTTTCGTCGAATGCATTAGCTGGGTATGCGTATTGACATTTTTCTCTAACCCCTCACAATGACGCTCGGTTAATTAGAGCCATCAGACTACGACAACGTACGAAAAGACCATATGATAAGAAGTAGACAGGAAAATACAGTAAAATATGTCTGGAAATAATAAGATACAGGATGTATGGCAGGGATTAGCTTTTTTAAGCTAATCTATTTCTATTATCTATTAATCTATTTTATTTTTTTTAGCTTTTCCAAGGCTGAGTCAAAAGCGTGTGAGGCAGAGGGTCTAAGATGAAGTATTTCATATGCTATCATACAAATAGGCGATTTATTTCACGGTTAGTATGAATTCTTGAAATATAATCTGTGCATAAGGAACTTTAAAAAGAACATAAATTTCGTTCCTCGTTACCAATAAAAAGGAATGCAGTCTGTTAAAACTTACTGCTTAATAAAAGGAATGTCTTCCCATCAAAGTTCATTTAGTCAAACCAGAGTTTGGTAAGAACTAGTTATTACCCAACTCTGGTTGAAAGGACATTTACACAAACCTATTTCTACAGAGGGGCTAGACCCCATGCCTGTCTGGCTTAGATTTCAAAGCAGTGCCTCTACTGTCTAAAGATAGGCATAACTTATCAACCAGTTAGATTTATATCTATGACCACGACTTATAGCAAGTCGAATCACTAATTATTGGTTAATTCACTAATATTCAGTTGGTTCCACCAGCCATATAAGTAAATCAGAATAAATTCTAAAAATGAGAAACAGTTTCAATAAAATAGAGAACGTAATTTAAATGTACATAATAAATTGAAAGCATTGAGAATTTCCAACTGCTGTAAGCTATAAACTACGTAAATCTAGATGGTCCTAAGGCATCAGATATTCTGATATTTTCTTTGTATGTGAAGAATATGATTATAAATACATGATATGTAAAAAGAAAATGTGAAACCCAATTTCAAACCTTATTTTTTGTATGATTTTACTCAGCGACAGTTTGCGTATTGACAGTGCAACGCAAAACATCTCATTCCGCGGTAATCCAACACCGGCTTGTTCGAAGTAGCTCAACATATCCATCATGTCGGACTGAGGCTCCTCCTCGTCGTCTTCCCCCCCTTCACCCATAACTTCCTGTTCTTCAATATTATCTCGGTCTTTGAAACTAAGTAGAGCAGACTGGAAATAGCAAAATGCAGTGTTTTATTTTCGACCACCAGCAACTTGATTAGTTTCATAATTTATTACTAAAAAGAGCAATGAGTGTCACTTTCGTATGAGTGAGCTATGGGTGAAAATATTTATTTTTGTGATAATAAATTAAAGTACGTATCAGCGATAAAATAAACTGATAGAGTTGTAAACTTGGGATAGTGAAAATGTTGACGCAAAGTCACGAATAACGTGTAGGATCCCTACCGATAGCAGATAATCTTATTTAATTGCTTACATAAACTGGGCTTCTTGATAAATTATAGCTAGTGTCATTTAGAGGCAGGTGCTCAATGGCTTTCTGTATAAGAACTAGAAGAGGGGGAAATTTATTGTGACTAGTAAATAATAAGTCTTATCCTATCTTCAATCTACAATGATACCGGTGAATCACAAGCTGCTAATTATTCACAATACTATTGAAATTATTGGGTGAGGACTGTAGGTCTAATGATGGCTGACAAGTGAACTGATTTATTCTAGTGAATATATTTTTCAACTTTTTCAAATATTCAGATTGGCACCCGGCCCTGGTGCAAGCATTCATTGTTGTTTGTGTGTTTTTACTTGAATAGCGATTTTAGCAAACTTTTGCAAGAGTAAAATGTTCTCTATAGAAAGGAACTACAAAAAAAATGTATACCTAAAATGTATTTATTTATATTGGGTTCAACGACGCACTTTACTGATGACTACAATCTATAGGCGACGGTGAATGATATGAGGTGATAGGATGGTGAAATGAGAGATCATTTTATTAGGTGTTTTTGAATAGTGGGGCGAGTCGGTCGTGGCCTGTTTATAAGGAACCAGCCCAGAATTGACCTGAACGACAGAGTGAAACCACGAAAAAAACCCTGTCAGGATGATCGACCATGGTGGGAATCAAACCCCAGTCTCCTGAATGACGGTTCAGTGTATTAACCACTCGGCTACTCGTTTCAGTGATACCTAAAACTGATGCTAACAGATAAATAAAATAGAAAATGATGACTTTGTAGGAAAGTACCAGGTACGGAAGTCTATTAAAAATGTTCAACAAGTCAATGGGCCATTCTAAAAGCTAAAATGCTTTTTAGTATGACAGTACCGGTTCATTAAAAACTACCTTGATCAACAGTTGATACCACAATCAAAAATACAGTTGAAACTAAAATTTAAATTGCATATCATTTTGGCAAGATTTATATTTTTGTGCAAAAAACGACTGATGGTGCGTGAAATATAGGCCTACGTAATATTAGTTTTTTTTAATTTGTCCAATGAATTCTACTCTGTTGTCTTTCAAAGCCCCATGCCATCAATTTTTTTTTGGCATTTCTAGAAAAATCTCTGTACCCGGTAGCATTGAGTTACCAGTAGCTATATAAATTGCATCTCTACCTGAAAGAGGGGTAGAAGCTTTTGGGTAATTCCAAACTCCCATGGAGGAATAAAGACATCCTGCAAATGATCTGTTTGAGGTTGAAATCTGGTTTCTTTCATTTTACGACTGTATTCTTCAAAGAAATCGATTACATTCTTTGGACGCTCAGTAAGAACTTTTTCTAATATATCACTCAAATGATCATACCTAGAGAAAGTCCAAGTCAAACAGAATTAATATATAGTATGATAAGCAGGAAAATAGTGTAGGCCTACTTGTCATGTTGATGTTGATAAGTAGGCCTATTCAACGGAATTATATGTAATCATATTTTTATCTTGTAATTTGGATAGTTATATATATTGCCAACTTATTAATTACAAGTTACAGACTAGCAAACAATGGGAAATAACATCAACAATTATGTCGTACAGGGACTGTTGAATGATATCAAACTAGCATTGAATGTTGATCAGAAAATGAGTGACAAATGATTGAAAATAAATTGCAAGCTGGAGCAATACTGCTATTCTTTAGAAAAGCAAAGAGGATGCACACACACTATGACAATATTGTAGAAATTCAATATTGGAGAAATTTTACGTATAATACCGCTACAGTAAGGATTTCATTTTTCCCCTTATAGAAATTAGGTACTCTCATTTATGTGAAAATGTGTAGTCGAAAAGATAACCATTAAAGGACTATCTTGTGCTTGGGGTGTGCACAAAATAAACAATTATGAGAGACAAAGAATCCCCTATTCCACTATCCAATGAGATCTGAGTTTAATGACAATAAATATCACAATAATATTATGCTATACCATCGAACATTGTGGACATATGCTGTAAACATACAGTACAATGCAAAAAAGGTACAATGCAATGCAGAATTGATGGCATTGCCACTGAACAGGTTATTTGAAGAGTCCAGACTAGGCCTACCGAAAGCCGAAACTGATTTTTGGCAATTATAAGCTTTCCTTGTCTGGAGTTGATGACTGCTGAGATATAGGTTATTATTAATAGACATATCTTTTTTAGAATTGAAGCTATGAATCATGCTTTGGTAGGCCTAGGCCTAGTATGGGTATATTTTTATAGTTGGCTAGGCGAGGCCTATCTGAGACAAATATCTGAGAAGATTTACCCTAGGGCCTATGTACGCCTACATGTTTTGAGTTTTGACATATACTTACAGGCTAACACCATCCACGGAACTTGGTTTTTGAAGAAATGCTTTTGCACTTATCATATCGACTTCACTATTGGGTAGTGGAGATATAATTGGGTCTTCTTCAGGATAAAAATCGTTAATATTGTCAAGACTTTTTGCTGAACCCTCTCCATGTTGTTCATCATATACAGGATATTCTTCATCAGCTTGCAAGCGAAGACTATTACCCGAATCTTTGGTAGTTCTCCTATTTCTTTGGACTGAGTGGAGATCCAAATCAGCATCGTATGATGCAGTAGGCTCATTATTAGTAAAAGACATGATTACTTTATTTATAGGCCTAGCCTAGTCCAAAAGCAGATATGGCACGACGATCAAAATGACTTCGGGTTCGCGCTGAGACGAAGAGACGGAATTGGACGGAATCGACGGAATGATGTAGAGATACCAACCTTCGTGTATCCTTATTGTTATTTGTTGTTAGTGTGTTTGTATTGGAATTTTTTTTTTTCAAATTGCTTTGCTTTTTGGTGAGATTGTGGGTGTTACAATCAAAATACATTCTGGACACTGTGCCGCTGGTGGAGAAACAAAACTCTAAATGGAGCCGCCCTCAAAACTTTCTTGTTGAAAGCATTAGTGAACAGGAAAACTATTTTTGTAGGTTGGTGCACAACATTTTCACGGTTTGAAGTGATTTCCGCCCAAAACTTTCATAAATCATTATTATCAATTATGGATTTACTTTATCATTGATTTGACGATACTTTGCAACAAAGCATGATGAAAGGCTTGACATTATCAAACGAATGAAAGGTTTTAGTTCAAATATTTACATCTTAAGTAATTGATACTAAAAGATATTATTACTTCGTAGGCCCGGGCTTGGGCATTGAGTTTACGACGTGGACGGTGGGGTTGTAAAAGAGCTGTTCTCGACTGGAATAATACTAATAATATGTTTATTTGATAGCTCAAGCCACGCCCCTAAAACCAATCACAGACGAGTTTTGATGGATATTTCACTCAACCCAAATCCCAAATAAGATTATTTTACTGATTATTTTATTTTAGCTAGAACATATCAACATATCATTAGTTGGTTATATATATATATCCACCTTTAGATCCAAACAATTACCTCACTGCCCTCCCATTTTATTAATTCATTATAATTTATTTCTTCAATAATAAAGAAGGTATTTTTTTATCGTTTTTAATTGATTGGTGACACTTGTTGCTTGGATTTAATTGGTATCTTGATAATAATAATGATAATTGCCTTTATTTACAATAAACAATGAAATACAATGTTTAAGGACAAGGTTCGGGCTGTTGACCAAACAGTAAAACAGAAAAACAGAAACTAGGCATAATTATTAGAAATATATAAAAAATTAATAACATCAAAACTTGATACAATATCATTGTTCCCCAATTAAGGCAAAGGATGAAAGGTAAGAGATGAAGATGGAAATATAAAAACATTACCAATAAGATTCAAATATGAATTATAATGGAACAGAAAGTTACACTTCAAATAGTAGGCCTACATCTCACGGTTATTACAAATAATAATGAGAAAATGATGAAGTTGAAAAAGGTCCATTGATGAGATATTGGACATTTGTATTCAGGTTTAAGAATAATTTTCTTTTCTTGATCTAATGGGAGAACTTTTATCATGTTAATTTTCATATTATATATATTAGATTATATTATTATTATATTAGATATCTTTAATATTAGCTTTGAATGATGTGAAAACATTACATTATTTATTTTGTTTCGTGAAAAAGGCAGATCCGATTTGAGTGAAAGTTCGGAATAATGTGTATCATTATAATATTGAAATTCCGTGAACATTTGAATTCTTTCGATGGACAGATTTTTTTATGAATTTTCTCCTCTGATTTTGTATTTCATTATAGTTTTTCTGATTCAATATTTTCTGTATTCACTTTTCCCGCGATGTATATACTCACGCATGCGCATTAGTGGATGCTATGCTAGATTTGAGGCACGTTTCAAACGTGAGTCGTGAGTAGGCTTAGTCGAGTGTTGAATTTTGCAGCTAAAACTAAAATGGAAATTGAAGGAGATCAACAATTGCGTTCAGTACATTGTGAAATGAATGTACTATCAAAATCCGATGGTTCAGCATTATTCACACAAGGTAAAGGTGTATGTACTTTCTGACAAGCTTAGAGAACTGTCTAACCATAACCTATAATTAGGCCTAATTAACAAGTAGCAAATCAGGCCTAGCAGATGTATGAACACATGTGCAGGCCTAGGCTGACTGAGACACACTTCGTGTAGGCTTAGGCCTTGGCCAATTCAATGCACTGGTAAAGGTAATTAGCTAAATATAGGCAGGCCTATAGTAGGGTGACCATCCGTCCCGGAAAACCGGGATTGTCCCTGTTTTCTACCTCTTGTCCTGGTGTCCCGAAAAATCTTTCGAAACACCCAAATGTCCCAGTTTTATACGCAAGAGAAAATTTGTCATTTTTCAGCGACAATGAATGTATTTTCAGTATTTACGGCACCGTGAAGAAATTGTTTCTTTGAGTGCAAGTGCCATTCTCTTTAAAAAATTACTGTACGCTTGGCGGGCTACAATTATTCCCCACCCCTTCCCTTCTGATATGTGATGACCTTTTACTGCCTACTGTTTACATGTGGTATTGTACATTATTAGTTAGTCGGGCTCTGAGAGAGCAACAGTTCACTTGTGTCATTGAGACACTATACTCAATGCTTGTGTGTTGTGTTACAATGCCGAAACAGAAATGCTTCTATCAGGAGGAGTACCGGTATTCTGCTGAGTGGAATTTTATTAAAAAAAAAGGGAGCTATGAGGATCAACTACCAACTACGAATTTTCCTGCACTGAATTTTACAATAATGTAGGCCTACTTGAAATTCAAAAACACCATTTCCCTCACCAAGGTCATCCAAATACAAGGCATCAACTCAAGATGAAGAAACTGCGCCAACAGTAATCACTACGGGTATTACCCACGGGTACCGGCTTCGCGCATACTTACCTTCAAATGTTTCACCGTCCCGGATTTTATTTACCACAATCTGGTCACCCTAGCTGTGCCGATCTGTTGTAGCCCTAGTGTCATGTTGGATGATACCATTATAATGCTTCTAGGGCATTGATTTTGTACAAGTTCAATGCTTAGGATCAAGGTTGGCTTGGTTAGGGTCAAGTCGGATAAGTTTTAAACCTTGAAGGGCATGATAACCCTGTGATATGCCTTTACAGCTAAAAAGATCCAATTTTCACAACTTTTTCTGATAATAACGGCTGATTTTAGATGCAATAATGAAATTATTTATGATTTTTTCAAGTTTGGGAAAGTCTCAGAAAGTCGATACATTCTTGAGTGATAACGTCGACCACTACCAGTCTCACTCATTGTTTGCCGTGGCGGACTGATGTTTCAATGCACTTGACGCGAGCGTCATAATAATCAAGCTCTACACGCCTCACTAATACACTGGCTCAAAATTTATCAGAATCATCATCATCTGCAATTCTTCCTCTTGAATATGGATAGTATAGTATTTTAAATCTGTAATGACGCATTATTTTTCATATTGATTTGTCACATGGAACAATGTAGGCCTACAGGCCTAGATGTATTTTGCAAATGCACATTTTATTTATGTTGATTCCATAGAACGTTCACTGTGATACTTCAGTAGACTACATGAATGATAGTAGATTTTCAATTAGCCCATCTTGTAGAATAGGCCTAGAGTGTGAGGATGATTAAAAACAAAATACAAATATTAGGCTACATTTGCGTTAATCATATACGGTATATTAGGCCTACCATCTATTTTATTTTAAAAGGTACCTACATGGAACTCGCCGCTGGTTAGCAAGTGCTCGCTCAAGCCGTACGGGGTGGATAGATGCATAGATGGTAAGGGGAGAGGGGTATGTGAAGTGTAGTCTTTCCGAATACATTTTGCCTACCTCTCCCCTCACCATCTATATACATCTATGCACCCAGTATGGCTCGAGCGAGAATAAACTTGATTACCAGCGGCGAGTCCCATGTACTTAAAATACTGGTAATGGATGATAATATACTTGATTAACGCAAATGTAATGTTCATATTTTTTTTAATCATCCTCACGTTCTAGAAACAAGATGAATAAAAGTAAATCTACTAGGGCCTGTATTGTGGCAATACAGTGAACATTTTGTCAACAGGAATATAAAACATGCATTTGCAAAAAACATCTAGGTACGTTCCATGAGATGAATCAATACGAAAAATAATTCGTAATTGCAGATTTAAAATATCCATATTTAAGAGGAAGAATTGTAGATAATGATGATCCTGATGAATTTTGAGCCAGTGTATTACTGCAAGGCATGTAGGCCTAGAGCTTGATTATTAAGACGCTCTCGGTAAGTGCATTGAAACATCGGACCGCCGCGGCAAGCAATGAGTGAGACTGGTAGTGGTCGACGTCATCACTCAAGAATGTATTGACTTTCTAAGACTTTCCCAATCTAGAAAAAAATCGTACAATCGATACAAAAATGTATCTAAAATATGCCGTTTTCATTAAAAAAGTTGGAAAAAAAAAAGTAAAAAAGTAGCTGCTTAGGCCTACCTACATTTAGGCAAATTGCAGGGTTGTCATGCCCTGCAAAACTAAAGTACTAGGCCTATTATTATTGTTTGCTTAACGACCCCACCAACAGCTAGGTTATACAGGGATATGAAAGAACAGGTGATATTGAAACTATAAAGTTATGATTAGTGAAATGACGTTACCCATGCCTTATCAGGGCCGGTTCGTGGGCAGGGCAAACCAGGCAGGAGCCCGGGCGCAAAAATGTTTGTTGACTCTGTCTAGGCCCTTAATGGGCCTTCAAGACTCGGCCAGGGCGTCAAAAACCCACGAGCCGGCCCTGTGCCTTATGCGGGACTTGAACCCATGCCCAATGGTGACTTCAGTTTCTGAAGCGGTGCCTCAGCTGGCTGAGCTATCAAAGGCAGCTAAAATTACAGTCTTGCAAGTCCATTCCTAACACTAACCATCGTGAAACCCCCTTTAAAATAGGGTGACTATATCATTGAGCCCGGTACAGAGTATATCCTTAAATGCAATGGCCATATTTAGAAAAGGAAAATCTGGGGAAATGGTACGAGGCTGGAAGTCGAAATCATTCCTGGTAATTATGGGGAGGGGGGGGGGGGGAGAACATTTCTGGAATGCATACGGTAGTCTTTTAGTTGTGTTTTGGGTGGTTTTTTAGTTCTATAAAATCATGAATGAATATGTCGAAGCGGTTACCATCTCTAATTTTGTACATTTTTTTCTAAAAACAGTGTTTTCTAGTTTTTATTAATTCATATGGGGTTTAGCAATGCACTGTACTGATGACTGCAATCTATTGGTGTCGTTGAATGATATATCATATATGATATGATGGTATGATGAGATGGAAGGTTGTTTTATTTGGTGTGTTTGGATAGTGAGAAGGAGTTTGTCATGGCCTGTTGTTAGGGAACCATTCCAGTATTGACCTGAACGTCAGAGAAAAACTATGAAAAACCGCTGTCAGAATTGTCGACCATAGCGAGAATCGAACCCCAGTCTCCTGAATGATGGTTCAGTGGGCCAGCCACTCGTACACTCGTCTCAGTGTTGTTTTCTAATAGATCAGTTAATAATAGTTTAATAGTCTAATAATAGTCTAATAGTTTTCTAATATAAATGCATGAAATTATTTATAATTATTCTAAAATGAAATGAATACTCATTTTATTTTAGAATTATAATTCTAAAAACCCCGGTCTCCCCTGAATGACGGTTCAGTGGGCTAGCCACTCATCCACTTGTCCAAGTGTTGTTTTCTAATAGATCAATTGATTGAATGCACCACCTGCATTAAATTGTAATTTTTTTTTTTAAATAACATCGAAACTTGATACAAAATTATTGTTCCCCAATTAAGGTTGTGGATGAAAGGTAGGATCGTTTTTGGAAAAAATAAAATCTAAAATAAAATGAACACTCATTAAGGAGGTAGCCCTAGTGAAACACAGTTTTTAATGGTTGGAGTTGATATTTAATTTCTTAGTACTTATCGGAGTTACACATCTGAAACTTTCAAAACTTATTCCCATGAACTATATACTGTGACCTGCAGAAGGCATTTGATTGTATTGATCATGTTTTACTATCGCATAAATTAAGGAAAATGGGGATACGTGGTACTGCACTCTACAACTAATTGAGTCTTACCTGAAGAACAGGAAACAGAAAATAGAAATTATTAATTACAGTAGTGAAAATGATTCAAGGAATGTAATTTATTCAGATCTTGGCATCATAAATTGTGGCATTCCACAAGGGTCAATTCTTGGTCCATTACTGTTTATTTTGTATATTGACGATCTTGGCAAGTATGTAAAAAATGCAAAAATTACAAAATTTGCAGATGACAGCACTGTTGTAGTGTCAGGTGAGAATATTGAAGAAGCACATGAAAATATCAACTCAGTCATACAAGATACAAATAATCGCTTTGAACTCAATAAATTGGTACTATTAAATAATTCAAAAACTAAGCTCATTATATTTAACAACGCTCACAGAAATTGTTGTGACGTAATTATGCCACCAGTATTTAATGATATAGATCAGATAGAAATTGTGCAAGAGACTGATTTTTTAGGAGTAACAATTGACCAAAATATTAATTGGAGAACCCATGTACATGAATTAGAGAAAAAATTGAACAAGGCTTGCTATGCTATAAGAACTATTAAAATGCATATAAAATTATAATTGATTAACGATGTTTATCACAGTTATTTTGAATCAATTATGAGATATGGAATTATTTACTGGGGTAATATGAGTGTAACTAAAAGGATTTTTCGAGTACAAAAAAAAATACTGCAAATTTTATACAACAAGCAGGGACGATTTTCATGATTTTCATGTAAAGGACTTTTTAAAAATTTAAAAGATTGACAATGTTTGGCTTATATATATTTGAACTGGTAATCTTCATCAGGAAACGTTTGGAAGATGTTAGCCTGAGCTCGGACTCACACCAATACAATACATGTGGTAGAAATAATATATATCTAGGATGCACACATAATACAGTAATGTACAAACAAGACTGCTTGTTTAAGGGTACGCTTCTTTATAATTATTTACCTGATAAATTGAAAATGTAAAAGAATATGAAAGTGTTCAAACAACAACTGGAAGATTTTATTATTACCGACCTAGTATATAGCATGAAAGATTCTAGTGTATAGGCCTCATGACTGAGTTTTACTTTATATAACAGTGTTTGTTAATTTTATCCTATGTTTTAGATGTTTTGTTTTGTTTGTATGTAGGCCTACTACAATCCAGATTATTCATGTTTATTTTTCTATACATTGTATAAAACAAACTATCATCATGTAAATTGACTTGCCATATATATATTTTTTTTTAAATGGAAAATCCTGTGGATTAATAAAAAAATCTAATCTAATCTAAAAAAACTAATTGTACATATTGAACATAAAAGAAAAACGTCGAAATCAAATCAACTTTTTTCAAAATAATTTTTTGTGTCCGGTATACGATGATCTATTTATTTTTTCACGTAACATGATGTGGTGGAAAACAACAATAATTTCGCCTTTGTGGTTACATAGTTTAAATTTTGGTATCAAAATTTCAACGTTGTTTAAATGTTGTTAGTGATACCAGTACCGGTACCATTAGTTATGATGCATCATAAAATCATTTTTCTGTGTACATAATTTAATATTATATTTAAAAAATGTAGAATTTTGTATGACGTTAACATACCTGAAATGATTGATTTCAATCTTAATCTTCGCCATTTTAGTGAGCATTTTACCTCTTGAAATAATACAGGTTCTTTTCAAATTTTATGAAGATCAGTCCAATAGTTTCAAAGTTATGATGTTTTTGGTTAAGAAAATGATGAAGTTGAGATAAATCGAATTAAAGTCAAGATATATTTTACACTCTGTAGGCACCAGCAATATACGCATTGCTGTCCATTCGGACTGCGACTGCGCATTGAATCAACCATTCAAGATATATTGCAAAAATCTTTTCGAATAACAGCTGAATACACTTGAAATTAAAATAAAATGAAATGAAAAATATTTTCCAATTTTGACATTTTTAGGACACACATGCACTATTAACAGCAAAAGCTGCATTAGGCATCCTATACCTGCAAATTTCCAAAATGGCCAGAGATTGCTGATGATCCAGATTGTACAATATTGCCATGACGACTACAATTTTGGGGTGATCTGAGCCAATGAAATAAGAAAAGCATTTTAGATGTTAATTCCAATTCTAAAAAAACCCTTATGGTGCCCCATCCAAACAATCCTACCTTTCATCCATTTAGCCTTAATTGGGGAACAATAATTTTGTATCAAGTTTCGATGTTATTAAACAATACAAAATTTAGCAATTAGATTAGCAAATTAGAATGGGTCTATTCTGTTACCCATCTGTTTTCTCATTTAGGCCCACAGTTGCCCAGTTTTTTTTTTTTAGATGTCTAGTCATTTGTTTATTTCAAGCTCACTTCTGCAATACTGTACCGATATAGAAGTTTTATTTTATTAATTAATTTGTACTATATCCAATTTATACAATCATAAACACGTATACTTATGTTACATAAATCATACATTTGCAAGTAGATAAACGTTTGCAGCAGATCGTGTGTGTTCTGCCCTCTACCCTCTACTGCCCTTCCTGCCCTTGCCTTTCTTGCCTTCTTGCCTTCCTGCCCTCTAATCTACCCAAAAATTATAATTTAGGCCTACCGGTACTTATTTTCAGGTGATACTGCTATTGTGGTTGCAGTGTACGGACCAGTAGAGGTGAAACCACAGAAATTGCAGGTTGACCGAGCAAGTGTGGATGCAGTCTACCGTTCCAAATCTGGCCTACCATGTATGTATTATTTTTATTAATTGTGTTCTTTGTTCATGAACTACAAGTCATGGTGAGAGAATGATACATAATAGCTCCACAGGCAAAACTGGGGCTCACTAAAGCAGGGTTGTTACCATTTTCCCAAACCCAACAAAGTCGTGTATTTGTAAATTTACTTTTTATCCATAGCCTTAATTGACCACTAGTGATAGGCGTGGCTAATCGCCAGGGCCACCTTGATATATACTTCATTTGGGAATTTAGGGATACTCTGATAGGTAAATGTGAAATTTCCCACATAACAAAGCCCATTTGATTGGAGGTTCTGTTTTGTGACGTTTATGGGCGGGTCAATCACTAGTCGTCAATTGGGAAACAACGATTTTGTATCAAGTTTCGATGTTATTAAAAAATATATATATTTATTAGCAGTCGTTTGCACAATTCACTTTGTGTTGACCTTGTCAGAAACTATATACTAAAACAATAAAACATATATTTGAATTTGTAAGAAATTTACAATATAATTAACATAGTATAATATAAAAGTGTTTACTCATTGTAAATCACTCAAAGTTTGAACATTCAAGTTTGAGTGTAAAAACTCATGCAAAATTTTATACTTCAAAAGTAATGATGAAATTACCGGTAAGTACCGGTATCTTATATAAGTTTTTTCAAGAACATCAATAATGAAGAGGACTAGATCTTTATTTAAACAGAAAGTAGGCCTACTGGTAAACATTATTGTTGGGCATATTATTTTATTACTTTCAGTGTTTCCAAGCTCATTGTTGATTTTGAAGGGAACTTATTAACCTTTCAACTGCTACACATGCGTATCCTCGTTTTGGCTTGCCGTGGCCACCATGCTACACACACGTTGAATCGTTTTGAATTCTGCGCTATATTGAATATTTTCTACTGAACTGCAAACTGTAGTTACCAACCTGATTTTTTTTTGTGCTCTTGCACGATCCATTGGTTGAACATTTGTACCTCTTCGAAATAACGTCGACTTTCGATTCATGTCATAATCCAGTAGCGTTTATTCAGGCGAAAGTTTTGTCAACGAACAAACTGATTCAGAGTCGAGTGAAAAATGGCGGATGTTGATTGACTGACTTGGCGATACAATATGCTTTATTCGACCGATAATATGAAACTTATCCTGACACATGGATATGAGAAGGTGAAACCGGTTCTTATCTTGATTTTGGTATCGATAACAATGATGATGTATTTACTATTCAAGATGAAGATGATATCTAAGCTCCTGCAGCAATGCCTAGGCCTTCTCCACATAGGCCTGGGAATCGAAAATGAGTATTTATGAATTCACTATCTGATTTTCATCACCCCTCCTTTTTTTTAATCTTTCCTTTTCCTTTACCTGTGGTGTCTCCAAAAAAATCAATGATGAATAATTATAAGTGTAGAATCTGAAACCATTTGTACCACCTATTGTATTTAGGGAAAAATAACTCAGCACAGAGTGTACAGCTGTTGTCAGAAAACTCGGCAGTTAAAAGGTATACCAAATTATAAACTCAACATCATAGGCCTATATATATATTCATTTATTCATTCATTCATTCATATGTACCAGTATATATATATATATATATATATATATATATACCAGCGAGTACCCGGCATGCGTTGCAATGCCAGTGAAAGAAAGAAACTGTTTGCGTTTTAATTCTGTTTATTGAAGAGCTTTTGGATAAACAATATTTTTTGTTTTACCCCCCGACCCCCGCGGAATCCGCCGCAAAATCTTTGCAGGCTCGCGTACAACCCCAACCCCGACCCGCTCCCCCCGCGAAACTTTCGCGGGCGCGCGTACAACAACTCACCAAAGTGTTATCGCAATCGGGTGAGCGGTATAGGAACGCACAAGGGACGAACAGACAGACAAACAAACTTTTTTTTTCATATATATATATGGATGGATGGATGGATGGATGGATGGATGGATGGATGGATGGATGGATGGATGGATGGATGGATGGATGGATGGATGGATGGATGGATGGATGGATGGATGGATGGATGGATGGATGGATGGATGGATGGATGGATGGATGGATGGATGGATGGATGGATGGATGGATGGATGGATGGATGGATGGATGGATGGATGGATGGATCACCATGGTTACCTGTTGTATTTGTTTTCACCAACTGTCAGATAAATACTAACTGGATTTGGTAATACTGGGCCCTAGTAGAGTAAATGGTGCAAGGTTCAATGAAAATGATACAATATTTGACAAGTAATGACTGATCGAGTACTGTAATTATAATGAATATTGTTAATGGTTGGTCAAGAATTTGTAAACAATACCATATAGGCCTATAGGCCTATGCCATATCAAAAATCAATAAAAAATATTGAAAAATTGTGGGTTTCGTTCTATATCGAATCAAAATGATGACATCGAACATTGATAGAAATTTTCAACATTTTATTGGAATAAATCATGTCCTTCTAGCCTTTAATTGCTTTGTGATGCGCATTGAGGATTTGCGTTTGTCTTGGCACACACACTTCAAGAGTCAACAAACGACTCGACCTTGGACTAGAAAAAAATGGTAACTATGATAATCAGTTGTGGGAGTCGACAATCGACCAGGGCCGTACTTGGGTTTTGGCCGCCCTAGGCAAATAATTCCCCCCCCCTCTACATCACGTAGCGATTAATTTAGTCAATGGGGTTTACTTACTTGAAAGTAGGCCTATAGACCTCTAAAACTGCTGACGTCGCACCTTCCTCGCAGCAAAGTTGTCACTATATAGTCTCATCGTGATCTATTCTACGACTTTGTGATTGTGACGACTTGCATGTCGGCCCAATACAAGATTCGTCTGGTAGTAATAACATTGTTGGAAATGTAGGCGGGTGATCAGAGTATTTTAATATTTTCAAAATACAATGCAGGGTGCGCAAATCAGGTGACTGATAATCCTAGGCCCTCGCGCTACAGTGTAGAAGAATAGAACAAACCAACTTAGAAATAACAGTCGTGACTCACCTTCTATTATTTGGAGTGAATGCTCATACATTTCTTGCAATAAGTCAATAATGTGAACCTATTTTATTTTTCTGTTATTTGCAGATGTTTGTGCAAATATAGAAAATACATAGTCTATAGAATATTTAGGAAATGCCGCCCCCTGAACTTTGTCGCTTTAGTAGGCAGCTGCCTCGGTTGCCTAGGCGTAAATACGGCCCTGCAATCGACTGCTTATTTATTTGATATCAAATTCATTTTTGGTATTGACGTGATCGAACGGCAGTCCTAGTAATTACAAATTGAACACTATTCAATGTTGGGTTGTTTATTTTCAGGTGTTGGCGATCGTATGCTTGAATCTTTGTTTCGAAACACTTGTGCATCTGCAATCGTTCTCACCTCCTATCCACGCACTGCGGTGTCAGTCACAGTTCAAGAGATGCAAGACTCGGGTGGTGTAAGAATTACTGCATTAATTAGTCCTAAGCTTATATGAAACATAGTTCTGGAGTTTTTTTTTTATGGACTTCAACAACGCACTGTACTAATGACTAAGATCTATTGGCGTTGGTGAATGATATTTGAGATGATGGGATGATGAGTTGAAAAGTTATTATATTAGGTGTTTCTGGATAGTGGAAGAAGCCGGTCGTGGCCTGTTGTAACCATCCCAGTATTGACCTGAAAACCCCCGTCAGGATGGTCGACTGTGGTGGGAATCGAACCCTGATCAGTTCAGAGTGCTAGCCACTTGTTTCAGTGGAGTAAAATCAATTGAACTGCTGGTATCAAAAATGAAGAAGACATTGTAAAAAAGTTTCGAAAGAAGTAAGCCTACGAAAAGATTTTAAAATTCTTCAGTGAATTTTGAAAAATACGGATTATCATAATACTAATTCATTCGCCTGAACTTTATCAATTCTTGAAGTCCTCATAATAGAAAAGCTTGGAGGGTGATATGCTGTGATTTGTCTGGAAGTCTGTACGTATGAATGTCACACACTATGCAACACAATGCGTCTTGGTTCTAACACGTATTTTGTTGCATAGTGGTTCTGGGTAACCAACAATAGTTCCAGATAAGTAAGGGAGGAAAATATGGCCTCGCCACTGGCAGTTCTATTTCACTAACTGTTGATTTTCATCAACAACTGACCATGACAATGCACATTGGGAATTCCTGGTTTCTCAACTTGAGCAGAACAATCGGGTGTTGTAGCACAGTTATTTGTTCCGCTTTGGTCGGTCAAAACTGCACAGCGTGAGTCATGCTAGTCCAAGCTACACAGTGTAATCTTTCAAGAATGTTCTGAGGTCAACTTGCTGCGCTATAGGCTGTTGTTGCAACCTGTAACCTTGAGCTTCAGAGGTGGTCCGGCAGGGCAAGGGAAGCAGACTTGAACCACAAACACCTTCTCAATAGTATGGGATTGCTGCGCCACACTTTATTTGTGTTAAAACAAAGAAAAAATGCATTATATCATTGGTGGCCCATTGCCAATAGATGGTGAATTTCTTCGTGGAACCAACTAGTTTTTATATAATTTTCTTGCCACAGTGTTCATCTCGCAACAACTCATGTGATATTTCAGATAGTAGGCCCTGAGACGTGTAGTTTAATACTGTACAGTATGTATGAACTAATTTATTTTTCCAGCTCCTTGCATGTGCAATGAATGCCACTTGCATGGCACTTATCAACTCCGGCATCTCAATGAAGTATCTCTTTGCGGCTGTCCACTGTATAATAGATCAACAGAATGTTATCATTCTAGACCCCACCAGCTCTCAACTCAAGGTAAGCTGGATGAGCGTCACAACAGGTATACTTTGGTGCTGTTATATAACCTTCACTTGCGCCTATTCTACTTTCAAGTGCTAGTTGCATGTCAGTTTTTTCTAACTCAGTCGAGTACTCTAGGCATATTCAGTAAATTGCACTACCAGTATAATAATTGTTGAATATTCAATGCAATGTTGAACAAGCATGATTACAATGAAATTACTTTCTCTTGATATACCTACATTCTCCTACAGTTAGAGTTGCCTTTATGATGTCAAAGTGGCATTGATTAATCAATCTTATTATGATAAAATTGATAGGACGATTGAAAAGTAGTTGATCAGTACAATAATCAATTTTTTATCGATCAAAGTAGGCCCTAATAATTGACCAAAAACATAACAAAGATATGAACAGTTGAATAAATTTCAGTTACAATACAATTATGAGTAGGCCCTAATGACTAAACAATTAGCGTCACTTGAAAATATATATTTTTTTAATATTGGGTTTTAACAACGCACTTAATGATGACTAAGATCTATTGGTGTTGGATGAATGAATAATGAAATGATGGGATGAAAGTTGGGTAATGGGAAGGAAGCAGTCGCGGCCTATATTGTGGGAGCCATCCTGGCATTAGCCTAGACTATAGAGGGAAACCACGAAAAACTGTTATGAAGATGTACGGTAGGGGGGATCGAACCGGGTCTGATTTTGCCCACTGCCTCCCGGGTCACATGAATGAAGTACGTTAACCACTACGCTGCATGTGCCAAATGGAAAAATAAGTTAAATTTAGGCTCTACATGCATAGCTCTACTAATATAGCTTTGGGTCTACATAGTAGTGATAACATCGATTAATCGAGAATCGATTCTATTGTAAAACAATTCTCAAATCAAAAAATCGATTCTTTCGCTTTTTTTTGGTCAGTGCTGTATTTCTTCACGTCGCAATACTGTTTGTACAAGCGCGCACATGGTCGCAATCGATTTGATCTTGCAACTACGAATCGAACTTGCAAGCCGCATTGCATTTTACGAGAGCAGTAAACTGACAGCTACAGGTTTCTTGAACAATCGTCTCTATTTCGTAAATCTACTATTTAACCCCAATAACTCTCGGGAGTTTTTGTCTCGATGTGTTCATATATTTGTGCAGTTGTGGGAGGAGGTGTGGAATGTTGAGCGTATGCGATGGGAGTGGGGTAAGGGGCAAGAGAGGAGAACGACAGAAGCTATCTCTTCGGTTACGTCTGACGCCGAACGCTGACGGAAATACCCGAATGGTACAGTACAGTTCAAAGAAGTCTCTAGCAGCTATTTTTCACTTGAAACGCCGCAGGACGGTTGAAAAAAGTTTTAAATTACGGTACACAACTTTTTAAGAGGGTGACATTTTTTCAAATCGATTTTAATCGATTCTGAAGCTTGGAGAATCGATTCCTGATTCTGAGAATCGATGTTATCACTACTACATAGCTGTATGTGCATACTAACTATCTTGGGAAGTAGGCCTACAACATAAACTTTCAAGTAGTAGTATTTTTAAAACACAGTTCGTGCAATTTAAACAGATCAATCAGTAATCATATCTATGAAATAATCAATAATCATCCTTTTTTGTTAATCGCCTGATCGGCAGCATCCTTACTGGCAATAATACGTACAGTTAATGATACCTCAGACAAAAAATCCAAGGCCTAATGAACACTTGACATTGAAAACAACATGGCATTTATGGTACACCCTCTACAGTAAACCCTAGATAATTCAAACTCGGTTAACTCGAATTTCGCGCTAATTCGAACTAGAGACATGACCCCGGCCGCTAGTATAGTGATATCAATTGTTGATTCATTTTCATAATTCGAATCATTATTTCAAATTTCGAACTGATAATTAGTCCAAATCACTGTTTCAATATTGTTTCGTGTTTGTTTAATTCAAATTTCAGCAAAAATTACGAATTGAAGTTGTTGCAATGGGATATTTTATTACGTGAAATCCTTTGTCGTCCACATTCCTGGCGTACCGGCAAGCTAGAGACACGTCACATCCACATGTGCAGCTCGTGCTAGCATGATGAGGGGTCATAGACATAGACTTCTGGCTGGTCGAGACACCCAAGCGGTAATGTTTAGGATAGGAAATGTGTAAGACAAAGAATTTAACGTAATAAAATATTGATTGTGGCAACTTTCATTCCTGATTTTTGTTGAAATTTTTTAATTGAACCAACACAAAACAATAATAAATGAATCAGCCAGCTAGGGGATGTAGAGAGAATAATCCATTCATTTCATTCTAGACCCTAATATTTATATTTATTGCCTCGCTTTTTATTTAATCCTAACAATTAGTTCGGTAATTTGTCTCTTTCAACAATGTGAACTGTGATAAGTATTTCCTAATTAATGATATGATAATATATACGTAGTATTAATCGGACTCTTGTAAAAATTGCTGAGAAAACACTCGACAAGATGAACACACGCCTTTCGAAGTTAGCTTCCTGGTGGCGAGAGGGAAGTGGGAGGAAACAAACCACGTGCAAGGCGCACATGGTTTCACCAAACTACACGCCCACAATATACTACTGCACTATACAAATGAAAAACTTTTTTTTTATAATTTGAATTTTATTATTTTGAATTTTGATTTTTGGGGTCCTTGGAATTCGAATTAATGAGGGTTTACCATAAGTGATTTATTAGAAATGAAGTTATGTTTTTTCAGTAGGAAACCCACTTTCTCTTGGCAATGTATAAACATTCTAGAAAGAAAATTGAAATGATAGTTTAGGGCAATAGAAATCATGAAAAGATTCACATAAATTATGTGTTACAGTTTCTATTGCTTTTCAGTGGACCAGAAAAAAATCATTCCTGCAGGAAAAACTTACATTGGTTACATGTAACTTTTAGAAAAAATATAAAATACAAATAAAAAATGAACAGTAAATGATGGTTGCGGGAATGCTGCATTGAGGTTTCACTGTAATTTAATGTATTTGATTTAATTGATTGTATTTGTTTCAATTTTATTTCTGCTTCGTATCGATGTCATTTTGGACTCGAAATTAACAAGTCCGTAAAGTCCCGTAAATATATTGTTCTGAAATATGTCTGTCCGCTTTCCTATACCCACTGTGTATTATGTCAAATGGTAGGTAGGCTTGGGCGGTCTACTTGAATTGGAATTAAACGTAAATTCAATGCTAGATCTGTCCTTTTAACTAGAGTAATGAGTGGCTAGTAATGAATCAACAATTATTATATTATTAAATTTCAGGAAATCAAGGCCAGCCTAACATTTGTATTTGATAGCGTTGATAAGAACGTCATCACAATCCACACTTCTGGCTGTTTCTCACCTGGAATGTTCAACAAGTGCCTTGGCCTCTGCCAACTTGCCAGTGAGAAAATTTTCACATTCTACAGAAGTGTAGTAACCAAGTACGCGTTACATCGGATATAGATAAGACATAATATGTAAAGATAGGCTAAAAATAGGCCTATGTATGGTCATTGTTGGAAACAAAAGTGTTAAAGAATTTTATTTCATTTTTATGTCTTAATTCTGTAGTGTATACTTGTGGTCACATAAATGGTTTAATCTGCAATAAAAAAATGAGATCTAAATAATTATAATCTATGCACATCTAACCAATGATATTTTCATCGAGTATGCGTAGAGTGCATATGCACATTGCCTTCTAGTTTTAGTGCGTTTATTTTCTTCAGAATGTAGAAGGGACCTATGTAGTATGTACAGCATTTGAAATTTAAATATATTTTGATCAACTACTTCATGTGACCACAGCCGTATTTGTACAGGCATTCTTTAGTTTTACAAAATATCAATTGATGAATTAACATGTTATTTCCATCAGTTATCAATGCCAATTTTGTATCTTAATTAATTAGCATTGTCAACACATTTTATTTTTCGAATACCGTGGTCTGAATATAATTGTAATAAAATATGAAATGTATTATAAGTTTTCACAATGTCTCAAATGCTTATGGTAAGGATTGGATTTATCGGAACATCTAAAAATGTTCCTCACAAATACTTTCTTCATCGACTATACTTTGAATAGAGAGTAATGGACATACTGATTCAGGGTGTACTGGTATTTTAAATAGAATAGGGTATCTCAACATCCATATAAAATAGTTGTAACCATTTTTCTCATCATTTAAGATGTTTAATATAGATGTAATTTCAGTGTGTAGGCCTACTACAGTGGGCGTTATGAACGTTATGAAACAATACAATTTCTTAAGTGGAATGATTACAGGCAATCATTGCATAACTAGACCTAATGAAAAAATTAAATGCGTAATGGCTCAGTCATTTGTACTCTAGCAAAGTAAATGGCATTGACCAATCAGTGGCCGAGTATCACTCACCATCGCTAATGTTGCTAGAATGAATCTGTATTGTGTTTTTCTGCATTGCTTGATGCGTTGATGCTTTTGAGCATTGCTTGATTGTATCAGGTCTCCCTGAATGCTGTTGACTGTTCGAAAAACAGTTTGAAAATGAAACCGTTCAAATAATCATGTTGTATTTTAATATTTCAGTTAGTCTGTACATCTTCCTTCCCTGGAAATGTGATTATTAACCCTGAAGCCCTATTCGGTAACTTACAACAGTATCGAAGTTGGCCCGTCTCATCTCGATTGTGAGACGGTTTCATCTCACGTAAGGGGAGGAGTCAGTATTGACGCGATTCGAGAACTCTCTGTGAGATGGCAATTATGGGTGTCATTCGTTGTCGGGAGCCTTCGGCTTTTGAAACAGGGCTTTGGAATATTTTCAATGCATCAACCAAAAATGACCAATCAGAAACGTGGAATCATTTTCACACGGCGGTGAATATACGAGGCGGTGGGTTAATATATCATAACCTACAAATATTGTTCTTCAATTATTCCCGAGGATAGGCATAGGCCTACAATCTGTTTGTTGAATAGAACTAGAAAAACGCGGGATGCGCGTTGTTAGACGAGCTTAGGGGTATAGAAATCTTGAATGAAAAATAATTTGTCAACCCAATCTACATCTACAGACCTTGGATCACTCCAAACGTTCAAAAACCTTACGAGAATCAGTTATGTCACGGCCTTCCTCTTCATTCATTTCAATCGTTTTGAATTAATTGGTGACACTTGTTGCTATAGATTTAATTGGTTCCCGTAATAGCCTAAATTGATGGGAAAATGCTTTATAAATGCGTTTTCTTCGTTATTTCTCATCCGATTGATGCGAAAAATCTCTCAAAATGTGCTTAATAGTTTCCTTTATATTTGGCGAAAATTTGAGAGGTCTTGAAAAATTTTGATTTTTCAAGTATTTTCCTCCGGGTTATTCTAATGGGGATTTTTGAAATTTCTAAAATTCATAAAAAAAAAGTTACCACCCGATAATGCCACAAAACTATGCAGATCTAAGTTAGATGAGGAACCATGACGAAAAAAAGTTTGAAGTTGATAACTGTAGCCGTTTGACCTGTGGAAAACCGACAAAAAAACATGAAAAAAAAAAAAAAAAAAAAAAAAACATAAAAACGAACACCAATTTTTTTCAGTATGTCAAATTGAATCCTCGCTAAAGCTCGTCTAATGAGTTATTATGGCACCATCCAAAAATAAACGAGTATAATTAACAGTATATAATCAGATGGGCCCAACAATGTTTCTTATACCTTCCTTGCTAAGTAGGCCTAATTAATAAGTTGAATTTGTGCTAACTTACCTTTGATAATAGGTGTTGATACGCCAACAAAGTGGTATATATGCCTACTATTCTCACAATTACTATTTTGGTACAATATACTATTACTTATATAACAATACGCGAACTAATTAACTAATATAAGAATATAATATGAAAACTTTTATTATCAAAGTCTTTGTACTTAAATGTCTTTTTAACCCAACTTTGTACACACAACTCCACTAATTCCCGTCTCACAGTCGATCTCACGAGAGCGCTCGCTCGTGAGACGGTCTCACGTCAAATCGAGATGAAACGGACATCTCACGCGCGCAAAAAGTTGCCGAATAGCGATACGAGATCTCATATCGATTCACAGTGAGACGGTCTCATCTCACCACGCTGTAAGTTACCGAATAGGGCTCCTGGCACTTGAATTTGCAAGTCAAATTATCAAACCTATGAAGATGTCAACATGGGGCTAACCATGAAAAAAAAATCTTGAAAATCAAAATACAACATTATTATTCGATTATTTTTAACAGTTTTTTCAAACAGTCATCACTCATTACACTCCCAGCTCCCTTCTCTGCCCCCTCTCCCCCTCCCAGATATCTGAGTTGCTTCTTCCTGATGCTGAACATATTCCATTTATTACTATTGTAGTTGCAGTGATCTTCACTAGATCGTCAAGGTCACTAGTTTTGCACCTTTTGAACATTTATTTTTGTCACTTTTTTTCATTCAAAACTCATTTTATTCTCATCTTCTAGACCAAGGGTGCCCAGTACGTCGATCGCGATCGACTGGTCGATCGCGACGTCTTTTCTAGTCGATCCACTCAATCAATATTACAATTTTACAATATTACAATATTTTTTAATATTACAATACATACAATTTTGTATTTGAAATTATTGGAATATTAATATATATTTCACTGAAAAATCTTTGGAACCTTTAGTTTTCGAAATGTTGATTTTCAACCAAATCTTGTTGGAATTTATATGTAATTCTCAACGTTGTGGGTGATAACTTCTCAGAAAATAGTAAGGTTTTAAGCTGGCTTTCCATGAACGCGGAATTTTGCTTCGGGAATTCGCTTTAAGCTGTCCTTCCATGAACGTCCGGCGGTTTCGCTATGCGGAACGCGAAAAAGTTGGGCCCACCACAACATTGGGATACCGCGCCGCTCTCGTCGCTGATTGGTCGTTTTTCCAATATGGCGGCTAAAGCGAACTCGCTAAGCGAAATTTGGCAAATTCCGCGTTCATGGAAAGCCAGCTTTAGCCGCCATATTGGAAAAACCACCAATCAACGATGAGAGCGGCGCGGTATCCTAATGTTGAGCGTTCCGCATAGCGAAACCGCCGAACGTTCATGGAAGGACAGTGTTACTCTTCGTCTGCTAGTACTGAGAAAATACACTTGCTCTGCTTGGAGTGTCAAATGTCAACTTTCCAAGAACTTGACTCTCTTTCCACCTACTATTAGCCAAGCTTATTTTTCAAGAGTGGTTTTGTTTTCAGTTCAGTAGAGGTTGTGTTTTCGTTCTGTGGAGTGTCAAATATTCGCCAGATCATCCCAAATTAATGGAAAATATGCATTTAGATCGTGAATATTATTAACCACACATCGAATTGAAAAGCTATTCTGATCAATTTTGTATGATGCGTCTTATTTGTTTTGGTGAATTTTTTATAGGTGGTCTTTTACACACTCATCCCTTAGTTTTGAGGAAACATCAATTCAGCTTGGTCGATCATGAATATTTTTTGATGAAGAAGTAGATCTTTCCTGTAGACATTCTGGGCACCCCTGTTCTAGGCACTTCACAATTTTTATTTTCATTATTTTTTTGCCTATCTTGACAAATGGAGCAGTTACATGGTCAATCAACTGGAGAGAAGAAAAGAAAATGGAGGCAGCAGAAATGAAGTTTGTAAGGAGTGTAGCAGGAGTGTCAAAGTTGGTGAAGAAGAGAAGCAAGAATATAAGGAAGTGGGAGTGGAAAGGTTATCATTTAAATTGGAAAGGGAGAGACTTAGGGCATATGCAGAGAATGGAAAAGGAGAGAATACAGGGAGCAATGTTTGAGATGGCAGAAAACAATGGAGCTAAGAGAAGTGTTGGAAGACCAAGAGAAAGGTAGCAGGAGGGAGTCAAGTTCGGGGTAGTTAACCAAGGAGAAAAATGGGAAGACGAGAGATGGGAGAATAGAGAACGATGGAGGGAACTCGTAGGAAGAGAAGAGGAAATAGAGGATAGGCCTAGCAGTAGTGTAGAAGAGGAGGAAGAAGTCGTAACTGGCAGGAACCGATTGATAGAAGTCTGCCCTAGAAAACTGGTGGAAACACCCCCTGGCCCAATTTAATTGGTTATCTGGGTTTGAGATATATATGGGTTTGAGATATATATATTATTTTTTAATTAAGATAAGAAGCCCACATAGAGAAAATTCTCTGTGTGTGGGCTGAAATTTTGAAAATACTTGATATAACATCCAAGATGACAGCTTTTAGTAATAGAATAAGTGGTAAAAGTTATAACATATTACTATTAGGTAATAGCATTAGATAAGTATTTAGTCAAATTAGAGTCAATATTCAATTTCTTAAATTCAAAACAATTTTTCATTCACCTTTTGAACGCTCACCTTTTGCAATCTGGCTGGTTGTCAGAATCTTGAGAAAGAGAGCTGCTGCTCCTTTATTATGATTATGACTTGACTGGAAAACAATGGGCTTTAGATCATATGTCGCTCTTTCGCTTCACGACCGAAATGTAAAGTATTTACTTTTCAAAACTTCACTCTCAAGCTTTTTTATTCAGAATGACTTTCAAGTCAGTACACCATTTCAGTGATTCAATTTTAATTTCATCAACATATTCCTCATATTTAGAACAAAGAGAGGACACAAAGGGTGGATCGCAAAG
Source organism: Brachyptera risi (assembly GCA_964007535.1). Lineage (NCBI taxonomy): Eukaryota > Metazoa > Arthropoda > Insecta > Plecoptera > Taeniopterygidae > Brachyptera > Brachyptera risi. Next base: position 60,127,207 of record OZ023326.1, read on the forward strand.
ACGGAGTTTAAACCCCGGTCTACCTTGGACGCCGTCTAAGTAAGAAATTGCATTGTAGCCACAATGCAATTTCTTACTTGGATGGCGACTAAGGTAGGCCGGGGTTTAAACTCCGTCTTTGTAATCCACCCAAAGGGTATAGGCCCTACATAATATGTCACTATACAAAAAAGTCCCATGTACCAAATATCCTATAATATAATCTCACCAAAATAAAGACCATTAGGAATACAAATACATAACTTTCAACACTCATAAAAACTTTTCATCAAAATATCTATAATGTATAGGGCTGTATTTATACCTATAGGCAGCTGTCTAAGGCAGCATTTCATTCAAGGTTGTAAAGACTTGAATATTCTGTATATTTTGCAGAAACTTGTGCAAATGAATGATGGCATGTTAATATATTAATATTGAAGTATCAAATTTTCAATAGGGCCTATATTTTTTAATTTTTTAATATAGGCCTATATTTTATTAATGCAAAAAAATTCTTATTCATCTGGATCAGCCATTTAGCTAAATCATCTACTCATCGTACGTAAGAATACTTGTTTTAAAAATTACCTGTAGTTCTCAGAACGTATAAAATCATTCTGAGAAAGTTGAATTTTCAAAAATGTTCCTGCATGGCATAACTGTTAATCGTCAGCATCTTCCCAAGTCTTTTTAGCGCGTGATTGTATAGGGCGTTGAAAGGAAAGAAACTGCCGTTATATATCACAATTTTCAAATTTGTGATTAATTATTAGTGTCTTTTAATAGCCAGACCTAAGCAAACCTCGAGGTTTGCTTAGGTCTGGCTGGCTATCTAAACATGGCGCTGTGCCATACGTTGACTTGCGTAGAAAATGTGATAAAATGTTGGTGTATGTTTATCGACATTGTTAATTCTAAACCGTCTCATGATAATTGCATCTACATCTATATAATTGGATGAGCTAAGTGAAGACTTGACTTTACATCTCCAAAAAATCAAACATTTTTTTTCGCGCTCCACAGATCAAACAAAAGTACAAATTTTGTCAAAACATGTGTCATCTAAGTCTGTACTGCTGAGTTTTGAGGTGCAGCCGATTGCACTTCTTTTGAAAAAAACATTCCAGAATGTTTAAAAAGCCCATAAGAATAATCCAGAGGGGAAAATTTGAAACAAATTTTCTGTTCAAATGAATTCAAAAATCACGAAATTAAAAAATGTGAAAATCATTATGAATAAAAATGCATAGTAATAGCATTGGTTATAGTACTACTTCTAGTATTAGAGAAATGAATGATTTGTTGGCTAGATTGAAATAAATTGAAAGTGTTGGTATAGTTTCAAATTGAATATAAGAGAATTTAATATATGGAATCCAAAAATAATGAACTGATGCGATATTTATATGGAAGTGCTTATTGCCACAATATTACAATATTAATATGTTTATGTGTATGTGTAATATTCTTAAATATATGTTTATTCACATTGGTTTAAGTTATGATATAATCAGTTTGACTTGTTTGTTAGGTTAGGTTTATAGGCATATCAAGTTGAGCTTGGGTTGACTTGGGTTAGTTTAGGCTGGTGACCGATAATAGTACCCGATTTACGCACGATGGCGGCTGCCCAAAAATTTCAAAAACCTTTGTAAGTTGGTATTACTGTATAATTAAGATGAAGGCGGATGAAGGTTCCGATTGACCGTTACCTATATTCCACACCACTAGTGCACGGGTGGTTCGCGTTTTCAACTCTTTAATCAAATTCGTTTTCGCGGCAATAAAGTTATCTTTGTTGACAATTTACAGCAAAGAATGTCTACAAACTAGAGCGGTCATCTTTTACTCACTGTATTTCTGTGGGAGTGCGAGAACAACAGCGAACAAGAGGACAACGCTGCATTGTTTACTAATCCAGGTACTACATAATAGAAATGATGATACTATAGGATATTCAATATATCTAGGTAAGCTACAACAAATATATTATTAACAGTTGACAATATATTTGGCTACAATCTTTTGCCAAAAGCATGCTTGCACATTTGTAAATTTGTTTTGCAGCTTAGGCCTATCAGCATTTAATTTGTAACTTTGTAACTAGCCTACTAATGTAGGCCTAATTAATCTTTGTAATTAATGCCATCAGCTAGGCTATCTTGACAAAAGATGCAGTAGGCCTTATGTCCTCTTGCTCTCTTACAAATTACAGTATTTAATGAAACCTTTAACCAAACAAATAAGCTCAATTCGAGTGAATAGGTCTATAGGCCCCTATATGGTTATTAATTTCTCTATTTACATCAAAAATGAAAATTCGCGATGGTAAGTAACACCAGTCCACGCAGTAGGCCAGGCCTACACAGCACAACACAAGTATGCTTACTACAACCATTGAGTTACAAATTACAAACTCAATGCTAGGCCTACAACTTGCCCTACACTGGGCCTAGGCCTAGACTGTAAATTGAATGGCTTGGGCCTAGACTAACTACTAGCAGTACATGTACGGCCTAGCAGCAGTAACAGTAGGTTAGTTTCATCGCAGTGTCTACCTAGCTACTCACCCGGAAAAATAGTAGGCCTATAATCTCATTTGACCGGCCGCCGTTGAGCTGCTAGGCCTAGCCTAGCCATTGAGATTGTTACAATCTCAATGGCCTAGCCCTATTTAGGCCTAGGAGGCCTATTGTTGCAAAAATAACCATGCTTGATGTGAAGTTGGTTAGCATGACCATCGAGTTTATGGCATGGCTGACTCGTATCGCCGAGGTCGAGTCCTGCATGTGAAACTTTTTTTCAACTTTATAAATTGGTGTCCTGAGTGTAGGATTATGGGTAAGGTCATTTTTGTTTTCTGCCCGACCAGAAACAAAATTATCTAAATAAAAGGTTGGCAGTGTTTAGGTCGATGAAGTAGTCAAAGATGGCAGTGGCCGGTAGAGTAATTTTTCATTATTTCGCCAGTTGGCCGGCCGATTAGACACAGTGTAGTGTCATAGTCTTATAGGCCTGGGCCACCGTAAACCCTGTAGCAATGATAGTGGGCACTAGTTAGGCCTAGGCCATCCTAACCCAATGCTCAAACTCAATGCCTAGGCCCTAGGATTATAGGTGGGTGCTTCACCCAGGTGTATATCTCCATGGTTCTATGGACCTAGGCCTAGTCACTGAGTTTGTAACCCTACAAAATCAATGGTCTGGTTGGCCCATCATTCTATCTTAATTGTCAAGTTCCAGGCCTATTCTCGTTCCCTTTATTGAAGCTGAGTAGTGAGTCTGTGAGTGATGTCTAGGCCTACAGTACTTTTTATGTTAGTTCATTGACATCTCGGTCCTTGGCCTCTTCTCACAAAGCACGTAGACCTAACACCATCGAGTTGCCACCCTTGGTAGCTCGGTCAGCTGCGGCACCGCTTCAGAAACCGAAGTCACCGTTGAGTGTGAGTTCGAGTCCCGCATAAGGCATGGGTTTTTGTAATCGTCCTTTCACTTATTATCACATTATACTTTCATAATCACCTGCTCATTCGTACCCCCGTATAACCTAGCTGTTGGTGGGGTCGTTAAGCAAACAATAATCGTCATCATCAATGTCGAGTTCACTTTCTCTATGATGAGACCAAAAGGGCAAGCTCTGGCCCATCATAGGCCTACCTTCTAAAATGTAGCCGCCCTACATGGCCCTAAATGGCCCGCCTTCTAAATGAAGATTTTTGAAATTTTTATAGTATGATGTCTAGAGGCTTACCAATTATTCCACAGGAAATTGTTTCACTATCTTTGGCCCAGTTTCACTGTTCATTTTCGTTGAGAATATAATAAAACAGTATAATATGGCACACGTCCTTCTGCAGAAGGGTCAGTGTGACTGCCGTATTCTTTGTGAGAGTAGGCCTCTTCAGTTGTGCCAACTTCTGTAAAAATTTTACGGTAGGGCCTACTGGTTCTAATTTGGTTGTTAGGTGAGGTTAGTTGAAGATTATGTTACCAGTAACTTCAAATTTCTATTGGCAATATATTTCACGAAGGCACGTGGCAGCGTGTCAACTCTAGGATTGGGCGAACCGGTTCGAATTCGAACCGAACCTTAAAATGAGGTTTGAATTTCGAACCGGCTAGATTCGAAAACGAACTTTTTTTTTTTTGGTCATGCCAATCACAATACTAATTTCTTCTCTTTATCAATGGTAATTTCATCAAGTCAAGTTGAAATACATAAATGTTATACATTGTTGTTACCCCAATGAGATAACAGATAAGATATAATCCAATAAGATATGAAAATAACCTGCAAATGTTTCAATTTAAGCTGTCAGTGCAGTGCGCAGGACCTATCAGCTGTTTGCTTCTATCGATTTGATAGGTTGATAGCCGATCATCGAACAGACCAGAACTTTAGTTTAATTGGCTGTGTGTGTCTTGTGAGACGTAGTTTGGAAATTTTTAATGGACTCGATCAAACTGTGATGTATTAAATATGAAATTGTTTTCATAATTTTGCATTAATCTACGTGATATTGCTCTTGAAACTAGGCCTTCACCTGTTTATATCACCTGTTCTAGCTGTTTCTACACTTGCTTCTGAACTAAAACAAACCCTGAATTCCTTTACTGAAAAACTGAAATTATGTCATAAATGGCACAATTTTGTACTGACCCAATCTGTCTTGCGAATCTACGACGCAGTTTTACTTTAGGCCTACTACTTTGGTTGGATGTACTTGGCTTGTATTCTTGGCAGGTCTGTAGGCCTACCCTATTATCACCGAGTTACATTTCTGTTCCATATTGGTTTGACACCGAATCTGTCTATTATATTTACGATGAGTCTGAAAAAAAGAACGAAAAAAAAGTTCGATTCAAAACGTGAAGAAAAAACGAACCTTTTTGAAAGGTTCGGTTCGTGGCAAAAATCAAGGTTTGCCCAACCCTAGTCAACTCAATATTTCTAGTTTCCTTCAATTATTGGGCAATTAATTGACCGTTTCTTATACTTCACTTTCTGCCACTTTCTTGTTTCAACCGTAATTTATGCGTGTTTTCCTACATTTTTCCAAAATAAACGATGAGTAGGCTAAATCGTAGTAAAATCTCAAGGTCAAATTTCGCTTAACCTAGCCCGCACCGCTAAGCTCGCTTAACCTTACCAATTCGTGACTAACTATATATTAGATAGGCCTATAGTTTTAACCACATAAGCTGAGATTGATGCATGGGCATGACGCATTTTTGCTATGGATTTTTAGCTATTCGTGTAAAGGCCTAGGCAGCCTATTTATATTTTCCGTTTTCATACGTCATTCGAATTATCAACCAATGGGAAAATATCTTTTGGTCGTTTTATCATTCGAAGAACTAACCGTTACCTGCAAATTACCATTTCAACAACTTACGTTTTGTCTTTTTTCCTTTCTCAGCTGACTTGGTTCCATCTCCACAGTTACTGTAGGCCTATATGGATGCTTACGTGCTGGTGTACTGACTTCTCATGAATGAGTCATTCCATGTTGTTTATATGAAAAAGCAAGAACAATTGTTATGTTGCTGCGTATTAAGTGACATTTTCCACGGGTTACTCTGATAATATCATGGCCTCGATTGATTCATCGGATGAAGAAGGAGAAGCTTACCCTTCTTGGCTGTTCAGTAGGCCAAAGAAAGCATCCAATGCAGGCCTACCAAGTGCTGTTCAAAAGTCAAGTGGTGACTCTCTTGCTGTCTCCAAGAAACTAAACAATGGCAATTCTAAGACTGAAACTCCTGCTGTTGTGCCAAAAGGTCTACCTGCTAAACGTCACAAGGAGAACACTGGGGTTGTCCAGAAGAAGAGTAGGCTTTCACTCACAAAACAGAATCACAATGAAACTCTTCAGTTGAAAACATTGGACAAAGTTGCTCCGAGAGGTGGTCGAGCATCAACGCAGGTGAGCCTGGCAACAGAACAAGTTTGTGATGAAAATCTTCTTGTAGATACAACCGGTCAAGTTGTCCCTCAGGTTCAGAAGAGTAGGTCTACATTCACAAAACAGAGTTATAATGAAACACTTCTATTGGAAACAATCGACGAAGTTGCTCGAGGAGGTCAAACATTGATGCAAACGAGTGTTTCAGCAAAACAGATTTGTGAAAAAAATCTTCTCGTGAAAACAATCGATGAAGATCTGATAGTTGGTTGTCGAAAATCAAAGCTGAAAGTCAAACGTCCTGCATCTTACTTTTCATTAATAGCTCACAGAAATGATTCATCTTCAAGTTCTGACAGTGAAAATGATTCGGATGCAGAAGACAAATGTGAGCCACAAGAATTGGATTTACAAGATGGCAGTGATACTGACAAATATGAGTTTGAGTTTGATGAAAATTCGAATGATTCTGCTAAGGAAATGCAGAAGGCAGATTCTGTTTTACTTATTTCTGAGAAGTCTAGTAAATGTAGTTTTAGTGCAAAAGATAGCTCATCAGACGATGGCATCTTACCAGCAAAAATCACAAAAACAAACCAAAAATCTGTACAATTGAAACCAAACTTTCTCTCAATTAAAAATATGTTACCGGAACCACAAGTCGATTCAATTCTTCGTACATCTAGATATGATTTAGCACCACCAATACCGGTAGAAAGAAACAGTTTCTCTGTTTCAAATGATGGGCCTAGTACAAATGATCTGTTGAATCTACAGAACAGTACAGTTGGTACTAGTTCATCACCTTGTGCATCACAGTTGATTATGCCATTTGATGAAACTGATTCACAAATGAGAATAAAATTGATTTGTATGGAGTTGGGTAAAAATCCATATAATTATGACATGCCTCAGCCCAAAAACTATCAATCCAACCCAGCGTCGGGATCTAAACCAACCTCAAAGAATATCACTAGCAGTATAGCTGGCCTGCCGCAATTTGCAACAGGTGTACCCCCCCGCAATAGAATAACAAACAAATCTAGTGTTTCTGCAAGTTCTAGTTCTGTGTCAGCAGTGGGTGTCGGGTTTTTTGATGAATTCTCTTGTGTGGATATAGCAGAAAGGCAGCCACCTACTGTTTCAAAACCCACGGTACCACAGAACTTGAGTTCGGAATTAAGTGACAGCTCTTCAGACTTGGACGACTTTATATCGGCAATTTCAAAGCGGAAGCTTTTAGATGAAGTAAATAAGCCCGTGCCGAACTTGGATTATGATTCCGAAGCTACAATTGCGTATGAAGAATATTCACAGAATAAATCACATGATGCTCAAGATACAAGTGTCGTAAATTTATCAACTCCTGAACAGCTAGGATACAGTTCTGCTCTTCTAAATGTTGAAGCCAACAATAGGAGTGAGCTTAATCTGGTAGGTGATAGTGATCCAGAAGAAGATGAGAAGAATCTTTCTCAGTTATTAGCATCGGAGCGTGATATTGATGAACAGTTTGGGTGCAGTATCTTGGATAGCACTGATTATGGTATCTCGGAATACGAGAACAATCAAAGTCTCTCCCAACTGATGGATACAGAACAAAAGATAGATGACGAGTTTGGATACAGCATTCCAAAAACTGTTGATGTGAGCTCAGTTAAGCCTTCTAGCATGACGACAGATTTCAATGACGAAGAAAACCAGCAAAATGTTGCAGATTTACCTGCTACCTCTACAAATTTGCTGTCAATATTGCACAATTTCTTTGCTAATAGAGGTGAATTTCCAGCAAAGAATGCTACAATATGTACTGACTCTAATGTCGATATAAGCCTAGTTCCTAGGAATTTAGGAAAATCATCCAGCTTAGAGACAGACTTATCTAAAATTGTTGGTGATTTCTTCATCAACTTCAATGTTACACTGTCAATGACTGCACCATCAAACAAAGATATAGACCTACTAGAATCTTTGCTGAGAGTACTACCTACTGCTGCCAAACCGGTAGACCCTAATGATGGCCAAGTTCCATCTACTAGCCGACAAAGTTCATCGTTCTGTGTCAACACAGCTGCCAAATCCCTGAACGCTAATGATGGACAAGTTCCATCTACTAGCCGACAAAGTTCATCGTCCTTTGGCAACACTGTTGCCAAACCGCTAAACGCTAATGATGGACAAGTTCCATCTACTAGCCGACAAAGTTCATCGTTCTGTGTCAACACAGCTGCCAAGTCCCTGAACGCTAATGATGGACAAGTTCCATCTACTAGCCGACAAAGTTCATCGTTCTGTGTCAACACAGCTGCTAAATCCCTGAACGTTAATGATGGACAAGTTCCATCTACTAGCCGACAAAGTTCATCGTTCTGTGTCAACACAGCTGCCAAACCGCTAGACCCTAATGATGGACAAGTTCCATCTACTAGCCGACAAAGTTCATCGTTCTGTGTCAACACAGCTGCCAAACCGCTAGACCCTAATGATGGACAAGTACCATCTACTAGCAGACAAAATTCATCGTCCTTTGTCAACGCTGTTGACCAATCGCTAGACTCAAATGATGGACAAGTACCACAAGATATAGCAAGAGTTTGTTCTGGACCGCATTTGTATCAAAATACAAACATGATTCCAGGATTTTCTACAGCGGTAGAAACTGACTCGTCTGATGATGATTTCGTATCAAAACCCATGACAAGATTGTGTGTTTGCCACTTTACCAATAATCAAGCCACATTTGGGAAATATTTACCCTTCTTCTCTAGCACATTAGGTCGTGGATGTATGCTTCGCAAGCCGGTAAAATTCTGTTCTTGTAAAACCGTTAACAAGAGAAATACTGGTATTTCATTAGTTCGCAATATTGTTACGATGGAGAAAATAGAGTTAGTTTCAACCCCTTTTCGGGAGACAATTCCATTAGAAATGAAAGTAGAGGGAGCGGAGACATTGGAGAAAGATAAGCCCAAGGAAATATTCAAGGAAATGGACATATATCTTAAGCGAAAAAAATTACTTGACAGTCTAGAGGAGTCTGCAAAACGTCTCAAAAAAGAGACCACTTATAATAAGGAGGAAATGTCAAAGATATCTTTTACTTTGTTTTCAGAAAGCACGGTCTTGAGTGATTGCTCTCTGTCTGATGAGGATATCTCTATACTCATCGAGCCAAAAATGGATTTGATACCAAATGAAATTGAGACAATATCAATTCCAAGTAGCCCCGAGTCGGGCGGTACGAGTGTCGCAACTTCTCGGTCATTCACTGATTTGTGTACGCCTATTGTTACTCTAAACGTTCCTAAATTCACTCGAAGTACGCGACGAGGTGTGCTGGCATCTAAGATCAAGATGGAAAGCAAACCCTCAAAGAAGGTGAAAAAAAAAATGAACGATGGAGATGTTCAGGCAGTTTTAATGGATGAATCAGTTGTTAACCTGATTCCAAGTGATGAAGACTATGTCTCTTTGAAACGTAAGCGTGCGTTAGAAAATCTGTCATGCTATAACCAAAATTCGTCCAGTGTTTTTCTTTCAAAAGACAAGTCTTCATTCTCAAATTCTCTCGCAGACTTGTCAGGCACCAGTCCTGCTGTAGACGAAGATGATTTCCAACCATACTGCGTGACTGTCAACAAAGAAAACCGTAATGTTTCAACTGTTACTTCAGAAACACTTGCAAAGGAAGGCGGTAAGGCAACCGTAAAACATGGAGGCAAAGATATTGCAGGTTCAACTTTCACAACAGAGAATCTTGACAAAGTAATCGAGAATCATTTGAATGCTTCGGATTTTTTACAATTTCGGCGACCTTTCTTTCCTCATTTAGTAGATACACAAACTGCTGTTTCACAGTTCCACAGAACAAGGGATGACCCTTGTACTTCTGGAATATCCAAACAACACCATAAGAAACAAGAAGCTAACACTTATAACGAGTCGGTTGGGGTTGGAATGCGCGCTAATTTACGGAAACGCGCAGGGAAGAATGAAACATGTACGTCTGGTGCCTTGGAAAGTTCTGGGTTTATCAATAACATGACTGCCACCAACAAGCCGATGGGAGTCAGAATGCATGCTGATTCACAGAAACGCCTAGCGAAGAATGAAACATGTACGTCTGGTGCCTTGAAAAGTTCTGGGTCTATCAATAACATGACTGCCACCAACAAGCCGATGGGAGTCAGATTGCCCGCTGATTCACGGAAACGCCTAGCGAAGAATGAAACTTGTACGTCTAGTGCCTTGGAGAGTTCTGGGTCAGTCAATAACATGACTGCCATCAACAAGCCGATGGGAGTCAGATTGCCCGCTGATTCACGGAAACGCCTAGCGAAGAATGAAACTTGTACGTCTAGTGCCTTGGAGAGTTCTGGGTCAGTCAATAACATGACTGCCACCAACAAGCCGATGGGAGTCGGAATGCACGCTGTACCACGGAAACGCGCAGGGAAGATCGAAACTTGTACCTCTGTTGCCTTGGAAAGTTCTGAGCCCAACAATAACCTGACAGCCACCAACAGCACTCACTCGCTGAAGACCAACGTTTCAACAGTTTGCACATTCCCTATAGACAAGAATGAAACATGCACCAACCGCAATGACAAAGTATCACATGATTATGATGTTTCTACTTCAACCGAGCTTATAGTGTCTTCTACATCTTCAGTTCCCAATGGTATGTTGAAGCTTTTTAATAGTAGTAGTCAGTAGTTTATTGGCAAAAATGTGCTACATATTTACATACATGTTTATTCAATTTTACAAAGTACAGTAATAATATTTTCTTTCAACTTGAAAACAAAATGACACGATGCAATTACAATACCTATACCGGTACCTAATGATACAATACGTACCTACAATACATTTAACTATAATAACCACACCTAATACTGTAATATCATTTCAATAATTATCATCAACTATTTTACCAAACGAGTAGGCCTATATAGTTACAGTATCTACTAATTCTAATAAATAGGCCTACTAATTTACGAGATCCTAAAAACCACGTTTTTCATATGGTTTCGGGATCAGCAGATAATCTTTTATTAATTCACAACATTCTATTCCGTTCTAAAAGTAAGCCTAGATGCATTCCTTGAATTTCTTATTTCACTGGGGATTCTATTGAAAATCCTCATTCTATTATGAAATGGAGTTTTCTTCTGTGCATGAAAATTTCCTTTCCAAAAATACATTCTTACCATTTCTTAAATTATACTTATTATTTAACTAAGTATTATACTCAATTTTGTTACAATTTTGGTAGCTAAGAAGTAGACCCTTCGAGATTTTATGAATTAGTTTTAATTAGTTTTAATTTCTTTTCATACTGGTGAACCAGATTTTCTATTCACCGGTACATGAATTTACACTTCTTGTCAAATTGAATACTTTTACCTTTTAATAGTCTATCTAGGCATTCCAGAGCCCAGACCCAAAGTTAGTATCTTGACTTACCTTAGACTAGGCCTATAGATATTTTAATCTTTAAATAGTCTACAGTATTCAACACAAAAGTACCAACAAAATGCGCTCCTCGATACAATATGGTCGACAAAAGGTTAGAAAATTTCTATCAACAATGTAATATGTATTCAACAAATGTCATTGTTGAAATAAGCACGCACTGTTATTTTGTAACTTTTCACTAGTCACATTGTTTATTGCGTTAATAGTGTTTAATTTACGCGACTTGTAAAATAATTTCATTGGATTTTGATAGTATAAAAGTTGTCGACCCACATTTTTTTTACCGATTGTTCCGTAAAGTTATATGTCTACTGATGATAATAACAAGGCAGTGTCACGAACTGATGATAAATAATTCAAGAATGTTTCACTTTGAAAATATTTAGTAACCCAATTAGTAATTAGTCTAATTACCATTAGGCCTACTGCACCATAATCTCAAATTAGGGAGACAGAATAAATTTACTCTAGTTTACAGGCCTAGTAGCATGAATAACACAATTACATGTAATATGATTATTTTTTTTATCATTTCATTGAAGTTGAATGTAGGGGCTTGAAAGGAAAACCTAGAAGTTGCCTGGACCCTATCCTAAAATCATTAAATTATCGTTTTTTATTATTCAATAGGCTTAGACTTGGGCTGTGTTCCAAATGACGCTAAGTGCACTAGTAAGAGCACTTGTGACATCACAATCGGAAGCGCTGCCATTTTAATTGGTGTTCCAATAGTCGGTTTGAAAAAGTATACATTTCCAAGTGTACTTGGAAGAGAGCCTTCGTAAGTGTACATCGCATGCACCATGCACACTTGTTCCCTTGCGCACTTGACTCGACTTTCTTGATCGTTGGGAGTGTCAGCTGGTTGCACTTACATGCAAGTCCACTACCGGTAAATGGCTAGGACCCTCACAAGTACACCAGACATTTGAAATACAGCCCTTGTTCATCCTCCAAGGTGAAAATTAATGGTTTGATTTTACTTTGGTTATTGTGTACAAATATATCTACGTGGAAGGGTGGTGTCTAAATGCCTTACAGAATACAGTAGCACTAGTTGATTTTGCAGTAGTGTGACTGATAGGAAAGTAATTGGGCTACAAAATACTCCATTTATTGATGGCTAAACCGCAAACGTTTTCACAACTGTTCTTCCGGAATACAAAGAAGTAAAGCAAAGGGTCCTGGTTCCTGGAATTTCACATTCTAACCAGATTCGTAATTTAATGATCATGTTTACACTTCTCAGGTTCAGCCAACAGAAGCGAAGTTTATGCTGGTTGGAAATCGGGAGAAGAACTTGGCAGATGTTCAACGCCAGAGCGTAGTTGCAAACTCCAACTCTGTGGATCTGAAAGCTCTACTATACCAGTACCTAAGATGCCAGTACTTGGGGTGGAACTGCAAGTAAGTACCAATAGTAGGCCCAGGGTATAATTACCGTAACACGATTGATTTTCAAAAAAATCGAGGTTGGTTATTATTGTTTGGTTCATTATTGTACAGGCAGCAGTTGTAGACCTGAATTGCATCCAGCATATAGATTCTGTACATTTGGAAAAACATCTACTATGTAGGTAAAAGGTACAAACGCTGTACTGGCAAGCTAAAGGTAGGCCTACAATGTAAGGTAAACACTCTTTATTCAAAATTCAATTAATTGTACACAAAATACCGATTTTAAATGATGAAAGTTTGAACTTAAAATTATAAATATATTCATCATTGAAGTTACTTATGACTTATGGGCAATACTCTGTAGCAACCAGAACTATTGTTAGAAATGGAGTTTGAATTTACCAGGATTTGGTGTAGGGGCCTACCATACTTTCAAACATACTTGAAAGCCTGTGTATCCTTATTCATTTATTCATTCCTTGAGCCCTCTTTTGATGAAAATGGAATGGGTTTGATTAGCAGTTTACATTTTGTACTGATAATACTAGTGGTATTTATATTACCTAAACGTGCAACCGTGCATTCATTGTATACAGCAGAGTACTCTCGTTTTCAATTTAGGTATATTTCTCTTAAATGATTTACAGTGACTACATGATATTAATGTTATTGAATAAATTAATTGATTCATGACAAATAATAATGATAAAATAACAATTTCAATTACATTGAAAGTACTTCTCTGAATATTTATTATTAGATACGTACTAGAGGCCAGTAGGTCCTATATAGAGACTTGCCATATATTGTTATATTTGACAGTATTTCAACATTTTTCTGCCTTAGCTCAACATTTTATAGAAAAAAATCTTCATTCAAATGTGGGATAAAACATTGATAAACCATCATCTCATTCATCATCCACCAACGCCAATAGATCGTAGCCATCAGTGTAGTGCGTCGTTAAAACCCACTAAAAAAAAAGTATTTCAACATTTTTTATTTGACCTGCTAATTTCTCAAAATATGTCAATTGACATCGGTTTTTGAAAATATAGTTTGTTACCGGTACTATTCTACAAATTGTAAGTAAAATTGCAAGACCAATGAAAATTGAATGTCATCTCAAATTTTTACTGTTGAAGTGTACTTTTGGAATGGGTAGAAGGACAGGCATGTTGATATAGTGGAACCTCTTTAGCATTGGTGCCGATTTCTAAAAATTCCTAGGGGTGCTCTAGCAGCAAAGTAAAAATAGACACACCCCAGTGGGGGGTATAGGGGAGGGCCCTCCTCGTAACCCTGCAGGTAAATTTGTTTTAAATGGTGTTTTCTTATACGTATTTGTTTTTCAGTTTGAGAAGAGTTCAACAGTTACTGGTATATTCTGTGCTTTTCCATGATGATGTTTTTGATGTAATTGCAATAGGTATAGAATTATAGATAGATATACCGGTACCGGTAACTTACATGCAAGTAGGCTATATATATATATATATATATATATATATATATATATATATATTATATATATTATATATATTATTTGTTTATTACAATCCAGCTACAAAACACTTTGTAAGTAGGACCTAGTACATGAATTTCGAAATTCAATTTCAACAAACAACATTACTGGTATCTGAAATGTTGTAAGTTTAAGAAATGTTGACCTACCATAGCCGTCTTTTAGGTGACGAACTTGAAAGATTGTACATCAATTGGTTTTACCGGTAGGCCTACTTACTTTAACAAAAGTAAAAGATCTATTAATAGAAAATAGATAGAATTATCGATTGATTATAATATAGATAGATATCAATAGATATTATCGATAGCTTATCGATAGATTTAATAAATTTTATAGAACACTTTTACATCTCAAATTTTTAATTGAGTGAAAGTTCCTTAGCCTGTGTAACTTGCTGTACTGTCTACTTTGGACCTTGTGTCTCACTAAGGTATGTAGGCCTACATTGCCCTGTACCTAACTTATATATGTATGTCCCATCTACCAATGTTGTTATTCTCTCTCACATGTTACGTCATTTAAAGTTTTTTCAACCGCTCTCGTTAGCTTGGTCAACTGAGGCACCGCTTCGAAAACCGAAGTCACCGTTGGGCGTGGGTTCTAATCTCGCATAAGGCATGAGTTTTTGTAAACGTCCTTTCACCTATCATAACTTCATAGTTTCATAATCATCTGCTCATTCATTGATTGAAAGGAATGAGTCAGGGTATGGAGGTATGGGGTGTGGTGGTCATGATAGAGCGGTAGTCATAAAGGGGTCTAGATTAAATGTCTGTAAATTCTCTTTCTTGAATAGGACAAGTAGGGACTGGAATGGGCCTAGTTGAAGTGCTTTTGAAGGGGATGAAATTAGGTTAAAGTTATTCTGTCAGAGGGTTAGGGAGGTAGTGGGATAGGGGTAGTTAGGGAACTTGCCAGCCACTGCGCATTTATGTGTAATGCAAGAGTTTGAATAATAATAATACCTGGGTATAACCTAGCTGTTGGTGGAGTTGTTAAGCAAGCAATAATCAATCATATTTTTTCAGTATAGCCACTTTCAGACATCATTTTTTTTTCCCAGTATTGGTTTCAGGTGCAAATGAAATTGTAAATATCCGTCACCTAACACAGTGTTATTTACCGATTGCAGCCGGACTGTAGCAACAGTGCCGTAGAAGAATGTGATCCAAACTCGACAATGTTTAATGATGGCTGCGACTCGGATTCGTACATGGACATGGATGTCTGCTCGCCTGCGGTTCCCGACATCATAGAACCGGAAGTAATTCCACCCGTGGTGCAGCCGCTTGTCGAAGTAGACGACGGCCTGGTCATCTGGGAGTGTCCAATCTGTTTTGAGCCGAAAACTCGTACAACAAAACTCGCTACCACAAAGTGCGGTCATTTATTCTGTGAAAGTTGCGTTCGACAGGTAGTGGCTGTGCACAAGAAGTGCCCAGTGTGCCAGCAAGAACTCGCCAACGATGGTATTATTGCCATGGCTTTCCACGGATACAAATTCTAATTGAGACTGAGTAACAGTTGGGTAAAGATATTGTCTTTCAACTATTTAATATGTTACCATACTTCCGTTTTAAATTCGGCATTATAAAACGTAGATTTATTCCATTTTTGCGATTTTATTGATCATTCTGAATTGGAGCTGCATCTTTATATGGTAGAAATAGGTAAAGCGGGTACGTAAACACATAAGTCTGATGTCAATATTTATACAGTTACCACTATAGCCTTATGTTGTGGCGTAGAGTAGGCCCTACATAGTTACGGTATATTTTGTTCAGACAAATTCCAAAGTCAGAACAATTAATTAGATACCCTAATTTTTAATTAGTATTTAATGAGTGAGCTATATTTTTTGCTTGAAACTTGAAACCAGATTTAAATAAAGTTAGGTACCGGTACTAAACAATCAAACTTTTGACAGTAATGATATTCATAGTAAATTGTTCATCACATTCAGTATTTCAGTAAGCAATTGCATATTTATTTTAGGTTAAATGCTTGCTATGTTACTCATGAATCATATTACAAATTGACATTCCACAGAAAAATTATCTTTTTTTCCAATGAACCTTATGGATTATGGTGATAATGAACCTTATGGTGACAAAATGGTTGTCTCACTGGTACATAATTAATTACACATGTCCTGATCATTGGAATCTATGAGGATCAATAAGCAGACTAATATGTGCGTCTTACTAATTGTCTGGGGGCATTTGGTGGGCCCTGGTGGGGGCTAAAAAATCCCAGGTACATGGATGTTAAAAGAGCAATTTTGTAAGAAAGAATTCCCAGATTCCGAATATATCGTAAGGCATGATTTTGGGGGGCGTTTGCCCTTCCAGACATGTGTTACCCAAAATGGGCCCATTTTTACATGAAATAGTACGTACATGATAGTGGTGTCAAAAAGTGCGGTAAAATAACTCAAAATCAGAACCATAACGTGAGACATGTTTTCAGTGGTTTTTGCCACAAACACCAAGGTACAATAGGGCCCATTTTGGGTAAAACAAGTCTTGGAGAGCAAAGCCCCCCCCCCCCCTCAAAATTGTGACTCGCAATATATTCGGAATCTGGGCATTTTTTCCTAGAAAATTGCCTTAATTACATCCATATAGGTACTTGGAACATTTTTGGGCCCTTTTTGGCCGCTCCAGGCGGCTTGTTGGTAATGTGCACATATTGTTTCTATTCTATACGTACTCATTGATCCTTGTAGATTCCAATACTGTAGTCAGAATATATGCACCATGAGTAATAATAACCAATAAATAACAAATTTGATTGATTTGATCACAAAACTAGAAAACGAGAAATGGCAACTACGTGCATACACCCTTTTTTGAGTCGATTTAATTTTGAGATTCAATTATTAGACCCAAATAATTTAAATCAGATTCTGTAGTGATTAGTGAAGGATATAACTAAGGCCTATAAGTTACTACTGTATTAGACTTGGAGTTGTTATATAGTGATAGTTATAGTCGTGCAGTTGAATATTACACATTTTTGAAACCCATTTATTGTATAAGAACTAAGAAGTTCCCTTGTGCAAACTGTTTTGTCAATGCAAGTGAGACTAGTAAGGCCAAATAGCAATGAGACCAATTCATGTCCAATTGTACCTTGAGCTGTCAAGTACTTTATTTATACTATGTATCTTGGTTGGATTTATCAGTTATTTGTTCATTTTATAAATTTGACTGAATTTTTGTTAGTTTGGAATCAAATAATTTTATAAACCAATAAAATGGTACCTACATTACATAGGCCTATTTGATGCTTCAAGTCTAAGCAATTGTAATCATTTTGGAAAAAGGCAGGTTAGTAGCTCTAGCTTGTGATCAGCATTGAGTGGAGAATTATGGTGAAATAGAATGCCTTAAATTGCTTAATTGGAGTCAAATTTAGCGCCCTTAATTGCTCAACTGTGGTCAAATTTAATGTCCACATGATTTTATAAGTATGTACCGAATACTGGCATCAACATTTTCAAAGTCGTATGTTTCAAGTTCATTGTGTTAGCAAGTTGAACATGATAATTTACTGATGTACCGGTATATTATTTGATAAGTTTTATGACTTGAAAGTTGAAACCCATATGAGCATAACGTTCTACATGATAATCGAGTTTGTTCCATTTTCTGTGTATGTCTTATGTTCTTATTTCATAAAATTTTCAAGTATACTAGCTGCAGGTGCTTGATTTGTGTTGGAGTGAGTTTCAATTATCTGGCCTCTGATTGGCTGTCATGGACCTCTAAAATATCAAAATGAATGAGAAAAGTGTTTGATTATTAAGGAAGTGATTTTTAACTAGGTCACTCTGACCTTTTTAATAGGTCACTGTGAAGCTACTAAAAAAATACTGTAGGGGTGTACTAACTATACGTATTTGAATAGTCGTAAGGGTTGGAAACAATACCCGTAAGTCTCTGTATAGGGCAGCAAAGTAGGCTGTGGCGCGGAAGGATAGGGTTCTAATGTAGGTTCATTCTTATGGGTTATTTCTTATGTGGTTTCTTATGGGTAATTAACGATAGCCGTGCGCGTAGGAGTGCACCCGCGTGACGGTCAAAGCTTAATGTTGCAACATCTGTTTTGCGATGATGCCAAGCGATACCTAGCAAGCAGCTAGTAAGTTTCTTGAGAACACGGCCACTGTGAGAATTCCGATGCAACTATCTCTCTCTTTCATTCGCTTGGCGACGTTGCAATTACATGTTTTTTATCATCCAATTGTTTAAATAAACCAGGCGTTTGATACAATGTATGTGTCTCATCGTAAAGATAACAGTTTACTGAACATTGTAGGCTAACTGGTTTAGCCGTAGTATTAATAGTTTAGAAGTTATGACAGTTTTAAAATCATGTACGTGCTATTACCCATAAGAATGAACCTACATTAGAACCCTATCCTTCTGCGCCACAGCCTACTTTTCTGCCCTATTGCTAGTGCATAGAGATGTATACATCTCTATGGCTAGTGAATTCACAGAAAAGAGGAACTATTTAAGGTATTCCTTGTTCCTAATAAATCTATGGTGATATTTGGTATTTGTTCCCTTCAACATTACAGTGCTAATTATTTGCTAATGAAGTGATAATCCTAATCTTGATCTTGCCATATAGAACATATTGATTATATTTTTCTACTCTTGAGATTATTATTGTATTTTGAAGTTGAATAAAGTAATTTGTAATCAATTGCCAGCTGTATTGAAATTATTACTAGGGAACATGGATGTATGCTGTAATTACTAATTATTAACAAGGTACTGTTGAAAGCTTTTTAAGCATCAGTAGAGGCTGATCCATTTGGTCACTTGCACTGTATTTGTCATATTTAAAATCTTCAAAGACCTATAAAAAAACATACACATTTCAATTAATTTAGGCTTTTTGAATGTCCTTTTAATTGTCCCATAGAATTTTTATATTGTTACGATTTGAATTTACCTATGTGTCATTTTTAGTTCTGTTGCTACCATATGATAATTTTGACATTCATTTTCATTTTATTAAATAGCTTGGAAGCCAGTTTTTTCTGTATACATTAACAATAAAAAGATTCTATTGTAATATGTCGTACCGGTACACACAATCACACCATACAACATTAAAAATAATAGGTAATAAATACATCGAAATACATTGAAAATATGGTTCAAAACTCTCCTACTAAATTATTGTTAACTATCTCTTCCTTCTAATCCATTCAATACACTTAATTTTGAAACAACCCACACTTCTTAAATTCCTGATGTTACTAGGTAGCTCATCGTATTCTTGCGTCCCATTATTAAAAATTGAGCTTGACTATTTTTTCCCACTGCACTGTCTACGAAAAAATTTCCCTTCTGTAGCCTATCTCGTGCACACATTGTCTTTAATGTTGACATATTCGATACGGTTCTGTAGATATGTTGGCATCATACCTATTTTAATCTTAAATATAAAAACTATTATTAGTAACAAAATGAATTCTTTTACATTTAACCATTATATAACATCCAACATTTTTAAAATGGGCGTCTCCCTTCTAAATCTTAAAATACATCTCATTGATTTGTTTTGGAGAACTTGAAGTCTTTGACAATCAGTTGTACAAGCTTGGTAAATCACAGTTGCTCCATATATTCAAAATGAGGTCTAACTAGGCAAACGCGTTATGTGTTTCCGCGTTGATGGATGAGCTGGAACATATCAACTTATCTTTGGATTGGTTATTATATTTATATATACACCTTGAGATCCAAACCATTACATCACTGCCATCTTATTTTCCATTAATAATTGGATGAGCGAAGCGAAGACTCAATTACACTATACCGAAAAAAAAGTGCCTGTTTTTTTTTTTTTTTTTTTTTTTTTTTTTTTTTTTTTTTTGTTTTTTTGTTCGCGCTCCACAGGTCACACAAAAATTCAAAATCAGTTGAAACTTGGCACACACATGAACCCCTATCTGACTTGATGCTGTATAGTTTTGAGGCACGATCGGTTGAACAACTTCTGAGAAAACTCATTCCAAAGTTTTCAAAAATCCCATTAGAATAAGCCAGAGGAAAACATTCGTGAAAAATATTTCATCTGAGAGGATTCAAATTCTCAGAGAATTTCAATCTGATAATGATACACATTATTCCGAACTTTTACTCAAATCGGATCAGCCGTTTCGATGTAAAAAAATATATAACGTTATTTGTGTCAATTATTCAAAGCTATTAAGATACCTATTAAAGCAAAGCAACAAGTGTCACCACTTGATTGTAAACGATTAAAACAAAGCCTTCTTTATTATTATATAAATTATTAATGGAAAATAAGATGGCAGTGATGTAATGGTTTGGATCTCAAGGTGTATATATATATATATAATAACCAATCCAAAGATAAGTTGATATGTTCCAGCTCATCCATCAACGCGGAAACACATAACGCGTTTGCCTAGTTTATATAATAATAAAGAAGGCTTTGTTTTAATCGTTTACAATCAAGTGGTGACACTTGTTGCTTTGATTTAATAGGTATCTTAATAGCTTTGAATAACTGACACAAATAACATTATATATTTTTTTACATCGAAACGGCTGATCCGATTTGAGTAGAAGTTCGGAATAATGTGTATCATTATCAGATTGAAATTCTCTGAGAATTTGAATCCTCTCAGATGAAATATTTTTCACGAATGTTTTCCTCTGGGTTATTCTAATGGGATTTTTGAAAACTTTGGAATGAGTTTTCTCAGAAGTTGTTCAACCGATCGTGCCTCAAAACTATACAGCATCAAGTCAGATAGGGGTTCATGTGTGTGCCAAGTTTCAACTGATTTTGAATTTTTTTCTGACCTGTGGAGCGCGAACAACAACAACAAAAAAACAGGCACTTTTTTTTCGGTATAGTGTAATTGAGACTTCGCTTCGCTCATCCAATTATGGCATTGTACACCATCATTCTTGTCCAGAGTGAAATTTTTCCTCCGATTCTCCTCAGATATCCTACCTTCTTTCCAATTTTCTTGATATTTAAGTCCAGATGTTGTCTAAAACTAGGCAAACGCGTTATGTGTTTCCGCGTTGATGGATGAGCTGGAACATATCAACTTATCTTTGGATTGGTTATTATATATATATATACACCTTGAGATCCAAACCATTACATCACTGCCATCTTATTTTCCATTAATGATTTATATAATAATAAAGAAGGCTTTGTTTTAATCGTTTACAATCAAGTGGTGACACTTGTTGCTTTGATTTAATAGGTATCTTAATAGCTTTGAATAATTGACACAAATAACATTATATATTTTTTTACATCGAAACGGCTGATCCGATTTGAGTAGAAGTTCGGAATAATGTGTATCATTATCAGATTGAAATTCTCTGAGAAATTGAATCCTCTCAGATGAAATATTTTTCACGAATGTTTTCCTCTGGGTTATTCTAATGAGATTTTTGAAAACTTTGGAATGAGTTTTCTCAAAAGTTGTTCAACCGATCGTACCTCAAAACTATACAGCATCAAGTCAGATAGGGGTTCATGTGTGTGCCAAGTTTCAACTGATTTTGAATTTTTGTCTGACCTGTGGAGCGCGAACAAAAAAAAAAAAAAAAAAACAGGCACTTTTTTTTCGGTATAGTGTAATTGAGTCTTCGCTTCGCTCATCCAATTAAGCTTACAGTCTACTAGGCAAACGCGTTATGTGTTTCCGCGTTGATGGATGAGCTGGAACATATCAACTTATCTTTGGATTGGTTATTATATATATATATATACACCTTGAGATCCAAACCATTACATCACTGCCATCTTATTTTCCATTAATAATTTATATGATAATAAAGAAGGCTTTGTTTTAATCGTTTACAGTCAAGTGGTGACACTTGTTGCTTTGATTTAATAGGTATCTTAATAGCTTTGAATAATTGACACAAATAACATTATATATTTTTTTACATCGAAACGGCTGATCCGATTTGAGTAAAAGTTCGGAATAATGTGTATCATTATCAGATTGAAGTTCTCTGAAAATTTGAATCCTCTCAGATGAAATATTTTTCACGAATGTTTTCCTCTGGCTTATTCTAATGGGATTTTTGAAAACTTTGGAATGAGTTTTCTCAGAAGTTGTCTAACCGATCGTGCCTCAAAACTATACAGCATCAAGTCAGATAGGGGTTCATGTGTGTGCCAAGTTTCAACTGATTTTGAATTTTTGTCTGACCTGTGGAGCGCGAACAAAAAAACAAAAAAAAAAAAAAAAAAAAAAAAAAAAAAAAAAAAAAAAAAAACAGGCACTTTTTTTTCGGTATAGTGTAATTGAGTCTTCGCTTCGCTCATCCAATTACAATTCCCAAGTATTTGAAATTATCCACCATCTTAATTGGATGAGCGAAGCGAAGACTCAATTACACTATACCGAAAAAAAAGTGCCTGTTTTTTTTTTATTTTTTTGTTTTTTTGTTCGCGCTCCACAGGTCAGACAAAAATTCAAAATCAGTTGAAACTTGGCACACACATGAACCCCTATCTGACTTGATGCTGTATAGTTTTGAGGCGCGATCGGTTCAACATCTTCTGAGAAAACTCATTCCAAAGTTTTCAAAAACCCCATTAGAATAAGCCAGAGGAAAATATTCGTGAAAAATATTTCATCTGAGAGGATTCAAATTTTCAGAGAATTTCAATCTGATAATGATACACATTATTCCGAACTTTTACTCAAATCGGATCAGCCGTTTTGATGTAAAAAAATAAATAATGTTATTTGTGTCAATTATTCAAAGCTATTAAGATACCTATTAAATCAAAGCAACAAGTGTCACCACTTGATTGTAAACGAAAAAAACAAAGCCTTCTTTATTATTATATAAATTATTATTGTAAAATAAGATGGCAGTGATGTAATGGTTTGGATCTCAAGGTGTATATATATATATAATAACCAATCCAAAGATAAGTTGATATGTTCCAGCTCATCCATCAACGCGGAAACACATAACGCGTTTGCCTAGTTATTTCCTTATTCATCTGTAAGTTGAAATGTAAGGTTGAATAATCAGTGTTGTGGTATTTACCAGCTCCTATAAAAATTCCCTTTGATTTACTTACATTAAGCTTCAATTTGTTCAACTGTAACCAGTGCTCAATATTAATCGATTCATTATACAGTAGAAAATCTAAATCATCAGCGTCACTTCCACTAATTGAAGTTCAACCATATCATCAGCATACATGTTTAGGAAACTCCTCTCACAGCATAGACTGACATCGTTAATATATATATAAGGAACAATAGTGGTCCACGGACTGAGCCTTGAGGAACTCCATTAATGCATTCAATTTACCCTGACACTTCATTTTTAAATTTAACTCTCTGCTTTCTCTCAGTCAGGAAATCTTTTATCCGTTTCAGAGCCTACCATACACCATTCATATATTCTAAATTTTCTAATAATCTATTTATATCAACAGTCTCAAAAGCTCTGCGTAAGTCTAAAAATACAGCAATGGTCGATTTCTTATTGTCCATCTCTTCGAGCCATTTGCTCAGTACATTTTGTATGGCAGTCTCACATGAATACCGGTACATTGCTCTAAAGCCAGACTGGTTTTCACTGATTAGATTATTACTATTGAAATAATTATAAAGTTGACCATGTACAATTAGTTCAATCAGTTTATCCGATATAGAGAGCATGTTGATAGGCCTAAAATAACATATTTTGTTGGATCCTACAATTTTTCCTATCGGCTGACTGATTGGTTCCTTCAAAATCTTTGGAAAAGATCCTGTCCTAAATGAAACGTTGATTAGTTCAACTAATTTATATTTTATAATTCTATATGCATCTGTAAATATCTGATACAGTAGAACCTCTTTAGTGAGTTTCTCTTTAGTACATTTTTCACCTTGGTAAGTTTTATTTTCTGATCCCAGCCAAATGCTCCTACATGTTGAATAGTTTCTTCAGTAAGTTTTTCACTTTAGTAAGTTTATTTTGCCTGGTCCCCTGAAAAACGTACTAAAGAAGTTCCACTGTAATTGATTCCATCCATAGATCCTTTCTTGTTCAAATAACTGTTTTTATACATTAAATATATGGAAATGAGCCAAGATTCACTGCTTCCCAGATTCGATATTTGCCCAAGCATTAAATATATTCTTCATACTCGTCAAGGTGTGTAGAATACCAGAGAAGATAAAGAAGCAATTGAATGAGGGACAAAGTGTTGTAGAATACCAGAGTCGATAAAGTAGCAAATGTAGGACTGTTATTATATCTTATTCAGATATCTCGCTCATCTTACAACGCATATTTCGCGTTTGCCTAGTACATTCATCACCTGCTCATTCGTACCCCCGTATAACCTAGCTGTTGGTGGGGTCGTTAAGCAAACAATAATCAATATGTGTGTGTGTGTGTATATATATATATATATATATATATATATATATATATATATGTATATATATATATATGCTTCTGTTCACTAAGTTTAGATAATTACTAGCGTATTATTTTTAAATTTTATTTACAATAAAATCAAATTTGAGGTCTGGCCTCCAGACTGGAGACTCCACTGACTGACAGTCACTGGGACTGGAATTCGTGACTTTTGATCTAACAGTAAACGTAGATCTATATTGATTATACCTCCCTAACATTTTTAGCAATACATTTTGCATGCCACTTTTCATACAATGCGCGCAGGTTATGGCTTTTTACAAGTTTCTGCTTCGGTGAGGCATACAACGTCTTTTCATTTTTCATGATGACAAAATATGTAAAAATTGATACGTTCTGAAATATACAAGAATAAGAATAATGAATTAAAGTAAAGCTAAGATAAATACTTCATCCACTTTAAAAGTCTTATTGTGTTTGATTATTGAACACAATAGTTTATGTTGAATTTGAAACATTTAAGATTTTTAGAGAAATGTCCGAGTTAGATCAAATATCAATTGTGGTTCTGATGAGATTTTTGATACGACTATGAGTATCATTGGAAAATTTAATTGAGATCGATTAATTCATTCCCCCCAAAAATGTTGTTGAATTTTGAAAAAAACGGCAATACCAAATGGATTTTCAAAACAGACTTTTGAAATAATTATAACTATGAAATGTTGTCAAACTAATCAGGCAGGGTATTTTTTATTCAACTAAAATTATGTAGAAAGTTGAAATGGCAGTTTAAAAAACTGAAACCCTTGAAATGTATCCCAAAATATCTATAATGTAATCACAGGATTCATACACTTCACACAATATGAAAAATTTGTGGATTTTATAAGAATTTACTAAAAGAATAGTAAATAATAATAATACTTGTAACTTGAATAATGAGTTGATTTTGGCTCTAAAATATTTCAAATTTTAAAAATATCTCAATTTTGAAACCGAACCCTGCTTTGAGTTTCAATCAATTTGAAAATACTACAGATAGATAAAAACAGAACTGTGACATTCAAGAAAAAGTTTTTTGACACCTGAAAATTTGGCAAAAACAATGGTTTAGTTTTTGACTTTCCGCAATTAATTTCTACGAACTGGTGAGAGATTGGGTGTTATGGTATTTTTCATGAATACAACAGTTTTCATGGTATGTACAGCATCCGAAAATTTCGTTGAAATCACCGTAAACATTCCAACGAGAACTTACAATAGGGTCTATTGTATTTTGAGTAAAACTGACTTTTTATATCGATTTTCAAAAGTGTTTTTTGAAATAACGATGATTAGGAAATTTTGTTCAAATAGACGGAAGATTCAATAATTTCTAAGAACGAAAACACCTTTGTTTTAGAATATTGTCAACTCAACCTAGCCTTTTCAAATTTTGGGCCATTGACTTAATTGGCAATCTCCATCTATACCAGTATATCATTCTGAAAAGAATAGTCAAATGTACCAGTCATGCTCATGCAACAGGGTATCTAGCCAACTAAATTATTAGATTTTGACAAAAAAAAAGAAATAAGAAGAAGAAGAAGAAGAAGAAGAAAAAGAAGAAGAAGAACTAATCGAAAAAGGATGATTTTTAAAGTACAATCGCTTCTAAACTGGTTTTACGATCTCATAATAAAATTTTGCATCTTGGGTCATGTGCCAAAACATTATTATTTACAAGATTTACAACAGACTCGAATGCTTTGTTTCATTTTTCCCAATGCGCAAAATATCAGAAAGTCTACTTCTCAATTATTTATGTAAAAATTCAAAATATGGTAGAGTTTCAGAAACGTAATTTGCGAAATAAGAATAATGTTTTCGAAAGAACATAAAACAAGAGTTGAGACAACTCGATTTTTATTAACTAGGCATGAGAGTATTCAATAGATTACCAATTACTATATAAATAGTGACAATGCTGTGTCAAAGTTCAGGAGAGAATGTTCTGAGCTAATTTGAAAACGAAACCTCCGACCTCTTGTTAATGAGAAGTTGAATTATTGGGATACATTGGATTAGAAAAATATTTTTCACAGACCTTTGACTTCGAATTTTTTCTCATCTTAGAGGTCTATTTTCCTATGTTTGCGACTTGAATATTTGTTTATTAGCTGTCTATTGTAAATTTGATATTTTTTGTATGTTCAGTTGTGAAGTGTATGAAATTATATCATGTATCAATATAAAATAGCAGAACTTTCTTATAAACAATAACTACTACATCGCTTACTTTCGGAGATACAATATTCTCCAAACTCGTGAAATATTTTATATAGACAGTGTTATAGCTGACTGCGCGCGGGTCTGGACTCCCATCGAGTTGCCGCTCAACTTGATTAGTATTTGACCTGTGGAGTAAACAACAACAGTCCAATAAACGATACACCATTCTTTCCATTCTGTGAAATTGTGTTTTTTCTATACGTAGATAAGTATTGTCCACTTGTTGATCTTTCGTATTGTAGTTTGTAGTACAATCGTAATATTAATTCCCAATCAGGAAAAAATGTTCTCAGAAATAATAGAATTTTTCCATA
This sequence comes from Brachyptera risi, assembly GCA_964007535.1. Taxonomy (NCBI): domain Eukaryota; kingdom Metazoa; phylum Arthropoda; class Insecta; order Plecoptera; family Taeniopterygidae; genus Brachyptera; species Brachyptera risi. Next base: position 60,154,514 of record OZ023326.1, read on the forward strand.
GTTGACGCACGCTCTATTTGAAGAAAATCATCCAAGCTTACCACTCATACCAACTTGAACGTTATTGTGAGGAATATCGCAACCCAAATATTTATAATTGTAAATTTGATGTAATAGATGTAGGCCTAATATAATAACAGTATGTCTTCTATATTGACATAATTATTATACAAATATAATGTAGTTTTATACTGATCTTATTATTATTAGTATAGGCCTACTACCTAAGCTGTTCAACAAATTTAAGCTGCACTAAGAAGCTTATCAAATTGAAGCGTATCCAAGATTGATAAGAATAGCCAGTAGAATTGGATTAGCGAAGCGAAGACTCAATTTTGAAACTACTATCATATTATAAGTTGATACGTTCACTGTAACACACAATAATATAAATCAACCGTGCTAAATAGCATTGGCAGCATAGGACTTTCGACCGCGGGTAATAACATCCCTTTCTAGTTCAAACGACCGCCGCTAGATGGCTCATTCTTTTCGAAAATGGTCTATTCAATGAATAAGCAGCAAGTAGAATATATGAAGGCCGTGACTTGATGGTTTCGAAATCAAGGTGTGTGTCACTGTGTCACTGTGTATAGCTTATCATTACATTTCACACAAATATGCCTACATCACTCATCTTGTATAAATACTGCATTTTCCTAGTTGTAAAAATTAATCATTGTGAAGGTCGTAATTTTAGAATCTATCAATGTAGTAGAATTTGAATTTCCATCAAGTTTTTCTTTAAAACGTGAGTCAGACATGAAAAGTTTCTTAGTCATAGCATAAGATGAATGAATGAATTCAAGTTGCGTCCATACCAAAGAATACAAAGAATAAGTACTATTCTTGTGTCTATAGTGCGTCGAAGACTCGAAGGTGAAGTCATTTTGGAATGCATTAGATTACCGGTCATTCATAATGATAAAACATAGAATTGAGGCAAATTGCTGTAATTGTCATTTCTTTCAAATGATTGCCACGCTGGTGACATTCATTTAACAATATTTTTAACAATATTTCGAAGGTGATATTTTCATACTATAATATAATATTTAGAGTTTCTCCATTAATATATTCCTGTGTTTAAATCCAGCTACTGAAAGTGTATTATTTTGATTTCAAATACTGTCGGTCAGCAAACAACAGTATAATTTTATTACACAATATATAAATATTTATATACTATATCCTATTTCTAACTACGAATTATTGCGTCTATATTATTATTCATTTTTTATTTCCATTCTCTCTTCATGTATCAATTTTAATTTTACTTTCAATGTATTATACCTTGAATGACGTATTTAGACATTGGAGTATATTTATTCCACTGTTTTTTTTCACCCATGTATACCAGTCATGTTCTGTATCAATTATTGGTTCGAAACAGAATAAAACAACTTTAAAAATGAAATGATGAAGTGAAATGATACATCCCAGGGCTAGTAACTGCAGTTATTTGCGACCGTCAGTATAGGCTCAACACGTCCCGGCGATGTGAACCTGCACCGGCCGGGGAAATTCAAATCACTCCGTCTTGCCTCCTATACACCAAACTATTAAGAGGCTGGTTTTAGCAACCTTGGATTAACTAAAGTTCACGTTGCAGATGTTGATCAACTCGAATATAGAAATATTTTCCTTTTTTTTAATCCTATGTTTGAAGCTAATTCTCATATTAATAAGTTTGTAATGTGTGATTAATTCATGCTGTACAATAAGTAGACTAGACTAATATCTATTTTCCGAACCGAGTGAACCTAGCAGTCAAAGGAAAAGAAGTATAACATATTTTTCGTATATCCTCACTGTAAAATATATGAGCCTCAGGAAAAACTTGTATTACATTATGTTTTACTAATCTGTTCACTACAATAAATATTACAATTAGAAAAAGGTTTAAATTGATATAATATGTTTGAGTCAATTTCAACGATGTGATGAATATGGTTGGTAGACTATTGGATATTCACCATTCAACTGGTATTGAATACCAACTTATCGTATTATTGTCAACAATGAAGCCGTTTGACGTTCGGCGTTGATACAAAAAAATAGCACAATGTATGCTGAGCTCATAGTCGTCAACTTTAATGGTGATGAAGGAGTGACGTAGCTATTCTTATATGTAATATTAGAAAATGTAATGTGATATGATGATGGATTGCAAATTTGAAAAATGATGGTCATATTTTGTGATTTTGAGATGGTTTAATTCAGTCTTACTATAATTATTTACCTACAAAAACGTCTCACCTCTTAGCCTATATAACAGAAATAAAACTCAATAGATAGCACCATCGCAATATTAAATCATACTCTGTATTCTTTTCTAGAGTTGAAACTTATGAGCTTTGTTGCCACAATGAACGGGACAGAAGTGCAAGTGCAACCCAGAGTCCCAGATTGAAACATTTGATATTTATATTTATATTTTAATATAAGAACATATATTTGAAATTATTTTTAAAATTATGTTTCAAATATTTATTTTATATTTTTAATATATTTTATTTGTCATGAATAGTTCACGGCGAATCCCCATTAAATTGCATTAAATGTAGATATGTTTGAAATGTTAAGAAAACTTCTACTATCAACGAAATATGTCTGTCATTCTGGCTGTATCAGGGCAACAGACTATAGACATTTGAACATGTCTTTGACTGTCAAGTTTCTGTAACTGAATACAGAATATAACAATAGGTTTTGATTCACTAATTCAACGGTTGACCGATCTTCCTTTCTTATACATTCACATTTCGAACAAAAAAACTGACATTTACATACACTTGAGAACAAAAAACTATTCTATATTCGGTTAAGAATCGGAGACAATTTACATCAAATATCAGCTTTATAGCTTCAGAGGATGCTGTTTTATTTAAGAAAACGCCAACGAAGGTACTTTTCCACATATTTGATAGATTATACAATGATATCAATCTTTCCCAATTGTGTTCTGAATAGAAAAAATATTCAATTTCACACACACACACACACACACACACACACACACACACACACACACACACACACACACACACACACACACATATATATATATATATATATATATATATATATATATATATATATATATATATATACAAAAAATATTAAATTCGTTCATTTTATATATAAAACACATTACAATTATTTGACAATAATCCTAGTCATCATATTGTATGTTTATAATTTATAATATGAAAAAACAATTTCGATTCAATACTTTGTTGTATGGTGTCGTGAGGGCCCACTAGTTTTCAAAATTATTAAAACAAAACTAAATCTATAACATTAAAATAAATCAGGATACACAATGAACTTATATATTTAACCACTACTTCATCTATATCGCTTCTATAGATCTTTCTTCTAGAATGCGATCACGTTCTAATCAATCTTCTCCCGTGATACAACAGCAATGATGTATAGGCCTCGATCATACTGCATTAAATAATTAAAACGTACTTATTGAATGCAGTTTCCATCAAGAAGTATGCCTACATCAAGTCGAATGGGATACAAGAATAAAAACAATGGTTTCCAAAACGGTCAAGAATGAAGAAGATGGATTATAGATGTCAAAGTCTGTTTGGATGTTATATACCTTGGCATAGCAAAACGTCAGGCAGTTGTTATTCACTGTGGGCTTACACTGTTGGTTCTTATTCCTGGGGTGGACAGGTGGTTATAGGCGGAGAGAAAACATAATACATATATATATATATATATAGTAGGAGCTACATAATAATATACAACACAAACTAGTGAAACGGAGATAGAAAAGTAACGTTTGTTTGCGTTCCGTTTAATATTTATTGGTCAGTGTCCGGGAAAGACGTTTGTTTTCTACCATGAGATATCCGTTGAGTTAACTTTATATACCATCTGAGATGTAGTTCGAGTTTCTATCTATTCACATGATCACGGCGATCTAGGAAATGTAATTGAGATTTTGTGTCGTCAATTTTCGTTTCACAGTTGTTTAACGAAGCTTATAAATATATAGAGTGACGATTTATAATGTGAGAGTGAGACAATTATATATTTGTGAGTGATGCGTATGGTCAAATATGTTAGAGAGTATTTTAGTAATTGAAATCTAGAATTAAAGTGCGTTTATTGTGTGTGTATATATATATATATATAAATATATATAATATGTTTGAAAAATTATAAAAATATAACAGTAATGTTGTTTTGTATTATGGAGAATGGAGAATATTGACGTGTTCGAATCAGAGTGCGATTAGTTTGATGTGTGATTTTCAACTATAAAACAAAGTGTTTGTTACTGGGCTTTGTTATAAATATTCATTCGCTTAAAACGTGTCTTCTGATTGGTTTACGTGAGTGATTATGTAGGCCTACGTCATAAACGAGGTTCATAAGTGGATGGACAGCTGTGGTGGAATGGAGACTATAGACACATCTAAATACAGGCTCATTTCGAATCACACGAAAACGCTAATTTATTTTAAACGATTCACGATTTGTAATTAGAAAAAATATAATTTGATCTGATAAATTAAATAAATAATTAATTCTTCAAAAACATGACTTTTCTCTTGTTGAACCTATTTTATTCTGTATTAATTAACACAATGACAAATAATCAATGCACATCAACATATAATAAAAAAATATACACATTTTATAGCATAAGAAAATGAACTTATTCTACTGATGGATTCCCGATTTTGAACTAACTTACTACCTATTACATCTAATAAACAAATAATGAAATAATGTATGTTGTTTTATATATTTGAGAATGTTCATACGAACTGTGTGCGCCATCCCCTCATCGTGGTTTATTCTAATGCTGCTTATAGCGACCCCGTCAACAGCTTGGTTATATGAAGAGAGAGGCGAATTGTTTTAATAGTTTTTAGTTTTTCATACATCACAGATACAGTTTATATCCGACGGCGTATCTGACAAGACATAGACCAACCCATTGTGACAAGGTTGACCAACGATTTAAATATAGAGTGACTGCGAAATACCAAGTTATACCTAATATGTATAACTTATACCATATTACTACTACATCATTACTTTATTTTCAACTATTTTCTGGTATATTTGGTATATTTGATATCTTTATTTCAGTTAAAAATGTACAAAAAATTATATTATTTGTTCAAACTCATAATAATTATCATAACTCAAACCAAACATCCAGTATGGAATATTTATAATTAAAAAGAGACAGTTGTCATTGGCTAAGGGCAGCAATTGTGGGTATAAGCAATTGAAGATGATTGAATCAGCAGAAAGTAGTGTGCTTTTAGTCTTCTATAATCGTTGATAATTTTATATAAAATAGCTTATTATAGGCCTACATACCGGTACAATACATAATCTTCAAATTTGGAAGAGCGAATTATATGTAGGCTTTTTATTTCTTATTCCGAAATCACTGTTATGAAAGCTTATTTTACATATTTAGGTCCAATCCCGTTGAATGAGCGTAAGATGTTTGATGTATGATCTATATGCTGTATGCTCTGTATTCAATTGTATGTTTCGATCAGACAAATAAACTGATCGGTGTTATGTCGCAAATAGATATTTGTCATTTTTCTATCAACAAAATATAATAAAATGTGATGAAATCCAACAATTTGACAAAAGGGGAAAATAAGTTCGGTTTATTCTTAATTAAATGTATTATGCGAGTTAATGAAATGATTTGATATTATGTTTTTAATATATAAAATATATGGACATAAAAATGATATGTAGGCCTATAGGTATTTGACTGCCCGCAAACATACGATTGTGTCTATGGGCCCTGAACGCTTTTTGTTGCATTCTCACTCCTCAAATACTATCAAATCCGATTTCAATATCAACACTATACAAATGCTATAGTTTTAATTCTATTCTTCATCATCGCGTCTTGTAATTTAAAGTATTTTGATATGTTATAAGATCGTATCAACAAAACGAAACTGTTAACTTCTTCGTTTTATTTTGAGGGAATAATATTCAATTCAAACTATATCTAATGTATCTACTTAAAAGCGTTTAAAAGAGCGTTTGTGAAAGATTTATTAGTTAGTAGCTAGCAAGCGAGTGAAGTAAGCTATGGTCATCATCGGTGGTTTGGCGGGTAATCACAAGCTAGCCTCCCGCCAGATGATTGCGACTATTACCGCACTAAAACGTCTTATTTTCTAGTCCCTTCAGGGTAACAACACTCAACTATACTCACTGTTAAGTACACACATCACTCAACTTAGTGATTACCATTTAAGCTGTGCCCCAATATTCAATCAAATACTCGATCATGTGATTAAATACGTCATTAAATGCAAAGTCATGATTGTCATGAGATGGTCATATTGAAACATAGGAATATTTCAAGTCACTGATCATCTTAAACATCGTTTTTTTTAGAGGGGTTGTAATTACATTTACAGATTTTTCTTAAGATAATTGAATATATAGGTGTGCAAATATTAGAACCTAACACACGGTTTAGCATTTATTAGTGCTATAACGTTCATGCTACTCAATATTTTCTAAAGGTAGGCCTACATGTACTCAAAACATAACCTCTTGAATTGTTGCATTCAAATTCCATTAAACATCCGTCAATTTGAAACAGAAACAGAATCAAAAATACATATCGGTATCATTTTGTTAATTATTTTGTCCATTCTGTTCAGTCATTTTGTGTTCGAGCTCTGGCTATTTTAAAGTCTTTCCATCGTTTGGTCAGCAGTCAAAAAGTAATTTTGTTAATATATTCATATTGGGTAAATTCAAGTTGAACTTTATTGAACAAGTATATATTCTTGAATAGAAATTGCATCAGGAACAGTCACATATTTTTTTATTACGTTACAACACTCGATGAAAATATTGATTGGTTCTTTTTACTTCATTCATGTTAGAAATTAACCATTTTAAACCGAGTTTAATTTGAAATAAGAGGGGTCTATCTAGGGCCTTCGTTTTGCATTATTTTATTCAAGATATCTACATCGTTTTAAAAATTGAATGTCATTTTTTTTAGAATTTCGATAGTATGTTACCGTAGATGATGAAAATTATTAGAATCATGAAGGCTGCATGTTTTTTATGCACATGCAGACTTATCCAACTTGGAAAAGTATTGTTTTGGGGTAAAATTGGTTCTAGGCTGTGGTAAAATTTGAAAAATAAAATCCCTCCAGAGAATCAAAATATTCACTGACTGTGAAGACATGAATGGGACACATTTAAATGACGTTGTATCTCAAATTGTCTCCCTCCTCGCTAGGCACTTTACTAGGTCACTTGTTTAAATCCATCCCGAACAAAAAAATAATCCAATGGCAAAAGATTCATCATTTGTTATTTCCGATCACGTTATAGGGCAGACATTGAAACTTTGATACATATCTTATTAGATTTTCATATATAATTTTCCTAGAATGGTAATCGTGAATATATATTTGGTAACAACTAACAAGGTATGTATCACCATAGACGATATGACGGTAACTTATCACATATTATGATACGGATTTCATGGACACTGGCTTTATTTAAAAAATTTGAATCAATATTCAAAATAATTTGAAATTAAAATTAATTAAAACTAGAATTATTTCAAAACTGTACTCATCTTGAAAATTGAAATTGATTGAAAAATCAGAATTTCTTATGGTCCTAATTGGAATTAATTTTAAAATGAAATGTATTTCCAAATTGAACTTCAAAATTGAGCAAACATTAGCTATTGGAAGCTGATATCATCTTAAAATTGGAGTTCAAAATTAATAGAAACTATTTTCATTTATTAAGATTATTTTAAATATTATTTCGAATATTATTATCATTATAGTTAATCATCAATGGATTTACTTAATATCATGTAATGTTATAAGCCACATTTTTAAGTAAGTTATAATTGTAAACTGCTAACCATTCCGATTTCCTCGGAAGAGGGTTAAAGAAATTATTGAATAAATAAATAAATATGCAGATGTAGAATGAATAAGACACTTCCCAATTTATCAGAATCACAAGTGTCAAAATATGCCTTCAAGATATCAGGTTATCAATAGAGTATATTGATACTCTCAGATCGAAATTCTAATAATGAATATTTGGATTATGGTAATGGTTTTTACTTTTTATTCATACACGTTATTGGAATTGGAATGACCTGTGCTTCTCATAATTGTTACCGCTATTCATCTGAAAGTAATTACAAAAAATTGATCATCGCTATCCAACTCGGACATATACAGTATGGGTAGGCATGTAAGAATAATCTTAGATTCGTAAAAATTGGCGCTATTCTGTCACAAATTATATAAAATTAAATACACATTCGTATATCTTGATTCAAAAATCAAAAGACTTGATTGAAATGGTTCACATTAATAAAATTATTGAAATATGAGTCATGGGTCAACTATCTAGTTACATGGAGAATAAGATTTCATTCATCAACAAAGTTAGTGAAAAAGGCCCAACAACCTGGATTAATTTCGAACAAAATTTCACAAAGATTCTAAATATATAAAAGATGCATGGTTACCCATTCTATTATTTTATTTATATTCCATTTATATGATACTGTTGTTTCCATTAATTTGATCAATTTCATCAGTTTTATTTATTCATCAGTCCATTTATTATCATTGCAATTATTAGTAGGCCGAAAACATGAAATGATATGTATTTAATAATTGTGTGGTGTTACCAAGTGTTATACGTTGCCTCAAAGACGAGATTATTAAAATACAATTTGACCGTCTATTGTTTCCGATGCATATATTTCTTCAGTGAGACGGGTGGACGAGCAGCTATCACACTGGATCAATAGTCAGAGGTCGAAGACCGTGACCAGACCAGGGTTCGAATCCCGCCATGGTCGATCATCCTGACAAGAGGTTTTTCGTGGTATATGCCTCTGTCGCTCAGGATCATAGTGGGATGGTTCCTTAACAACAGGCCACAACCGACTACTTTCCACAATCGGAAAAAAGTGAGAAAACAAATAAAAACTTTCATATCATCTTCCCATCATTATAATTCATCATTCACCGACACTAATACATCTTAGTTATAAATCTAGTGCGTTGTAAGACCCAATACGTATAGTTATTTATTTATGAATAAATTGAGAATGTTCCCATTGTATCAAAATTTTTGTCTCCAAAATATTGATCGAAATCCAAGGATATATTGTTTCAAGATTATCGGGAACGATTTGTTAAAATAATAACATACGTGGTGAATATAATCTCGTACAGGTAATCAGCCGTTGAAATCCGTTATCAGGTATTTAATCATACTATCAAACATGTCATTTTCTCATCAATCCTCTTGAACCAGTTTGACTTTTAATTCATCATGAGACCATTGATCACTAAGAGATTGAACAAGCGAATTCAACAATTGAGGATGTAATAAGATGAATAAAATAAACTGAAAAACTTCTGATAAACATGCAGACATGGGCATATATGGACTATAGATAATATGTATGAAACCTGTATGAGTTCTTGAAAAATTCTATCCATAATATGAATTTAATTTTTCTCAGCTACTTATTTATAGGTACTATATATATATATATATATATATATATATATATATATATATATATATTTATATATATATATATATATAATATATATATATGTATATATATATATATATATGTATAAATTTAGATTCAACTCATATATCTATTGTTCTCATCATAATGTAATCTTCGAATTTCAAAATGTTCAAGTATATATATAACATTTCTTCAAGGCAAGGGTTGGGTTGAGGAATAACCTTAGAGATCTTCAGTGTATAAAAAAAAATTGTAATCATTATATCTAGAGAATCAGAGAACTTGTAAAACGTTTATAATAATTAATTTTCAGAGATAATTACATTCAAGTTTGATTTCACCTTGAGTTTTTTTCCACTTCATAGGATTATTAACATTCCATGTTATCTACGAATTATAAATGTGAGGATAATAAATGTTATAGTCATGTGACGTCTATAATAACGATTACAATTATACAACGTCGTCAAAAATTGAAAGAATATAGGCCTATCTAATTACTTCTTATTAGATTTACATGCATCCGAGACTCACTTATGAAAATTGAATCTATAATCGATTGATACTCATACTGTTTAAATACAATGTTGATCATAAGCTTCCATTATTTATTGAAAAATGACTGTATCTAAGAATATTCCGAAAAATTGTCATAGCTTACTCTCTCTATAAATAAATTATGGTCAGCTGAATTATGGATATAATTTGATGTACCTAGATGCCATCTTCTATATATATGATAATGCGTTCACAACTGCCATCAACATAATAAGTTATTATTATAAAATTAAGCTTGAAAAAACAATGTTTCCTTCATTTTGTCGGCGTCACGATTTTTGATGTCAGCTTTTTTGATGGAGCATTACGATTCGATGGTTAAACCCTTCAATTTAATCATAAAAAATATATGTTCAACCAACCAGCATCCTCCGGATTTCATACAAATGAAAATTAAGTATATAGGCATGCCTATAAAAACCCACCCAACAAAAAAAAAACATATAGTCAGTCTATCAAAATAATCTTCAACAGCACTGATATTCACCAAGCGACAATCATAATAAATATTAGCCAGTCGGACGGTTATTATATCTCTTCGAGTTGATTGAAGGTGTGCGGATTGTACGTTAGAAACCTGGTAATAATTATACGATCCCCCTCCTTAGACAACTTTCCAGCTTTACCACCTGTGTCCAATTCGAAATCACCGTGTGCTATTTTTTGTTTGAAACGCTTATGCCGGACCTTCTAGGCTATAATTCAGTCTCTCTCGAAAACTCCTGCCCATCAAGAGAATATATCCCAACACTGCAGGCACTAAAAATAATTGCACCCAAATGATGGGGTTCCCGCATACTGTTAATAAAGCGTTGGCTATGCTTATGCTAGACACAAGGCATAGAAGCCAATCCTTTTTGAAAAAAGGAAAAAACAAAACTGGGAGGAGTCTTTTAATAACATCTAAACGAAATAATAATAAAAAAATAGATTCATAAAAAAAATATAATATAGTTTTGTATGAAACAAAATGGCCACAAGGGTCAAGAGTAGTAAATATATGTTTGATGTCTATCAGTCTATCACCAATCATCTGGATTATTTTCTAGCGTTATTTTATATACCAAGGCATGCATTACCTGTATTATATTCAGAGGTATAACCTGTTATTTGCGTGATAGTCTAATAATATACAATTATATAGCTTTACCACAAAGAATTATTTTCAGAATATGCAACTGTAAAATTACTTTCCGCTTGCAAACCCCTATAATTTCAATAAACATCCAAATAAGAAAGCGTCTCCATTTGCAAATGAGTGAATGCAGTAAATTAAGTTGATGCTATCATATCATAGGCCTACGTATAATGGTTTGCAACATCAGTAATGAACATATATACTAATGTATTGAAATACCTGCTTAGATTCTCACGTGTTATCATACGTACTGTACGTCTATATCTACACGAGTGAACCACTCGTTTACATAATAAATAACATTCTGAAAATGGAGAAAAATTAATTGATTAAAGTTGCTATCTGTTAACAGTTTGTCTTTCCTTCGCTGTAAGTTGATTATTTTATCCACATGCTTTATTCTACGCCCATCTTAAATTTTTTATTCCTCGTGGATTAACAAGTTCATATATTAAAAACTTGTTGTGAAGAGGTAGAAAGGAGTCGGTCGTGACTTGCTTTTGAGAAACCATCACAGTAGTCACTTTATATAGGCCTATAGCCACATATATAGTCATATGAATTGAAATCCAAGGGTACCAATTGACCAACGAGGATATCATCAAATGTTGAAGTGGAAATCCTGGAATATATTCTGAAATGGCACTTGATTTATCATATTTGAGATAATTATGAAAGTAAAAGACGTAGACACTATTGATTGTTTTATAAAATATTAAATGTACAAATGTCCATAGATACTTCCTCAATTATACTTATACTCAAAACTATTCAATCAATATATTTCTCAACTACTGTGCTGTTTGTGTGGGCCTTATAACGTGAAGGCTTAAATTATAGTCTGAATAAAGTATCTATTGAAAACAGTTTTTTTAAAGAGAAGATGAACGCTTTCAGTCACATTTATAATGTGGTCGATCAAGCCATATCAAAATGCGTCCTGAAGAAAATATATGGCCACGTTAGCGCATTAAAAATAGCGACCAATGTACTGTACATATTAGACCTAGTAGGTCCCTACTTACTACATATACACATTCAGTCATTTCTTTTTATTTACATTGTTTGTAAATTCAAGAGACTTAAGAGACTTAATTCAAGTGGAATATATCACCATTCGTGTGTTTGGTTGACTCTTAATTTTCATTTTTTCATTTCAATGCTGCTTAACGACCCCAACAACAGCTAGCTATAGGTTATACAGGGGTACGAATGAGCGAAAAGATGATGGGTGAAAGGACGTTTACAAGAACCCATGCCTTATGCGGGACTCGAACCCACGCCCGACCCCACTTCAATTCCTAACGCAGTAGCGATAGTTGACTGAGCCACGGAAACGGCTCTCACCAATATTGATAATGTCAGGATCACATATATCACAGAAATGGTTTATACTTATAATGTATTCCGGGCTTTTGGAAACTGAAAGACTTTTATCCGCAGCGAAAAAGTATGTTCACATACATCGCAGTTCTCGTGTCAAAGTTGATTGTTTTTTAATTGAAATAATTAAAATAGGGTGGTAAGAACGCCCTTGTGGTACCTCATCCGAACGATCCTACTTTCATACATAGCCTCAATAGGGGAATAATGATTTTGTGTCAAGTTTCGATGTTGATAAGAGAAAATAAATCCCAGGTATACGGGCGGGCAAAAAACATGTTTTAGCTGTACACCTAGCTGTGATCTGTGAAAATGCTAGAATCAAAGGTTGATAAGTTTATCATACATCGTTGCGAAGATATTAGAATGATCCGTGTTTCTCCTGTAACAGAATTTAGATTTTTCGTACCGTTAAAAAATTAACACCAAAATACTGATATTTCACTAAATCGCGACTCATGTGCACTCCTAAATATAACTTGTGCATCGAAAGTTATATTAGTATAATATGAATATAAAAATATATGAAAAAATGTTAATATATGAAAATGTGATTCTTCCTGATGCAATTTCTATTCAAGAATATATAAAGTTGTTTAATATATTCAACTAGAATTTACCAAATATAAATTTATTATCAATATTACTTTTTGACTGCGGACCAAACGATACTTTAAAATAGCCAGAGCTCGAACACAAAATGACTGAAGAGAATGGACAAAATAATTAACAAAATGATACCGATATGTATTTTTGATTCTGTTTCTGTTTCCAATTGACGGATGTTTAATGGAATTTAAATGCAACAATTCAAGAGGTTATGTTTTGAGTACATATAGGCCTCGACTTTTAAATATTGTAGCATGAACGTTATAGCACTAATAAATGCTGAATCGTGTGTTATAGGTTCTAATATTTGCACACCTATATATTCAATTATCTTAAGAAAAGTATGTAAATGTAATTACAACCCATTAAAAAAATATATGAGATGATCAGTAAAATACTCCCATGTTCCCATGAAATATTTCCATGTTTCAATATGACCATCTCAACAAATTTCAACGAATTTCTTTGTAAGTACTCTCAGGTTTCATGTGTACAGGTGTGTTATAGACGACGTGTGTGGATTGCACTAAATCGCATGCGTTAGTTGGTTTCACCACAGACCGTATATCAATTTTACATGGACAGATCGTTTCATCATGCTAGCCATGCAAGCATGACTGATAACGTGATAAGAGATGAACTCAAGATATGTAGAAATGTCTTCAGGTGTAAACAGTTATACGTCGCGTCTATAAGATACAACATACTTTGAAAAGAATAGGTTTTACATTTAGAAATAACTCTACATATACGTAGGCCCATAAGTAATAGCTCGAGAAAAGATTCTACAGGAATTTAATGATTAATAAAATGAATTTAATGGTAAAGATCGCTTAATTGTGGTGCCCCGTCCAAACGATCCCATCTTTCATCCATATAGCCTTAATTGGAGAACAATGATTTTGTATCAAGTTTTGATGTTATTAAAAAATATATATATAAATAAATAATGAATTTGAAACATTTGTAATTCATGAATATATTAAGGGAGGAGGCCAGTGAAAATCCCAACTTCTTAAATATACCAACAAAGTGGATGAAAATTCAGTGGATTATCATTTGATGGGCAACAAAAAATAAAAAAAATAATTCAAAATTATTTATCCAAAATTTGCCTTGGAATTAAATTTTTTATGAATTTTCACGAATAGTGATGAAGAAAGCCCTCATTCGAGTAATTATTTTTTTACATTTTTTTTTTTCATTTTAAAATGGAGATAAATGATACAGTAATGAACAACAGTTATCATCCTCTTATATGTGACATACTATCAGTATATTTCAAGATTGTATTCCTCAGCAAATTTTTTGAAACAATACATTTCAAAGGTATTCAAGTTATACAATTATTTGCAATAGTTCCATCAGACATAACTGACAAAGATAACTGTCAATGATTGAGCATGTATTCAAAAATATTCACAAAAAAAATGGATATGTTTCATAAAATATTATAGAAGTTGCATCATTCTCCATATTGTATATTGTCGAAAAAATATATCCCAGAAAATACATTTGCAGATTTGAGTTGAGATTTAGTAAGTCAGTTCCTCATAACTCCTTGCCTGGCATACTAGAAGGCACCAGCCCCATACGTGAGACCCTCATTTTTCTTCAGTTTTTCTTCAGCTCTCAGCATAGCCAGCTTCTTTATATGTCGCATCTTCTCGAAGGCCAATGCTGCACGAACTTGGCTCTTTCCCACCCGTCGTTTGTCTCGTCTCTTCGTCAAGGATGCTGTGGAATGGCCTGGAGAAAGTTTTGCATTTGCCATATTTTCTTTCACTGATGCACTACATCCGTTGTTGAAAACAGAGATGGCTTCCACAACAGCCATGTCGATACGCATTTTAGAGACAAATGTATCTTTCGGACATCTGCGCCAGATGGTACTATGCAAACTTTCGTTTGCGTTCGAAGTCCGTCCGAGTAAGCACCGTTCAAGTAGGGAATCTGACGCAAGGCGCTGATAGACGGGCAGGATCTTGGTCACAACTTTATTTGATAATGGAGTCCCAATGTAATCTTTATGGTTTCCAGGTTTAGAATTATTAGCCAATGCTTTGTTGAAGAAACACCACGTATTCTCGCCTGTTGGACACTTATGGTGCCGCGGATTCAAATCAGTGGACGAACAGTGGTAGAGTGTTGCAAATATTGCGGTCTTCATCTCATTGGTGCTGTGCATATTATTGACAATAGCATTACGATAATACCTAGTCAGAGATTTGATGACGTCAGGTTTCAGGCTTCCATAAGAGCGACCTCCGAGAGTAACTCCTTGACCTTTTTCGTGAGCAATCACATTACGAAGACCAGTGCCAAGTCTCTTCGCAACGTGGTTCAAGCATTCTTCTTTTTCGAAACTAACATCTGGGCCATAAATCTGTTCCTTCACAAGATGGTTGAATGTCTTGGCATCACCGTCAGACAGTAAAGTGGTGTACCGCATTCCGAAGGATTCGGACCTTCGCCACAGCCTATCGGCTGCAGTGACCTCCATCGCAGGAGATGAACCTTCGTAATTTTGTTGACAAGATGACTTGTGGCCGTTGTACCAGACTTGATATTCTGGAGAATCTTCACCCAGTTCCGACTTCCCGATTTCACAGGACTGGCAATACTTCGATAGCACTTCAAAATCTACGACAAATCCTGTAAGTAAATCGATTACCGCAGCGAAACCATACTTGGACGTGAAACCCCTTTTGTGCCAACTACCATCAAAACTCACAGCAATTTCTATCATAGCATCCAGTAGCAACGATGGGTTCAGATTAGCGTACGCTTCTCTCACTGCTCGACGCGCTTCATCCAAAAATGATGTTTGACTAGTGACATCATTGCTATAACTTTTCAAATGGCTCGCGTAGGAGGTTTTGCTCATCGGATTCAATCCCATGATGGTGGAAAATTGTTCAAACCCAGAGTAGCCTTTTCCCATGTGTGTCATAGCTGCTGCGGCTCGCCGATTCACATCGAACCCAGGACGCGATGAACCGGTCGACATACGGGCTGACGTATACACTGATCTATTGATATCTCCACATAGTTCACAGTGAAGTGACAATTTGTGAGCTAATCCAGCTGAGTGCGTCTTAGTAACAGTCAAACTGTGCACTTTACAGATGGAACAAACGCAGTGACTCAATAATTCAGAATATGTATCAATATTTGCTATAATATACTCTACAGTGTTATCAGATGGCATGGTAACAGGATTATCCGCAGTAGCGTACACTGCCTGTATACGCTCACTCTTCTTATTCGGGCCAGTGACAACGGGCGTGGGCTCACGTTCAGAAATATTGTCTGACACTCCAGTACCGATACTTGTTGAAGGCTGACACTCCTCAACAGTCAAGTTTTCTAGTTCTTCCACACCTGACATGTATTCTGTGTCTGAAGAACTCTCGGAAGCTGCACCTGGGCTTATCGGTATTTCTGCCAGCCCGGGAATAGGCCTAGGCCTACGTTTGCTGTTACTGGGTACAGTTAGCGTACCGGTACATATGCCTACATCTATTTGTCCAGCTATAAGTCAAACAAGCAGTCATAGTTACATAACAATCATATGCCCAACAGATGAGTATTATGAATGAGTATTGTTGTTGTAATTTTAGGCTTACCTGTTTCATTCAAAACATCATCCACTGGCCTAGGGCTGAAAATAGCTCTCTTTTCAGAATTGACCCTAGCAGCATTGGATATTTCTTTCTTTGTTTTCTTTATATACAATTTCTTGTTTTTACCCATTTCATAAATGACTCAAACCAACAGAAATGACAAAAGACTGTAAAACGTGTGAAGTGAAACGCAAGGGAAAAAGTAAAATCTGGAGTTTCGTTCTAGATGGTTCTAGTCTGACAGTTTGAATTTGTGAACCAAAGCTTCTTGGATACTAAAAAGTAAAAACAGTGAAATGATTGCTCAAGCAAGTGGTGATACCTATCAGCAAATACACTAACCTTGGCAACATAAATTGTGGGTGATTCAAAAGTCTGTAATCAACTGAAAATATAGCTACAAAATGGCTTCAAAACAGCGAATTTTGGGCCATGAAACTATACATACAGGGACTATAAATCGAAAATTGATTAGTTGTGGTAGTATTATCAGTAATATGGAGTAAAAAAAGAATTATAAATACATAACAAATTAAATATATGAAAAAAAAAAAAAGTGAAAAAAGTGAAAATTTCACTGGCCTCCTCCCTTAATGATTAGTATCATCAACTATCGTTGTTCAATTCGATATTTTTCATATATATATATATATATATATATATATATATATATATATATATATATATATATATATATATATATACATGTATATATATATATATATATATATATATATATATATATATATAAATATATATATATATATATATATATATATATATATATATATATATACATATACATATTTATCCTATATATATATATATATATATATATATATATATATATATATTCCAATTCATGAATTGAAAAAAAAAATCAAAAATAGCAATCATACATTATAATTTTTGATGAATACATTTTCATATACGATTAACAGACTTGTGAATATGTACAAATATGATATAAAGAACACATTATCAGTACTCTGTTGCTTCCCGGGAGTATATGATGATTATTACTTTCGTCTTTCCAACTTCTATTTTGAATCATTTGAGGTATAACTGAAACACTAAGATCCTTTTTTTGTAATAAGTAGTTTTAGACTCGAGATACCGGTACACATAATTATGATTCTCCATATTACAATATCTATGCATAATTGCATAGTCGATGTATTTTTACCTTAGTAACTACAGATAAGTACTGGAAATAGGTGATAACACCGTTATACTCACGTTATCACACAGAGACTCGTTGATTGGCCAATAAACCTCATCATAAAGCAAGTTCTTGACGCGTTTCCACGCAACACTTGGGTCTATTGTTTTCATCCTGGCGAAAACACCGCCCTAAGTGACACAATGGAATGCTACGTAAGATGTAAGCATGGCAATCGGACGGAATTCGGTCCGGCAATACAACATATATACCTATTCCCACGTAAGATCGGTGCAGGGAAATTCAAATGTCAAAAATGTTATACGATAAAACTAGGATATTTTTCTTAGACGACTTCGGGTATACAATAGTCACTTGTCTAGATTGTTGACGGTGTTACCAGGAAAGCTTTGAACAACTTCTGTGATCTTATATGAAAGACGGAGAATGGGATTAGAATTTTAAAATGACCATTTGTCGGTGATTCTGTCGGCCTCGTATATGTGTATGGGTGTGTGTGTGTGTGTACATGTGTGTGTGCCGTTTATTTTCGTCCCGACGTTCAGGCGTCGATGATTTATAAAAAATAATGACATTTTTGTAATATGCCATGACATTTTATTCGTGAGTACGAGTAGTAGAGTCTATGCTCTATAAGACAAAAATTAACTCACACATACACATACTTGACTCGTTTAGAAAAGGCCTACATATACATACTTTGAGTGACTATATGTATACATTTAATTGAAAGAAATGTGAGATAATGCACAAGAATATACTAAAATGGTGAAATGACGTTATCTTCCTCAATGAACGAAAACACATATCTTGTGAAAATATGAAAATACTTAAATGTACTAATCGCATGAATGAAATTACAATTTCATATATTCGATAAAATGAACTGTGATCAGATTTTGAAACAGTGTTGTTACATAGGCCTATCTTGCCGGCAATTTCTTTTTTTGTAATTAGACCCCATTGTGAGTAAATTTTCAAATATTTTGGAAGCTTGCTCTTTACAAGGACAATATCGCACGGTGTTATTTTTTTTTTTAATAACATCGAAACTTGATACAAAATCGTTGTTCCCAAATTAAGGCTATATGGATGAAAGATGGGTGTTATTTAATACGTACCATCATTATGTAGGCCTAATATACATCAGAGTATAATTATATTATCTACAAGTAATTCCTTCATCTTACAAAGTACAACACATTTTTTGATTACTTATAAGTAGAACTTAATTTAACAACAATTTACCATTGTTATAATATTGCACATGTTCAAATAGATATATCTGCTCGTGTATCCACGCAGAAAAAATGTTCTAGTAACATAACTATTTCCTCGAATTGCAAATGAAAACATATGTTCTAATGAATTTCTTATTAATACAATTTGTAATTTGTTTCTATTCATAAAAATATAAGGGATGTTATTTAATGAAAATATGATGGGAGATTTTCTTTGAGTATCTAGAAATATACTGAATGACTAAATACAATTATTCATTCATCTTTAGTTCCATTATTAATTTATTGATATTTTAAATACGTTCATGCACCATATAGGCCTATACTGTGAGATAGGCATAAATATACCAATTTGAAGCAATACATGTATAACAATCGACCCACAATATTGATTGATTCTGCTCTCCACTTTAATCACTGACGCATGGCGAAGTGTACATGTTCTAATCTATGTTTATTTTCGTTTTATTGTAGCAATATATGGGTTTGCGATGAGAGAGCTCAGAATTAAGTGTTCAGCCAATTAATAGGTTATAAATGGAAAACAATGAGTTTTGTGTCGATCCACAATAGGGCAGTAATACGTCAAGTCGACCGAACTTGGTTTTCTAATTTTTTTTCCATCTGATGAAGAAATACTATGTATGCGTGACAACACCATTGGGAATCGAGGTTGCAACATCTTCCGATTGAATGGTACTTAGGCCTACACGATACTTGAAATGAACTTAAAAGTACATACTTTCATATTTTAACAATCCTTACAGCTCGGTGAAATAACTTTGAAAATGCTGTTGTATTTTCAATAAAAAATAGTTGAAATTGTATTGGATTATTCAAGTTGAAAGTGATGTAAAGTGTTATTGATTGCGAAGTTTTCAAATCTGTTATAGATTATTCTTTAGTTCAATATTGAGTAAAGGTAAATATAATTTAGAAGATATTTCTCACCAATAACCTTTACAAAAATAGTGTTTTATGGTTTAATGTAAGAATTAAATTTTTTAAATTTAATGTCACAAAATAACGTTCGAAAGTGAAAAAGTGAACAATTGATTCAATAATTGTTTATGTGATTAAAAATATGTGTACGTTAATTATGAACAAGATTTCCGATCATTTTGTCGCTTTTTCAAGTCATCCACGTTTGTTACATATTCCATCATTCATTGCAATAACTATTGCATTATTGAAAGATAAAGTGTACAGTCAAAGGTATGAACTATGAATCAATCAATATGCACCGCTATCATGCGATCCGATCTCTCGGTAGATCAGTCACGGTCTCTTGTATCTACTCCGCATCGTAACATCATTTCCAACCGCAGACATCTTGACAGATTAGGCACAAACCCGTACTACTTGCTCATCTAACAACAGCAACAACAACCGCTGCACAAGATACGCTGTCTTATAACAACAAAACATTGGCCAATTAAAAATAGAAACGTCTTGGCGGTGATATTAGTTTCTATAATTTTCATCACATTTTCCAAGTTGAGAGAGTTGAGCAGATGTAAGTACGTTGCATTTGTCAAGTGTTGTCGTTCTTCAAGACCATCAATCTGAAATATAATGGTTGACAACCACTTTGTGATGGTGTTATTCAACTGATTTAACATGTCAAATGATAATAATTAGTCATGTAAAATAAGTTTCATGATTATTTTTCATACTTTTCATTACACAGATTGTTTGGGGTGGGATGATCGCTCTTGTGGTACTCCTTCCGAACGGCCAATTACTTCTCAAGTTCAGGTTTAATTTGTGGACAATGATTCTGTATGAAGTTTCGATATTGTTAAAGCAAATCTTTTCATTGCTTATATCACATTAGCACTCAAATCTAGCAAGACACTAAATCGTATAAGAAAAAAAAATGTATATTCAAGAATCATCAAGTTGAGAAATAGTCTGTATCAGTAATTTTATTTGTATAAAATTATTGTATGAGTACAAGGAAAAAGAAATTGACTGTGTAAAATAAAACGAGTAGTAGCCTTATTTGATGATATCGTAATGGTCCAGAACTGAAGAAAAAAAAATTTTGGATTTCGTTTTTCAAAAAGAGTTATGTAAAAACATGTTTTTGCAGAGTATCTCAGAATGCAGTTTTGAAGAGAAAATAATATGGACAAATGTTTCTTTCTATATTTTATGATATAATAAATGAGAAATTGATAAATTAACTTTGTTTAAAAATGATACATCCTGAACTTAAGATACTTAACTTGACATACAACCTAACATATTAACATACTAACATTTCATATGACACTTTCACCTTATCGGTTGATTTGCTCTATATTTGCTCGTTATTAAATATCAGCAAGAAACTAAAGATTTTTGTTCACCCAAATATTACGTTTTTCCTTTATATAGGCCTACGGTATTTACTTGTATGAACCAGTGAAACTATATACTTCATTCCTCAGAATTCTTATCTCTTGAACTTGAAATAAAAATGGAATAGGTCTCCTAGAAAGCTTTAATATAAAAATATATTTTAATGCTAACAATCGGCTTGGAATATTAAAATTGTTCGAAAGCGAATCAATTCCTCCACCACACATACTATACTCTCATTCTTCTACTTCTGATGCGGTGCTTTTGATACTTATTTCTGACAGCTGAACCATGTTGGACACTTACGATCGACAATTCGATAATCATAATCCAGAGATAAAACCAACCGAGTCTCCATGTGATCAGATAAACTCACATCATATCAATCATCTTGCCTTCTTCATGTTCTACAGGGTGAACGAGAGAACACAAAACGGTGGCCATCCTTTTGTTGAACAACTTTTTATTTGTTGTGGTACTTTTACCTTTACACTTTTGTTTACTACTTTCATTCTGTTCTTTTTTAAAAGTTTCATTCCTATTATTTATTATGAAAAGAAATGTATACTCTACATATATTCCATTGTATTAATATTTTTTATATGGATATGATTAAAATCACATAATATCGTGAAATTCAATCAATTGAAAATCTTCCAAAATAATTTCCATTTTGAACATGCAAATTTATTTTCATGATTTCACGTAATGATCAAAGTTATTTTTGTAAACATGTACAAGATGATTATTTGCGAATAAATATTCCATTTCCAATTCACACACTGTTTACTATTTCTCAATCCTCTCACAAAACAGAAGGATTCGCAAATTCAATTCGAACACATCTTGCAGAGATGTAAGCATAGTTAGAGGCGTAAACCTGGATTATTTCCTGTAAATTATCCAGAAATATGTTTCAATATTGTTTTGTTTTGCTATATATAAACAAATGAATAAAAACAATATTCAAAGAAAATATAAACACATGCATAATTATACACTCAGCACAGTAATTGCGTCAATATTTACAACTCACATTGAATTGTATTATTATATTTTGAACACAATACCCAATTAAAACCCACCACCCAATTGAACCCAATGCCAAAATACTGTACTATTCTTCCAGGCAGGATGTTATGCAGAAACACCCTATAACAATGCGGCAAATACACAATTCTTCATTGTTATATTGTTCTCCTTATAATCGCGCAATGAGCATGTCACTTGGTCTAGTACTATAAGACTGATCTATTCCGATTGTCGTGTTCATATACTTAAACACCGTCTCACGTTTCGGAGATAATTCGTCATTTGCGAGTTGACAGCTTTAGCCCCCTCCCCCCCCCCCTCCAGACTGCCCCTTGTCATGTCTGATTAATCAAGAAACTATCAATCTTTTCTCTGTGCGGATTATTCAAGAGAGAAAACACATGGTATATTACTGATATCACCAAAGAACTGCGATGGTGAAAGCAATCTTAGTGATAATTGCTTATTGTGTCATTGTTCAAACTCGGGGTATGCCATTACGCAGAGTCCTCAACTGCTGTGACGTCGTCACTCTCAAAGTTCTCCTTTCAGTATATGATAAAATGGATGACAATATATTCAGTAGGCCTATTAATAGTAAAATCATTACTATTTCAACAAATATATTGATTACTACAAATCAATCAATCAATGAATAATTAAATGAATGAATAAATATATATATATATATATATATATATATATATATATATATATACATATATATATATATATATATATATATATATATATATATATATATATATATGTATATATATATATATATAT
>OZ023326.1:60180501-60248001 GCA_964007535.1 Brachyptera risi
ATATTTTATGGCAGGGGTGAACAAATAATTCAGCAGAATATTATTAAAGAAAGAATTGTTCTTAAACAGTTCTCGCGTTTCTATATAGACAAACATAATTGATTTGAATTTTTATTTTGAGTTATGACACTGAATACACCATTGAGTAGGCTATTTGTAGGCACATTCACATCCATTCACCATGGCTTATGTTTAGATCTCTGTGGCTCTATGTTCATCTTTAGTTCCTCTTCATGATATTATCATCGACTATTGTTAAGATATGACAAAATGTTTTTGATTATTCATATTTATATTATATTTATATCGTGGTTGATATGTTCAGAGAAAACATAATTATCCACATTTGTGACAAGACCTATTTTATTGTCTTGAAGTAACCACAAGTGGTGCAATTTCTCGAATGGTCTTATTAATGTATCAATTTCCTTAAACAATGCATGTTTGTATAT
The DNA here is from genome assembly GCA_964007535.1 of Brachyptera risi. Lineage (NCBI taxonomy): Eukaryota > Metazoa > Arthropoda > Insecta > Plecoptera > Taeniopterygidae > Brachyptera > Brachyptera risi. The sequence goes on from OZ023326.1 coordinate 60,180,954, forward strand.
CAAGATTGAGAAGTTGATTGAAAAGTTATCATTATCATTATTATTATTATTTTCTCCGTTATTAGGCCTATACGTTCTGAGTATGCATTCACATGAAAAGTGATTATCTATGATTCATACGACTGCAATGAGAATGGCCTGGTATTCAGTGACAATAACACAGACGTGTATTTAACTGCAAGAAGTAAACATATATTAGAATATTATTTAAACGTCTTCGGCTTGACAGTGAGAACCGGAAGTTATTTTTGTATTAATGAATTTTATTCATATTGGATTTAACGACTGTATCGATGGTTGAACGATCGAGATCTATTGGCGTCTGTGAATGATTCATGAGATGGGATGATAAGATGAAATGTTATTTCACTAGGTCTTTTTGGATAGTGAGAGGAAGTCGGCAGTGGCCTCTTGTTGAGAAAACGTCCTAGTAATAACCTGAAATGACAAAGAAACACCACAAAAGAAAACTGTCCCAGTGGTCGTGCGATAGCAGTCAGATGGTCGAACGACCATGGCGGGAATCGTACCCAGGTCCCCTGGCTGACGGTTCAGTGTGCTAGCCACTCGAGCTATGCATAGGCCTATATATATATAATATATATATAGGCCCATATACATATACATTCATATATATTATATTATATTATATATATATATATTTATATATATATATATATATATATATATATATATATATATATATATATATATATATATATATATATATATATATATGTGAGTGCTTATAATAATTCATAATGAATAGTTTATATAAGTATTTTGTTTATTAAAATAAAACGGTGAACTTTATAATATTACAAGTAGGCCTATCATCCACGTTCATTATTTATCCATAGGCCTTTATTATATATTATGTAATATATATATATAAATATATATCTATATATCTATATATATCTATCTAGACTATATATATAGATCTATCTATATAGATATCTATCTATCTAGATATATATATATATATATATATATATATATATATATATATATATATATATATATGTATATATATATAATATATATATATATATATATATATATATATATATATATGTATATATATATATAAATATATATATATATATATATATATATATATATATATATATATATATATATATATATATATATATGTATATATATATATATATATTTATATATATATATATATTTTTTTATATATATATATATATATATATATATATATATATATATATATATATATATATATATATATATATATATATATATATATATATATATATATATATATATATTGGAAGTTTATAACTTTTGTTATTTGTTATTCACAATAAAATGATGAATGAATTGCATATGATAAGAACCAAGTAGCTACCAAATTTACACACTGGAAACATACTGTAAAAGATCAACGTGTATGTATTCGAAACGTGTACACCCTTGTCCTGAACTGCAAAGTGTTGCATATTATGAGAGTCGACTCCAGCAGCAGAAGGTCTGATTCCGATCGCCGGCGACTTCACGTCACAATTCACTTGCCCATTTTGGTATAAAACTTCAATATCTCTATTTGTGAACCTCATGGTGGACGCATTAAAAACGGCAAGTCACTACAAAATAGGTTTATATTATCTTGTCATGGGTATGAAGTAGCTAGTCTATAGAAACCATGTATAATGTTATAAAGGAGGCTCATGCATAACCATCGTTATGACGAGAGAGGAAAATGTTCACTGCAAGATACAGATGATGCAGGTTGTTGAGGACGAATATTTACATGGTGTGGATGTGTTTTCAGTTATCGTCAGTAGACTGTAATATGTATCAATTAATGACCGATAACCATGTATTGAAGAAACCACCTCGCCTATCTAGTATATGTATAAACAATAATATTTACAATAATATTGAAGTTTAAAATAAATATAAATATTTGAGAAATGAGAATATAACAAAATATCTGAAACCAAAATGTCGACTCCTATAAAGTAGAATTCTATTTTCAAATTCACCATCATTATTATACATGAGATATACATGAGTTATCTAACTAACTATCAAATTCGATCGGAGGAAACATGAATAAATCAATTGTGAATGAGTACTACATCCAAGTTATTTAGAGTTTTGCATTCAATCTTATAAACATGCTATATATTGAGATCAGAAACGTGTTTAAGTAAATGCAATTGATAATAAATTCACCATTTTAATTTGTATTTTCAATTTGTTCGAGTTTTTATTCAAAACTAAAATCCATTCCAAAATAATTCATATTGATTTCGCCCAACTCAACAATAACCCCAAGTAGAATAACAATTGTATTCCCACCATAAGCAAGAAAAAAAGTCCGAAACTCCTATCGTGAAAAGACATAAAGTACAATCGTGCCATTACATTCATCTTAATTTTCCGCCATGTTGAAATGTAGATTATTGTAGGTTTCTGATAGGTCAGCGCTCGATTGAGTGACAGTTGGATGATATATGGCACCCTATGAACACGCTATCCGAGGTGCGTGGGTGTGGCACGGTACCGGCTTCGAGACCACACGGGAGTACACGCGATGTAGAAAGCTACCAGTCTTGTAATGCAGTACATGGCTATGGTATGAACTAATTGTCAGCAAGACACTTGGTGGGGGTTGGGGGAAGAAAGAGTAAATATGATAAATTATGGTGATATCGAGAATTGTTGTTGTTGTCATATTATCATCATGTTTTATGTGAAGTAATGATTCAAGTTGGTAACTATGCATGTGTTGGTCGACGAACAAACTAGATTCATGATCTTCAATTTCAGAAAGTATAAATCACATATAAAATGATATAGTTTGGCTTCGTATATCTTCTATATACGTCTGTACTTGAGAAAATTCTTTCTTAAATATTTGATTCCATTTGATATTCACAATATTATTGGACTGTTGTAATTAATTGATTGTCTATATGGTATTCAAAAAAAGGTATGAACCACCCGTGCGCTAATGGTGTAGGGTAGGGAGGACGGTAGCTCCGGACCTTCTCTACTGGATATAAGCGTATAGAGCAATTTTGCTATAAAGTGAAAAACGCAATGAATGTTTTTTTTATATTCAACGTTGCATATGCATATATTGTGCGAAAATTGGTTCGATAATAATCATTAGGGTATAATCAGGGTATTATACTTGGCCTTGAGATGGCAAATGACCGAATGCATTTTTTAATGTAACAGAATAATTAACTAAAATTAACTAAACACATTAACCAAATTATGCTTTGAATGACAATAATTAGAAACACCACCGTAAACTCATTTACAGGGCACAATACAAATTCTCTATATATTATTGTCATTGTGATCTGGAATCAAACTGTAGGCCTATCGTACCACACAGTATAGGTGACATCATCACGTTAGTCAATTTCAAGAAACTTTTCTTCTCTTCTCCCACATTCTCATCTTATCGTTTAACTCTCAAGTTCCATTAATTACCTGCAGTCGCAGCACGAGTCTGCGATCACACATGCACAAAACAAAACACACACACAAAGAGGTGAAACATCTTCATTTTGTCATTTCTAGCATCCGGCATACAAGAACGACAAGAAGATACGATCGTATACAAATACATTCGGGACACGACATCATACTTGCCTCTCCAATTAAATATACTCGCTAATTAACGGTGTCTATAATGAACACTCCTGCCTTGAGTTGCTTGGTTGGTAATTAGTGAACATCTATCGTGGATGCCATGTTTTAATGGTAAATAAGACTTGTAAAATAAGTTATGTACGCTGTATCATATAGTACCATAGTAAATGTGTCATATTATTGAAAACGATGTCACTGATATATCTTTTAAACGTAATAAGCGTTTTTATATCACATTTAATTATGCGAACGATTTGATCTTGATAAGTGATTGATGTCGAAGCCGTGATAATGTTGTCTCACTTGTTTTTATTATTATGTGGCTCAATAGATTAAATCATTTCAAATTAATCTTCATTTCTATTGAGAATATACTAAATATAAATCCATTATTGTTTTTAAAACGACCTTTTAAAATGAACTTCAATACAATCTGAACCGACATGTAAATGTGTATATAGTTTAGTGCTATAGTTTTACGACATCCTGATTAAATCATTTAGAATGTAAGTTATTGTCCGTGTTTACACCAAATAAATAACATTGGTGTTCAAACCGATCAACAATTTGAACCCTCGATCAAGTTATAGTCAAAATGTATTAAATGTCCCTCTTCATCGGACTCTTGAATCGCTTTACTTTACACGTCTTTCGCCTACGATTTAGGTTTGAAACCTTTCACATTGGTAATTCTCAGGAACGTAGCTGTTAAAATATCTATTCAATTATTTCCCGTTTGGTTCGTGAAGAGTATAAGAAATGATCAGAACAGAATTTTGATGAAATACACTTAGGTACTGAACTAGCTGCTCTCTGTAGCTCAGTCAGTTGAGGCACCGCTTCAGAAACTGAAGTCACCGTTGGGTTCGAGCCCAGCATAAGGCATGGGTTTTTGTCATCTTCCTTTCACTTATCATCACTTCACAATTTCATAAGCACCTGCTCATTCGTACCCCCGTATAAACTAGCTGTTGGTGGGGTCGTTGAGCAAACAATAATAATAATCAACCGTACTGAACTTGGTGCGTGATGGCCCTCACGACGAAAGATTAATTTATTTCAGTTTGCATGCTTGCTTTGGCATTTGAAGTCAAGGTTTGCAATCGTCATGCCATTAACTCTCACGACTGTTGTTTCAAAAATATTCATTCAATTTTGATTTTATTCCGCTATTGTAAAGAAATAAGCTAGGTTACACCAATACACATTTTTGATAGAATATACGTACAGTGATGGCGCCTTTTCTCGAACGCTTGCGACAGGTTTTAATTAAATATATCCTATATTTGAAAATAAACTGTACGTGATTAATCTTATCAATATTTGAATAACTTTTTTATACACAATTCAACTGGTTTTAACTTTTATCAATGCGATGTAGAGAAGCAATACTGAATACGAACAAAAAATGTAAGTTCGGGACATGTCTCAAGCGTTATTTATAACTTTATTGTATGGTTGAAATCTAGCTGTAATTATTTGAAATTTTCCAAATATAATATATATCGACTTCTATATATAGGGCTTACAGTACATTTATTGATTGTTCAAATTTATGGTTGTTAATTAGAGATTCTTTAAATGGGAGATATACGCATGGTATAGCCTATATATCTACTATCGAATGGACTGGTTGACCGATTCAAAACTGAAAAATGGGCATCACGAAAAAACTCATTCGTCGGAACATCTTTTTTGTATACCTGCCAAAATGTACTCTGAAATTTCTATACTCAACTAAGTGGTCCTACCAGAGAATAAGAATGTTAATGGTCCATTTGAGAGATGGAATATGATTCGTTTGAATTGAAAGAAAAAGTACGAGAGTTTATATTTCAAACGCGTATAGTAGAAGTGAAGATCAGTGATAATCCCCGCTCCTGCTCTTCTTCTCACCGACACCCCTTGAACTATCAAGAGAAAATGTGAGATTTGATATACAATTCGTTTCAAATAAGAAGAAATCCGTGATACCAACCTGATATTGGACATGGATTATAATTCATTTCTCAATATGTTCAATTGTTTGTTCAACGACCCTCAACAACAGCTAGATTATTGGAGATTGAGAAGGTAGTTAAATCGAATCCCCCCCCACCTCCTCCTTTCCCAATATACATATATACATAAATATATATATATATATATATATATATATATATATATATATATAATATATATATATATATATATATATATATATATATATATATATATATATATATATATATATATATCAATATATATCAATATATATATATATATATATATATATATATATATATATATATATATATATGAATATATATTTATATATGGGATTGTTCCACTTGTCTACAATGAGTGGTATGTATGACATATTTTTCATTTTGGATTGTAATTGTATTCTTTTTTCAATAACTTACTTTTATTTACGTCTAGTTCAATCATTATATTGAATGGTAGTCACCTATAGCTTCAAGATGCTTCAAAAACAACAGTGGAAGTGTAGAAGTGCATGTATACTGAAGAAGTAATGCAAATAGACTTCAGTCTGTTGCTCATCTGTTTCCGTCAGTCAAACCTTTGCCTTGAAGAGTGGAGTCATGTCAGGCGTGGGTTCGAGTGTCGTATAAGCCACGAGTTTCACCCGATCATTCGTACCTCCAAATACCTTAGATGTTGGGAGATGTTGGGAATACTAATCAATGCTATATATATATATATATATATATATATATATATATATATATATATATATATATATATATATATATATATATATATATATATATATATATATCAAATATATATATATATATATATATATATATATATATATATATATATATATATATATATATAAATGTATATATCAGAGAAATATGTCATAGGTTGGTACACAACCGACTACATATATAAGAAAGAAGTATAGAAATATAAGGATCAAACTTAGTATCCTAACAATATATTTAAGAAAGAGAGGGTGTCTTGGAAGAGGGAGAGAGAGAGATGGAGAGCGAGAGAGAGAGAGAGAAAGAGAGAGAGAAGTTTTACAAAATAATATATCGTCTTTGGGGATCCTTTTGAATTTTTAAGAATCCCTTCTAATCCCCCGCTGGGTTTGAGGTCAAAAAGTCACTCCCACCTGTCACTAGAGAAGAAAAAGAACGAACCACTATGAAACCCCTCTCACCTCCACATAGGTATGTAGGTCTATTAATGCAGTGGATGGTTTTGCAAAAATGTATAGTCATCTGAAAACTAAAATATGAGATGTTTTGCTCATAAACTCATGTCTTGCTTACATATGGTATGAGGCACATGATGAGTACGTGAATGGAAGTATAATCAGTATACTTTTATTCGATATTGATGTCACGAGACTTGGAAAACTTTTTTTGGAAACAACTCGTCAACTCCTATCATTTTATAAGAGATTCAAAATACACATTTTGTATCCTGGCGACTCACACGTTCAAATAGGCCTGAGTCAAGTGAATATCATATTTTTGGAATTCAATCCATGAAACAATTGAGAAAGTATTGAACATTATCTTTCAAATTACATCCACAATCGATAGTATCAATATTATCTTCTTGTTATGTGGATGAAATTCATTCAAATATACCCTGTCATTACACACATATATATATAATATATATATATATATATATATATATATATATATATATATATATATATATATATATATAATATATATACATATATATATATATATATATATATATATATATATATATATATATATATATATATATATATATTATATATATATATTTATATGAACGTTTTTGTCAAATCATAATTTAATAGATCAAATCTATAAAGGAAAGTTGTCTGATATATATATATATATATATATATATATATATATATATATATATATATATATATATATAGGCCCATATATATATATATATATATATATATATATATATATATATATATATATATATATATATATATATGTATATATATATATATAGATATATATATATATATATATATATATATATATATATATATATATATATATATATATATATATACATAATATATACATAGTCTGATTATAGTCTATTTTTTTTTGTCAAAATAATTGAATGGTTTGTATTATTTCAAAATGTTTCATGCATAAAGCAAGCTTCAAATTTATCTCCAATATTCAAGCTGAAGATAATTATACAATCTCTAGATGAGACTTATAACATACTTTCCCATCAATCAGCCATCATACATAATAATATTCGATTTGTTTCACACGTAACTAACAAACCAAGTTTCATTGGACGGCTCCAAAATCTTGCAGGAAACAAGTATGTATTTAAGTCTGGTTTCAAGAGGCGGTCAGTGCTTGGATTGGTCAGTTTCAAGTCAGGTGTTTTGGATGATTACAGTTTAGGATAAAGTAGATAAAACCTGAACTCATCATGCAATGATTACAACACGTCGCCCCTATGAAGCAAGATGGAAGGAGGTAATGTTCGAGCGAGCCATTAACAAGAAGCAGAGCAATTTATGAAAGGTTTGCCTTCAGGAAAAATTTAATTTTTTATTATCTCTAATGTTGTATGTTTCTTTGTTTTGAAAATGAAAATGCGAGACCGAGATTTAAGATTGGCAAAATAAGGAACATACATTAAATCAAATTAAACCACAAGCTGATTAAAAATGTAACGTATTTGATGAAAGTAAAGGCATATGTTTTATATATAATTGTTTCTGAATCTAAAATAAGATACAATTTCTCTCTGTTTTTAAAATGTACAACATTTACAAATTTTCATTTTTAATTAACTATTCAAACAACAAATACATGAATGATACGAGTTCGTGTATATAGATAGCGTTTTAGTTTCATTATCATTAAATCATTATTCTTAGTAATATGTATTTTATTTTTCATTTTAGATGTTAGTTAGTGTATTTTTGTACAGTTAGTGTATATTTTGTATCAAGTTTCGATGTTATTAGAAAAAAAATCAGTGTTGCTTGGCGATTCGGAACTCAGGTATGAAAAGTAAATGATATTGAATTATCGTCCATTGGTCAATACCAAGAAGCGATACATAGAACATGTACATGTATAGATACTTTACCATCCTATCATATGCTGTGTTCAACCAATTATGTTTGTAAAATAGAATCGTATTACAGTTTTCTTGAAAGATGTGAAATGTATGTTACCTGCAAGTCCAATTCTCATATCTCCAGAACTTTTACGTAATGTGAACAACATAAAAACAATATTTTACTGATCGGTTGAATGATATATGTGAATAGGAATCAAAACATTAAAAATAGAGAATGTCCAATTTCACTCAAAAGGACGGTTCGTCCAAATATTGGATACGAATTGGGACCGTTTATTTTAACAAACACAGGTCTCATCAGACTGTCGAAGTGTTCTTGAATCTTTCGTCCATATACGAGAGTAAAAATAAACAATCGTTCTTAATTCTCGGGAGTGATTTAAAAGATTGACACCACTATAATTATTTATCGTAGAACATTCCAATAGCATCAGATATTTAAAAGATACCACATTTTGTGTTTGAAGCTTAATTAGAAGAACTCCAGGTATTTTCATAGGTATTTTAATGTAGAGTGTTTCTGCTCATTGGGAGCAAGGTATCGCACTATAAAATATTGCACCTTTCTGTATCCGAGAAATACATTCTACCAGTTCACACTATTTTTTTTTTTAGTTTCGTCAATTAATCGCAAGTCTGTCATTTTTTCTGATGTATTTGAGATAGATTCATTCATGGATCTAGCATCCATTCTGAAAGAGCTTATAAATTTGTGGGTTATTATTATTCTTAAGGCCCGATTGTACAACTCCAGTTACCCTCATTCTGAAGAGTTAAGACAAATAATGTGGGTGGTCACGGTAACAACAACACTCAACTGTCTGTTATATAGCTACTCCAATGTTGGTACTACGTCGACTATTAAAAATCAGTTATTTTGTAGATTCAAAAATTTCAATGATATTTGTTTTCATAAATATTTAGAAATGATGTTATTATGAAATGAAAAAAGGTTTTCGAATAGTATGACTAACGATGATTCATATAAATTGATATGCAATTAATGTTTACTAAATTGTCTCATTATAAGCTTATATAGTCTCTCATATACAACTACATTCTCTCAGGTTCCTGCGAAATAATTATATTCTCTTTTAAACAAAAATAATAATTTTTTGAAGGTCTCTAAAATAAAATGACAATAAAGAAGTTGGTGAACAATACAAAATTGTTTCAGATAATTACATTTCGTTTCACAGTCCTCGCATAAAAACCAAGTAGAATCTTCCAGTCTGAATCGGAAGATCAGTATCAGCTAAGACATCAGCCATTGTTACACAGAACTATGTTCAGTTTTGTCTTATATGTCGATGGGTTCGTATATAACGACTATAAAATACAAGGCGTTGATGAGCGACCAATAGGCGACGCCTTGGGGCGTCGTCCATTTAAAATCCTGGCATTTTAATTCGTTTTAAACGCTGGTAATTATTTAAATGGAATTTCCTACAATTATTATTCTTCACAACCCGTAATTATTTCAACCATTTCATAACCACGAACGCGGTGATAATTTTAAACTATTTCTGTTACATTTAATTGCTCGGAATTTAAAAACTTCAACGTTTAATTATACAAAAGCTACAATATACACACAATTATATGCATCAATGCATGTATCATAGCTTTATACGGTCTCAAATGCAAATCCTATATAGACAGTTATTTGTGCTATGTATTTTATCGTTGTTTATAGTCAATAGTTTGCTAGCAACCTTTTTTTAACCACTCATAAATATTCATGTAAACTGGAAGACGCAAAGGTTTCTTGTAATTCTCTAATGATTATTATAGTAGATCTATTTATTATTATTTGATCAACACTGTCTGCATTCAGCATTTATTATATAAGAATTGTACAAAGTACAAGTTTGTCCATGCAATGAAATGGTCGTTATTGCAATATGCTATGTCTATGTATTTTCAATTACGGCGATAGTATTCCTAATTGCGTATACGTAGTCGTTAGCGTCTATGGCTCGTTATCATTCACACCCGTAGTATATGTCCAAGCTTATTCCTGAATATCATCATGGTGAAATATAGAACCTGTAGAAGTACAGAGGCTGTCGTAGTTATACTAACGGCTATTTTAATGAGAGTTCAAATCTAATAGATTCAATAGGCAGAAAACGAGTTAGGCTTATATATACGAAGACTAAATGATGGAAGATATTTTTATCAAGAATGAAATAATGAGATCGTTTAAAAACGGCACCTCTGCTGTTGTTTCAAGACTTCGAGGATCGGTCTTGTCACCAATCTACGATAATCAAAGTGATAAATTATAGCATGTGAATTGCAATTATTAGACTCCCATTGGAGAGAAGTTGAAACTCAAGTGTTTGCCAATAGTTGAATGAAAATTCGAATGAATTCAGAGTATTTGTGACAAGCCATGTAATCTTTGATAGATTCCAAAAAGTATTTTATATTCTCCTCTGATAATATATTAATCGAGTAATGAGTATAAATATTTTTTATTCATGATTATGAGTGGCCACGTTGGTGCTTATCTGCTGGCATGACACACTTCACAATTATAAATTGGAAGAAAAATACGCAAGTGTTATAAAAAAAAATCATAAAATTCATGATTCATTATGGATCAAATGTGGAAACTGAGTTTTCCCAGATATGAACATTTACTCATGAGAGAGCAGAGTAATCATAAATTGAAAAAAAAAATAAAGGAAACAAATTGAATAAAAAACGGAAATGAAGAAATTTGTGTCTCGCTCGTATACCGGCAAATATTATCTTTCTTGTACTGTTATTCGTCCGTGATTGACGTATTAATAGCAGCACTATGACTTGCATGCAGGTAGATACAATAGAAATTAGTGAACATTCATTCACCTCTTGACCACGCTATATATATATATATATATATATATATATATATATATATATATATATATATATATATATATATATATATATATATATATATATATATATATATATATATATATATATATATATATATATATATATATATATATTTATGGGCTATACTATGAGCTACGAGTCGCCATTGTTGTTGAATGAAACGGATCGAGTCCGCTATGCGTGATGAGTATGATATTGCATGGCAACAATAGCACCACCAGTATTTGTATTTGATTTGAAAATGATACATGCACGCAATCGCACGCAATCATTACAGATATTTGAGAAAGAAGTTGATTACATAATACGTACGTAGAGTTTTATTCATATCATTTCATATTCGTATGAATTATTTTTGAAATTCAATTTTACTGTTCATGTTAACGTACTTAACTATTTATTTGTGTATTTATTTATTCTTTCTGACAATAGATCCACTATACATGGATATGAGTCACGTCAAAGTTATCATTAAAATACAACATATTAAAATATACATAATTTTATATAATGTAGACTATTAATTGAAAAGTGATGATTATCATTATTTCCGTTATTCAAAATTGCAGAACATTCCAGAGCATAGATAATAGATCAGCTACTAGTAGTAGTTTCGTTATAGTCAATAATGATCTTCTACATTATTATTAACACTGTTCAAAAATCATATAGCTCAGTTCACCAATATATGAAGATGCGATGATGTATGAATATGTAATACGTATATTAAATATGGGTTATGACCAGCTTATATCATCTGTGAATATCAATTAAAATGAGCAAAAACTTGGAGTTCTAGATCTCTACGAATCTCTGAATTTTAGCATTCATATAGATATAATAACTAATTATAACTATAAATACAGTGTACTTTTGGAGGTACCGGGATTCATTTCCAGAAAGTAAGTTCACCTATATTGCAATGACTCCAACATTTTGACATATAAGGGACATAATTGACACAATCTGATATACCGTTAATTGAGATTATGGCATTTAAAAAAATGTGTATCGTTAAAAGTATCCATAACACATTTTTGTATATATTTTTCACTGATTACGTATGGTTTTATTGATTGATGAAATCCCCACCAGATTTGCCAGGTTGGATGAACTGATAATTAGTGGATTGACTGATAATAATAGCGTAGTATCTATTATATTCTCCGGTTACTTGGACCAATGTTATTTTCGTACACTTTGACTAAAAATTTACCAGTTCATATTTATAAGTATAACCAGGACTTCAAATGTAACCGTCTATACGAGCATTTACAAGTGAATATTGGTCTTGGCCTAACAATAGGTTTACTGAAATGGCAAATATTTGTTTGCAGGTTGCGTGTTTGGAACGAGCTGTATGCCTGACAGATGGACGATTTGAGCGAGCCCCGTGTGTAAAATGCACCCACCGTGGGATGGAAGAGAACGAAACAGCGAAATGATGATTAGGCAAGGAAGCAGCACGAGAGGAAATATCAACTTCTGACGTTTTAGAGGAAGAAGAAGTTTAAATTGTTTCAGACTGTGTTCTGATGCCGTCTTGGGGAAACGATTTAAAAATACAATTAAGTTAGATATTCTATGGGAAAAGGCGTTTTTATGTATAGCTATGTCTGTATCATCAAAATTGAATTTCTGTTTAGTCCATTCATGTACTCTATTGGCACTGCGCCCAGATGCCTTTCTAACAATGTTTACATAATATTGTGATAAAATGAACAATAATTCGATTTGAAATGGCATATTATTTTGAATAAATTGTGTTTTTTGTAAAACCCTGAATACAAATATGAAATCGAAAAATATGTAAACAAAATGAAAAAAATCCCTCTGATTATCTTTGTTTATTAGACCATCTATTACTGACACTGTGAATCATTTCTTATGACACAGGGGTTCGTTTCTTATCGGAAAAACTATAACTGAAGTCGACTAACTCTAGTAACAGGTATTCCTGAGTTTCACAGTCGTAAAGAGTATATGCTAGGGTTGTTTCTTGATAACAAATCACGGCCGGTCACCTCCTCTTGGTGAAACTTAAACATATTGTAATTATACCACACAGTAATTCTTTGAAAAACAACTAGTAACAGAAAGTCAATGGATTGCTGCAAAATTTTCCAGAATAAAATATAAAATATTAGGCACTGCTTCAAATAGTTGAGTCAGAATCATGAATGGGTTGACTTTCAAATGATCACCAGCTCATTTTTACTAGAAAAAATGCAATACTTTTCTCACGATTCTGAACTTGAAACCGCGAGAACATATACGCCACCAAAACTTCTACGACATTTGAAATTTTCTTTTCAGTATAACCTCCTTGTTATCTTCTTCTATTATATTTGTGTCTTATTACGCTTGAATGATTGGCTCAACATATATATGAACGTTTATTATGATACGTATGTACACTCTTGTTATAATAACCTGAGCCAGCCACACATAATACGAACTCATTATAAATACTAGGATCATCTTTACTTTTCACCAAACGAATATTGTATATCTAAATGAAGTCTTTGAAGAAGACAACAAGAGCGGTGTGCATGCTTTTCGAGAGTAATACTATATTGTGATTGGAACATATAGTGTTTCTCGTGTGTCATACAACAAGCATACATTGAAATATAATATATTATATATATATATATATATATATATATATATATATATATCTGTGTATATATATATATATATATATATATATATATATATATATATATATATATATATATATATATACATACATATGTTGTAATTATAGTATACACCGTCTATATATTGTTCAGAAATATATATTGTATGGATTCAACAGAGATTGCATTATAAAAATGAAGGCATCATAAAACGTTGAAAAGAATAAAACAGTTTATATTTTGATCGACTTTAAAGAATACAATCTAGGGCACCTCTATATTTTGGAGCAAATATCACTGCCTAACGAAATACATTGATAATGACATTGTTTTCTACTATATACGCTCTGAACTATTTCAAAAAGTTTGAGTCTAATACTTTTCAGTAAAATTAAAATATAAGAAATGTATTTTTGTTGCTATTATACTTGCCCTGTCAGTTGTATCGAATGAGCTTGTTTATCTGATTGTTGTTTCATATGCAAGAGAGTGTACTTGAGCATGGTTAATTGAAGTTGCCGTACGAAGATGATGATAATCTTACAGCAGGGGGCGGTGGTTGGGGGCTGATAGTGGGGAGGGGGGAGGGGGCGAAGAGGGGAGGGGGGCAGAAAGTTGGGGCAAAGGGTAATAAGACTGATTTCTGAACCAGACGATATAGTCGTGACTAGGCGGCCAAGACGAACATGGTACAAGTACATCGTGACCGGCAGAACCAAACGAAAGAACTTTGAAAAAAAAAAAAAAAAAGAACGAAAAAGTTAATATCTTACTATAGCAATGGAAAGTTGTTAGTATTTTATAGTTGAAATGTGATTAAACATGAAGAAAATTGAAGTTGTTTGTATTGTCGTTTTGTTCACTGCGAATAATGTTCACATTGGAAATGAATGTCATGCAAATGTTTATTGCAGGCGATAGAAATATGATTTATACTCCACCAACGAATACAAATCCTTGGGTAAACCTGAAATATGGCGTTTAAAATTAAGTATTTTGTCTATAACAGTCGGTCAGATATCAATGAGCAAGTAAGAGACGATAATCGACAAAACATGGGTTTTTGATTACTTTATGATTGATCATGGGTCTTCATTGCATATAAGACCACATGATTTTTTACAATTCATTCTATTTCAGTTTCAGTTGAGTTGACATTTTTTCAACGGATTAATTGATTCTTATCAAGTTTCCTTCTCATACGACGTTCTTAGAGGCTTTAGATAATCATGCTTCGTATACTAAGAAATTGTTGAGTATCACAATGAAAAGCCTGATATCTGAAATAGAACGTATATTATTAAATAACAAATTTCGTGGGTCTACCTGGGTTTCTGAGTATGTTATGACTTTCATATATTCTTGAGATTATTGTATAAACAAGTCTAGTTTTTGTGACAAGAGACTAAATAATACTTGAATAATACTCAAAACATGGAGAGCTCAATGCAGGAATATTTGAGTCACATTTGAATGACTATAGATACTGCAGTTAGTTCTCAAACTCGAATATAAAACTGAAACGTAAATGCAACTTGAATTGAATTGAAATTGTGAGAAAGAAAAACAATTCAACACTATCCTCTTCTATAGAATGAGCTTATAACCTCTCAATATTAATCTGGATCATGCAGTAGTTTATTATTCCCTAATACAAATGGTTCATCATATATATTTAATTGATTCACATCAGGCTTTGTGTAAGAATTGTCACTATTAATAGAAGAAATGGAAGTTCAAGGAATGAAACATGCTACTAAATTTTTTCTTCATTTCATTTTCGTATTACATTCTCTGAAAATATCAATTAGAATAAGTTCAATTCTGAATCTCTATCGTTCACTGTTGTTCAAAAATTGTAATCTAATCACGAATTTTCGATATCCGTTTTTATATTGACTATACATAATTATTATATAGTTGAACTGAAGATTTATCCTTTGTTGATTATACTGTTTCCTATTATTGTATTTAATTTCAAACTGTATTTTCCAAAGGACACCAGAAAAATCAGTCACCTTCCAATTAACATTTATTATTTATACAGTATAAGTACAAGTATTTTATTACCCATGAAAGTCATCAGTCATTATGATAACAAGAGCCATTTCAATGCACCTCACATATCTTAAAGAACAGATGTGTCAATAATGTAAGTATTGGTCATTTCTATCACGACATAAACAAAGATAAAATATTCGTATATTTCAATAGTGTCTCAGATTGTCGACACGGTGCATACTCAAGTGGGAGTGCACATAAGAATTGCAACAACACTGTCATGGGTGACGGTCTTCTAGTTGGAGAAAATTATATATAATCGAATTTGTATATGAAATAAATAATACTGAGTTCAGTTTGTAATAATGAGTGATCTATGTTGAATAATCCATAACTGCACGCCTATGTGCATGTTGTTCATTGTTTCACTCTTGAAATTATCATCATATTGTGGAAAATCACTGTCAATAATAATAATTCGGTAGGATGCTAATAATACAATCTCAATCATATATATTATAATTCAATATATATATATATATATATATATATATATATATATATATATAAATATATAAATAACGTAAAGAGTTGGAAAAGATTGGTCTGAGTAACGTTGGTAAGAAGGAAGATCTATGTGAAAGAGTGAAAACAGTGTTAAGTGCAGTGTTTGAGTTTTCTGAAGTGTGCCTTGGCATGAGCCTAACCTGCGATTTGACAGTAGATCAGCTGACTGTAAGTAGGCCTGAATCAATCGATTTTTTACAGACAATTATCACGACAAAGGACAATCTGATAACTGAGAAGGAAAAAAGATTACAAGATCAGGAAGAAATAAACTCCCTTTTGAGAGAGAAAATTATTTCTTTATCTAATGAAGATAATATGTCAAAAAATAGGCAATCTGACAGTGAACGATATGGTCGATCGAACAGTCAGAACTGGATGTCATCAAAGCAACAGTTACCGACAGAACCGGCGGCTTCTGCGCGATTCCCGCCAATTTCACGCACACGTTATCGAAGTGAGGGAACCAATGATAATACAGCAGCAAATTCAAACAGTATCAATGAAAGCGGTGCCAACCCGGAAACGGCGGGAGATCTGAATGACGAATTTATTGAAGTTAGTAATAAGCGAAAAAATCGAAAAAATCCAGTTGTTTATGGTACAGGCAAGAAAGGGGAAGTAGAAGTGGACGACGATCTAATTGTACCCAATCGCAAAATATGGATTCATTTAGGAAGGATCTCAAAAGACATCACTATAGACAGAGTAAAAAAGTTTCTTTTGAAAAAGTTACCTGATGAAGAAATTGTGGTAGAAAAACTGGTTTCTCAGGGAGACTATTGCCAATTTTATGCATCTTTTAAAATTGGAGCCGATATTTCAATTCAAAATACTCTGATGAATCCAGAATTCTGGCCTCAGGGCGCTGCTGTAAGAAAGTTTTTTCTGAGACCAAGACAGAAGAGGGAGGAAACTTAGGAAAGGAGAAAGCTTCAATTTTCTTCACCAACATTCAGAGCCTATCGGCTGGAAAAATCCTGGAACTGCTCGTTCTCAATGCTGACCTCAATAGGCCTATAGATATTATTATGCTAGCTGAGCACTGGTTAAAGGACTATCAAGTTCAAAACACTGTTATACCGGGTTATAATATCATTTCCAATTACTCTCGATCGCGGTTTCTTCACGGTGGTGTTATCATTTTAGCGAAGTCGAGCATTGATATTGAACCTATACACTGCTCAAACTGTGTGGAAAAGGTTTTTGAATGCGCCATCTCGAAATGGAACCATAATGGTTCGTCTATCATACTAATATCAGTCTACCGATCTCCGAGTGCAAACATCGAGCAATTCATTGTGAAGCTAGAAGAGATCATTTTATTAGCTATGTCAAAAAATAGTAAATCAGGCAGAATTATTATTTGTGGTGACTTCAATGTCAACTTTCTGTGTAATAGTACTAGCAAAACGAAACTATCTGACCTATTTGACTCTTACGGTCTTCATGTAGTGAACTCTGAAGCAACAAGAATCACTTCCGCCTCGTCGACAGCAATAGACCTTATTGTAACCAATCTCCCAAAAGGTTTATTTTCATACAATGTTATGGACAGTGGTCTCTCGGATCACTGTTCTCTGCTTCTTGACATATCCATCCCGTCCGACACAATGTCACAGAGATCTCCCGTCATTTTCGAAAAAAAGAGGATTTTTAGTGTGAATCAGCAAGCGTTCTTTTTACAATGCTTGAGCTCGGCTATCTGGGACCCTGTGTGGAGTGCAGACTCTTTGGAAAAAAAATTCACGTTGTTTATGGAAATTTTCATGCATACTTTCGATATCAGCTTTCCAAGAATTAACTGTAAGGTGCGGCAACATAAGAAAACAAATAACTGGATATCGCAGAAATTGAAGGACGAGGCATGTGTTTTAAGATCTCTTTTCTTTGAGTTGAAGCAACCAGGTTCGACCAGCGTGGATGCGGCTCGATATAAAGAAGCGAAGAGGAAGTACCGGAGAAGTCTGCAAAGTGCCAAAAAAAGCAGCAATGATAGATTCATAGCGGGTGCGCCGAACACAAGCAGCGCTTCCTGGAATGTCATAAAAGCTAACACCACTTCATCAAAGAGAAAAGCGAAAAGCATCTCTCTCAGTGTAAACGGAAAGCAAGTTTCCAACCCCCAAAATGTTGCCGATGCATTCAACCACTACTTCAATAATTTAGTTCCAGACCTGCTTCAGTCAATGCCACCTCCTGTGTCGTCTTCGGCTCCGCAGCGAAATAATGCAGTAGCTGCTCTTCGCAGTATGTTCCTCTTTCCAGCCCAAGTACAAGAGATTGAGTCGATTATCAACAACCTAGCTAACAAAAACTCTTCGGGTCCAGATGGTGTACCAACCTCAATTCTTCGCTCATGTTCGCACATAATTGCACCAATTCTGACAGAGATCGTTAACAAATCATTCCTAGAAGGACAGTTCCCGTCCTGCTTAAAATCGTCGAAGATTATTCCTTTATTCAAGAAGGGGGATCCTACTGAACTAGGAAACTATCGCCCGATAGCTTTGATTTCTTGCTTTTCAAAAGTTTTCGAAAAAGCAATGCTTTCGCGAATACTTTCCTTCCTGCATAAACACAGTATCATTACTGAATCTCAGCACGGCTTCCTCTACGGTAAATCGACTGGAACAGCCATCTTCTCGTTTTTGAGTTCCGTATTTCAAAAAATGGATAAAAAGAACTCCCACTCTTTAGGCCTTTTTTATGACCTTTCTAAGGCCTTCGACAGCGTCAACCACATGATTTTATTCGAGAAACTCGCAAGGATAGGTATTAATGGAAATTCTCTAAGATGGATACAATCTTTTCTCCACGATCGACCTCAAGCAGTGGAAATTTTAGAGAAAAATGGAGCAAATATCACCTCCAGCTTCAAGTCCCTCACGCTCAAGTCTTCTGTAGGAGTGCCGCAAGGTTCGGTATTGGGACCACTTCTTTTTTTGTTGTACATTAACGACCTCCCTGAATCTTGTAAAGATGGAAAGCTTATTCTGTTTGCCGATGATACAAGCCACATTATCTCTGGACCTACTGTTACAGACCTCGCAGTTTCATCTCAGCAAGCTTCGTCGGTGATGCAGTCTTGGTGTAGTACAAATAGACTTTTTCTGAACGCTGATAAAACAACGGTACTGCAATTTCACACAGTACAAAACAAGCCAATTATTAGTCCACTTGTCCGCTTAAACGGTTATAGTGTCAAGGTTACAAACTCTGTAAAGTTTCTTGGTATCACAGTGACAGACACACTAGACTGGACGCCACACATTGAAGTGACGGCTAAGAAAATGTTAAAAGGTATTTTCATGCTCAAGAGCCTATGTCGAGTGGTTTCTCCAACTTTATTACGTATGATGTATTTCGCCCATGTATACCCGCATTTTCAGTACTGCATCCCCTTCTGGGGAAACTCTTCCAGTGCTAAAAGACTTTTTGTTCTACAGAAACGAGCCATCAGAATTCTAGCAAATACACAAAAATTAACATCATGTAAACCTCTGTTCAAAACTTTGTCCCTTTTACCTCTACCGTGTGTCTTCATACAGCAATCAGTGATCTTTGTCAAGCAAAACTATGGACTATTTCAAAAATACAATCAAGAGCTTCACCAGCATCACACCAGACGGCGTAATGACTTTCGTATGGAGCAGCACAGGCTGACAATGTTCACGAAAGGTCCAATCTACTCAATGACTCGGTTATATAATCACTTACCAGACGAGTTTAAAGAAATGAAAAGTTTGAGTAATTTTAGGTCCAGTGTTAAGAACTTTCTTCTTGAAAAATGTTTTTATTCTACTGACGAATACTTATGTATTAATTATTGAGCATTAATTCTAATTGTTGACGATTATCATTCTGTAATTGTACAGTCTTCCGACAATAAAAAATATTATTATTATTATTATTATTATTATTATATATATATATATATAAATATATATATATATATATATATATATATATATATATTATATATATATTTATAGATATATTATAATTAAATATATATATATACATATATATATATATATATATATATATATATATATATATATATATATATATATATATATATATATGTATATATATATATTTAATTATAATATATCTATAAATATATATATAATATATATATATATATATATATATATATATATATATATATATATATATGTAAATATATATATATATATATATATATATATATATATATATATATATATTATATATATATTTATAGATATATTATAATTAAATATATATATATACATATATATATATATATATATATATATATATATATATATATATATATATATATATATATATATATATATATATATATATATATATATATATATATATATATATATATATATATATATATATATATATATATATACATATATATATATATATATATATATATATATATATATATATATATATATCCCCTATTAAAATCATGGTAGGAAGAATCTGTATCTTCGTAGCGTACCTGCGTGCGTACGTCCGCTATATGGAATGCCTGGCAGGGCGGTGGCTTCGGGAGCTGTGAACGGGCGATAGTGTCAGATAGGGAAAAATGAGGAGGTAAGGAAACCGTCGAGCGGGAGCTGCGGTTTTGTCCGCGGGAGGGTTTCGGCTCGAGTTATCCCATTTATGTATTGAATACCGTAGAATACCAGACATAAAAGGAGATACACATCTATAAATTTTGCAACCCATATTATTCATTTCGCTGGAACCACACAATGCCGTTTAATACCCCAAAATACCCCAAAACTTACGAGATCTGCAACAATATTCTACTCTTAAAAATGGCATTAAAAAATGGTTACTTGAACGTAGTCTACTCACTTGATTGTAAAATTAATAAAAAATGTTATTATTATTATTATTATTATTTCTAGATTACTTCTAATCACGTATTCATTATAGGCCTACATTCACAGCATTATCGCCATCTATTATTTTCCCTTTATTATATTTATCTTAACCCATCACTGTTACACTGTGTTCATATAATTATTATTCACATGTATATTGTTTTGTATCACGTCTGTTCAAAATTCGCTGATTATACCACAGACAAGCCCAATCCGGCTTTGTGGGCCATAGTGTGGAATTGTGTATGTTTAATTAATAATAAATAATCTTTCAATAAAAAAAAATATATATATATATATTGAACGCTCGAATACTCAAACATTGATAATTTATTACTAAAATAATTGACGTACTATTTCACACCTCACCTTGGTCCCATCATCAATATATACTCAAAGTCACTAACGCGTTCACAACTATACACTATCTAGTTCATAATTATGGCACGCGTAAACGACGGGCGCAACCTGCTAGTATAATAATATTACATAGATTTATGTAGGCTTTAGCCATTCTTCTTCTTTATGATATTCATGGTGATCATATTCATATCATTGAAAATGAGCAATGTAATTTGTCTCGAAACGTCGTTCTGAGTAAAATATATACACCAATATGAATATCATATTATAATACAGTCGTATACGCTATATTAAGACTGAACACTCCTGAAGAGATATTTTGCTGTGATAGCAATAAACCATATACATTGATAAATATGTATATGAATTATCCTGATCTCGCCCTGTAAGTAATGTGATCTATAAATATTTTCATTTTGTATTATATAGTTTCATTTGAGTAAATTCGATGGAAATGCGTGTGGCTTGGATTTATACTGTGTAGCCTAGCAATAACAATAACAATAACGATAGTAAGATATGATGTTGGGAAGAACAAATCAATGTATACTTTTAAAATATAATTTATTATCAAATGATCATGAACGCATCGATTGAATATTCTGTACGGGTGATATAACAAAAGTTGTATGTCAAGAATAATAATTCCATTCAAAAGCTATATGTTCTCGTTCCATTAAAAAATAAAAGAATAAAATACTTAGTGTGAATAATAATAAGATGTATACATGACAGATTCCCTAATTTCTCAAGACATTACGTTCATCAGCACATTGATGGGAAATATGTATGTGTAATTATAGTAAATATAAAACTCACGTACATGCATAAAATCATGTATGTTATAATGCGATGAATTATGATCGTGTAAAAAAACTTTATCGTCATGATTGCAAGGTTTTATGTTCCACGATTGAATTTAATATTCGTATTGCTGTCGTTAAGTTTTTTAACTGCTCATTTTATTTTAATTAAATTATCCCTCTATATGTGTTGATGCAAATGATTGGATAATTAGTGAAGACGTAAATACATCAAAATACATCAAAACAATGAAAAGGAGTTGAACGTATACCAATAAGTAACTTACTAATAATAAGTAATGTGTGAACGTACTATAAAAGAGATTTGGTGGAGTTCACCGTATCAATATATTCTTCACTCATGTACTCTATGAGCTTCCAAAAATTTAGCCAGATGGATATATTTTATTTTTTATTTGTTTATTAAATATTGTTGGACACCATAGTTTTTTTTCTGTGTTTATATAACTATGTTTCTCTGTAATATTTACAACATTGTCATTAATTTTAAATGAAAATAATTTCAATTTCGAACCTATTAACAACATATGGTGCAATAAGTAAATGTCTCTAGTAAATAAGTAAATAAGTAATCTGTTTGAGATTCTTTTACAATGGAGAGAATCTTCTTCATAACTATAGTCAAGGAGGTTAGATACTAATAGTATCTAACCTCCTTGACTATAGTCGATAATGATTGAATTTAGAAACTGAAACACGCGCACATTCAGTAGACATACAAGTTATCAATTTTGGAAAAACGATTCACAGCCTATAAAATCTTGAATCGATTATCAGAAATTATGTACTCAAAATATTTTCTGAGGTTTAACCATAGAAAATGGATCATCTCGATATAGATCGAGTGGATCGATCAACGATACTTGTCTTTCGTCTATTAATTGTTTCAGTCAGAAATTATGTTTACCCATCCCTGTTCAAACACTTCAATCAGATGAGTGAAAACCGAGAATCAATATCATTTACTGATTTGAATATTTTTGATAGTTTCATGTTTTCAGTGTGCTTCACAGATCAAAAGAAGAATCCATACAAGGGGATAATATGTCACGCATTGAGTTTTTTTTTTTACTATACAAAATTTATTGTTGACATTTTCGTGTCTCCAGAGTCCAGGCAGTTTCATTGCCAATGGTTTCCTCTTCACAGAGGAACAATGAGTTGATTATTGTGCAACGGATTCAACTCGTCAAAACCATCAAACACTTATATCCTATCAGACGTTAAAAATATAATTGAAGTTGTTAAATTAAACATATCTTTTCCGTTCATTCATATAATGACGGGTACGTATACAAATAATTAATATCCTGCTGCCATGTAGGTTCTAGAAATAACCTATTATTCTATTGTTTAAGGCTCACATTTCGGCTTCGGTGGATCTTTGACAGACACTTGCTTATTTTGATTTGCGTGAGTGAAGCATTGTATCAGTTCGTGAGAAATTATAGCTCCTTTTATATAGGTTGAAACAAAACCCATACAATTTACTACATAAAAGTTTATACAGGGTATAAATAACGTAAAACTATATGTATGAAACTTTTTTGTAAAGGAATAAATGTTATGTTTTCAAAACTTGATCCTAGATGTTGAATTATTATAGAGTAATAGATAAATAGTGTATTATAGACGAAGAGTAAACGCATCATTAAGAAAAAATATCCATTTAAGCGTAATATAAAACAAGACTTAGAACAACACTGTCATACATTATTTCATTCACTTGTAGCAATCCACAGATTATTTCATTTTGACGGCCATTGTTCCAGTTTTTTCTAGATTGTTCTAGTTCTCTCCCATTCATTCATTTATTCATCTACTCATCTAATTATTCATTCATTTTTCCATTTATTCATTTATTTAGCCTATGTGCGTATTGATCGATTGATTGATTGATCCATTAATCTGATTATTTATCAATCTGATTATTTATCAATCTGATTATTTATTAATCTGATTATTTATTCATTCATTTATTTATTTCATAATCAATCAATTTATTCATATGTTAATACTCATTAATTTGTTCATAGTTTGTTCATAGTTTTATTCATAGTTTCATAGTTTCATACATTATTTCATTCACTTGTAGCAATCCACAGATTATTTCATTTTGACGGCCATTGTTCCAGTTTTTTCTAGATTGTTCTAGTTCTCTCTCATTCATTCATTTATTCATCTACTCATCTAGTTGTTCATTCATCTTTCCATTTATTCATTTATTCATGTATTCATTCATTTATGTATTCATTTATTTAGCCTATGTACGTATTGATCGATTGATTGATTGATCCATTAATCTGATTATTTATTCATTCATTTATTTATTTCATAATTAATCAATTTATTTATATGTAAATACCCATTAATTTATGCATAGTTTGTATACTCATTAATTCATGAGTTCTGTAATTTCAATTCATTTATTCATTCATTAAATCATTTATTCATCTATTCATCCGTCGTATAACCTACTTGTTCGTGCAACATTCATTCTTTTATCCATTCCTTTATTTTTTCATTCTCTTATTCATTTATTCATTCATTCATTTATACAATTCATTCATACATTTATTTATTTATTTATTCATTCATTCATCTATTCATTCTTATCGTCATTCAATGATTTATTTTTCTATCCATTCATTAGTTCTTTAATTAGTTTATACAGCCATTCAATTCATTCATTCATATATTTGTTCAAGTATTCATTATTGTATTCACTTATTTATTCATTCATTCATTTCAATGAAATTAGAGATGTTTTCCATTCTTTTGCTGAAATGTAAGAGTTTCTAACAATTTCAAGCATACCCTCCCCCCAAAATGTTATGTTTGTTTCAATTTTGTTGAATAAAAACGCGATATAAAACGAAGTAAGAACGTGTATGTTTCATTTCTTTCAATCATGAACATTAGGAAACACTCACAACAGAAGAAATAATCTTCATTGTTATACACTATTACCAGAAAAATAAGACATCTTACAATTCACACAAATTTACAAGCACACCGTGTAAAAGTTATTTTTATTAATCTGAGCATCAGATTCTGCCTGTCTCATCATTGTTAGCCTACGTAGTTAAGAGAAATCGCTTCGTCACTCTTGATGGCCGGTTTTGCCTCTAGCTCATGATCGAGACCCTAATTGGCAATGGTTATTGATAGGTAGAGACTACCAGTCGAACCTTCATCATGTTCATGATGGGAAGTAATAATAGAAGATAGAAGATATCGACAATCTCTCTGCATTGTTGAATCTATTTAATCACGACTGTCAGAACATAGACTTTTGACTTCTTCATTTTAAGCTTAGAAACAAAAGTTATGCATTGCTCTGAACCACAATGGAGAGCGTCGTCAATATACCGCACACTTTGATTTAAATACAAAATGTGTGCAGAGAAACCATGGATACATTATTATTAAATACAACATTTGATTTTCTGACACTGATTTCTACTTGAATAAGTGCCGGAATCACCAACATGAGAGTATCTTTAACCAGCAGTCAATACTCAATTGGTATATTACCATGATTTCTCATACTATCTGTTTTCACTAAATATGACCAATTGGGATTTGTGATTATGAGACTCAATGATAAGAAACTATAATGGGTTAGTTTCGTTCTCTCTATTGCTCATATCGATTTGTACATGTGTTGGCACGTTAGGGTTTGTTATATCTGCACGATATGATTTGATTAAATTATTTTGGTGAAAGGGAGTTTTAACGAGACAACTACATCAAAACTGATACCATATAATACCATATATACCTATACTTACTTCTAGCACAATTAAGGTTGCGTGCATGCAGTGGCGAATAAATAAGAGGAGGGGGAGTTATTGGAAAACTAAAATACGGCACCTCCACCAATATTATCCCAAAGAAATCTTAAAAAGAAAATATAAGAAGTGGATAGAGCTCCAAATGTCATAATGTTATCAATTTATCCAACTTAAAGTAACCATTCAAATTTCCAACATTGAAAAATTGTAAGCTTAAAATCAAAATAATATCCAGGCAACAGAGAACAACATTTAATTGGTGTATTTATTTTGGATACAAATGTTCGTCTTAAGAATCATAGCATGATTTCATCGTTTTTATTTATAGTCTACAGTATCTGAATGCATTGTTGTCAACAATTGTCAACCAACCCACCAACAACTAACATTAGTCAACAAATTGTCTACAATTGTTGTCAACAATTGAATTAATACATGCTCACGACCTATTGACACGCAATCCAATGAGAGTTCATCAATTCGTTTCATTGATAGCTATTTTTTATTAAAATAAAAATAATTTTCAATAATCGTGGTCAACAGCTGAGGTCTCTATGAAACAAACGTTTTTGTGTCCAAAAGTTTCCCAGTTGTTCTATTGAGCTACGTGATTTGTTTAACATATATATTTTTCACTGTGTTCCAGATAATTTTTCTATAGTGAATGATTTATTTACTGGATAATTATTTGTGATCATTCTTCCAAATATCTATAATTTCACTTCAAGATAATATTGCTATTATTATTTCATTGTTTTTCATTGATCATTTGTTGCTATTGTTCCACTGTGTCCAAGTAGCGACCGTTTAATCAGCACTGTTCTAATAAAAACATATATATATATAATATAAGATTGAATAGAATGAACCTATTATAAATCAAATATACTTTATTTTACAACGCATTATTCAAGCGTTGTTTTGAATCGAAATGTTGGTCCTCGGTCAGCTGACTCCACAGCAAGCGGTATGCTCAAGAGTCAAGACCCAAGAATACTCAGCATAATCTTAACAATGAGCAGACGAAACTATTCAATTGTTAAACGCCAATAGCGAGACAAACAGATAATAGAATCTAATACTCACTGTTAGTGAATAAAAACGGTACATCACCGGGAAATGCTGTTCTTTATGCGATTTCAATTTGATGTGCATTGAAAAAATAATACATCGGCTAGAATTACAAAGTGAACCGCAATTCTATTTGAGAAAATGTTTTTCTTTAAAGTATTATATATATATAAAAAAAGATTTTATATCCTGTATTAGGAGTGTTAAAAAGGATGAGAATGGGCTATGGTAACAAAAGAGTCAAGGTGGGCGGATTTCAAATCAAATCGAGTGGAGAAATTTCATTCATGCAGTATCTTAACTTGTCTAACAATTATCACCCATGAAAACATCTTTTATGTGGAAAAGGAAGTACGGGTTTAAGAAGACCAAATCGCCAGCTGAAACTCTGAAAAGTGATAACATCTCTATTGTGGCGAGAGATTAGGCTAGGTGCAGTGTCATGAGCAGAACAATTAAATAAAACCTAGGCGCAAAATTTGTTCTGTTCATGCATTTAGTCACAAATAATCACTGATGAGCTAGCAAGTGATATAATAACCAAAGACATCGATCGTTCACGAGCACATTCGATCAAATCTTAATGAGAGAAAGCCTAGGTATACTTCACGATATATATATATATATATATATATATATATATATATATATATATATATATATATATATACATATATATATATATATATATATATATATATATATATATATATATATATATTTATATATATATATATATATATATATATATATATATATATATATATATATACATACATGAATCCATTATAGTTTTAAGGTATATTTGTATGAAAATGAGTACCCGGTATAAAAGTATAGATGATAGATACTTTTTTATTTGCTACTCGACGCGTTTACCCTATAAAACTATAATGGATTCATCAATTATAATTCGTGAGTTTCAAAACAAACAAAATATATATATATATATATATATATATATATATATATATATATATATATATATATATATATATATATATATATATATGAATATATATATAATCATAAAAATATATATATTATATATATTATCATTTATTTCATTTATTTATATATATATATATATATATATATATATATATATATATATATATATATATATATATATATAATATATATATATATGTATATGAATTACTATTCATATTTTCGAGAATACTGTGTGTATAAGAATTATAAAAACAATTATTCATGTTTTCTCAAGTTTCAGTATGTGTGGAGATGCCATTTCTCGAGAGACTCTTTAATGATTGTTATGACTGAACTATAATTAGAATATACGGAGGAAAATGACTATGAATAAAGACGGAAAATGAATAATAACTTGGGGCCCGCCTGCTATTCTCATAATTTACAAAATAGTTTTCACTAATTGAATATAATTATCTGCAAATTTACATTACCGGTACAATATTATTGTACCTCTTTCCTCAACTTATCACTATAATGTTTACAATGTGTTGAATGACCATTATTCAATATTACATATTACTTCTTATCTAGTCTGATAAGTTCGCCCTTGTGTAGCTCCTTATACGAACGATAAATAATTCATTCACATAATGATGACCATGAAAGTTTGAAACATTGGATATATATATATATATATATATATATATATATATATATATATTTATATTTATTCATTCATATATATATATATATATATATATATATATATATATATATATATATATATATATATATATATATACATGTATATTTATTAAATCATGAGAATTTGATCTTGACCGGGATTCGAAGAGGTCCCAGTTTTCGATACCCGGCTGAGACAAAACTTTAATGATTTACAACACATATTTATTTTTCATCCACATTGGGCTTATAGCGACGTACTGAAATGATGACATATCTATTGACGTCGTATGGATGAATAATGTGATGATGGGATAGTGAGATGAAGATTTGTTAGATAGTAAGGAAGGAAGTGGTTCTGGCATATATTATAAGAACCATCTCGACATCAGCCTGTATTGAATAGGGCCTGATTTTCTCAATTTTTTTCATAACATCGAAACTTGATACAAAATCATTGTTCCTCAATTAAGGCAAAGGATGAAAAAATAGGATCGCCCTGAATAGGCCTAAATATAGCGCCATCCGCAAATGTTATTCACACCGAATATAATCATACAATTAATCTCATCATTAACTCTAGATGTAGTCTATTAACGATCCGAACATGAGTATAAATAGTCCAAACCAAATCTATTATACAATAAAATATAATTATTCAATTATTCATCATAAGTTTCCTCGTTCTTATTAAAGTTTTAATATTGGCTAAGAATATTAATTCTACATTTCAATGACCATCGTTATTCTACAAGAGACATTATTTAGTTTTGTCTCTGAAATGACATATTCTGCTGTCAATCTCTGTGATGTCATGTCTAAGTCTTGTAACATGACATCAATCACGAGATGCATCGAACAATATAAGAGAATCTCTGATGGATGATGGGGATTCGTGAACAGGAATGCTTGCCGTTGTTGTTTCTACCACTTTTAAAGATTATAGTTAATTGTTATCAGAGAACTCGGTGATGTTGAATGAGTGAAAAGAGAAAATTATTTTATTCATGGTATTTCTCTCCCTAAATATTCAATCGAATACCTGTATTCAAAAGTATGTGAAACTTGAGTACAGCATATAATAGTGAAATATATAGTTTTAGGTACTTTTATACTTTCATGTAAGATAATAATTCGATATCAGTTCGATCAATTCCCATATATATATATATATATATATATATATATATATATATATATATATATATATATATATATATATATATATATATATATATATAAATTATATATATATATATATATATATATATATTATATTATATATATATATATATATATATATATATATTATATATATATATATATATATATATATATATATATATATATATATATATATATACATATATATATATATATATATATATATATATATATATATATATATATATATATATATGTATATGTATATATATATTTATATATATATATATATATATATATATATATATATATATATATATATATATATATATATTATATATATACGTTCTCACCGGAACACAATCACCGAACACATCGTTGACATTTGAAAACTCTTAGTGTATATATAGTCAATAAAATAATCGAGCGAAAATTGAAAATACAGATTTTCTTCAAGATTGATGTATATTGCAACAAACTCCATATCGTTTTTATAATACATTTACATTATTGTGTGGCTACGCTTATGATTATCATATTTATTTGAAATGGTTTTTTTTTTTTCATAGTAATCAATCTTTGATGTATATTTTCATATCTTCGCTTGGATCAGTCACCAACTTTATAAAAATATAGTTTCCATATTCGGTGTTCCACTCGCCTCTCTGTCTGCCAGCCATGCACGTAATATAGTCAAGTCTGTAATAATGCAGGTGGAAAGATAATGAGTTTTCAAAAGTGGGTGGGGCATAACACGCAACAACCTTATTACGACTCTCTCATTGGCTCACAACTTAGTCATTAAACTTGGTGATACCTTCTCACATGCATTTTTATAAGTTTGAAAAAAACAGTCCGTGCTTTTGAGCCGAAGTTATTAGACTGCTTTAACCAATATCGAAAATGGATAGGTAGGCCCTAAATGTTGCAGATGCCACTAATAACACAAGAATGAAACAAATGTCGAAATATATTTTATGTTCCGCGAAATTTGTGCGAAAATATTAAGTTTCTGGGCCTTGCCTACTAGGTCTAATAACAGCACATATGCACTTTGATTCTACAATCATCTACATTTCCCCTTTTAAACGTGAAACACATAAAAACAAATCCGTACACACTGAAAATGCATTAATGTATCCGCAAGAAATGCCTTCTGACCATGTACTGTATACATATAATTTTCTGTGTGATGTGTCACTTCACTCAATGGTATTACTGTGAATAATGTTATAGCTTACTATATATAAAAGCTTGTAAATGCAAGTGATAGAAAATTGTCCCAAATCCTTAGATTAAAGTTTTGTTAATGGACACGATAAGATTTGATAACAAAATCTTCATGCAAAGCTGTGAGAGTACATTCATACATTCTATATACTATCAACGTTAAAACAAGTAATTAATAGTCGCTTGAACAAATAAAAACTAACCGTTTGGTAGACGGAATTTGAATTTTAAGTTACTAAAAAAATCTTTCGATCTCAGAAAATTATCATATAAAGGCAATGTCGTGAATGAATTATAGTTTTTCAGTTTGGGTTACAAGTTAGCATTTACATTGACATGTTTCCTAAAAGTTACCAATGCACTCTATAACTCTTATAAGCAAACATAACAGTCTTTTTTTCTTTTTCCTGACTAAACATATATATTCAGCAGTTCTCCTTCGTTTTATGTTCTTTTTTTCAAACATCGAACGAAGAAGAAGCCGCAACCGTTTCGATAATCGAGTAAACAAGTTAATGGTACGGTTGTTGTTCACCATACAGCGCCACTGAAAAAGTGCAGGGGATTCGAAATAAGAACACAGTTTTCAAATTAATTATAGTAATTATTCTGTTTCCTGAGGCATAACAAAGCGTTTCCCATATAATCTCTGAAGAGAAGAAACAGAGCTCAATCATTTTCATGAATCAAAATACCCTTAGGTAAGAATTACAATCAATGTCACTCTACACGTACCCTATCATTTTCTTACTAGTAAAATATACTCTCATTTTCTTAGATTGCTATAAATTTACTACTGAAATGAGATAAGATGTGAATAGCTATTCATTTGAATTATTATACTTCTCGTAAAAACGTGTTGGTATGCAATTATTACGGGTTTAGTTTTATAGTTATTAAAAGGGTTATCCTTGTTTTATACCATTTAGAGGTTTTATATCTTTGTGTAGACTTATATACAAGGCTGGTGCTTGAACGTATCATATAATTATGAAATAACAGTAATAATGATGATCGGATAGTGCGAGCATATTCTCAAGTGTTGGCTGTAATAACAGTTTATTTTAGACTATGCAAGTGCATTATGATGTTATGAAAGTGACTTAGATAAAACTCTGGACTTTTAAAAAAAGTATTATTCATCGTCTATGAATTGCAATGTGCAATTTTTTTGTTGCATATTATAGAAGACTTTACTTTTTTAAATTAACGACGTTTTTATTAAAGTGCGTACAACTAATATATTAATCTATACTATCGAATTAATTCACATTATCAAATGAACACAAATTCATTAAATCGTTTTCCCGAATTGAACAAGAGTAATTATGAATAAATATAAATTCTAGAATCCACTATTTTCATTAGTGACACAAAATAACAAATTTCACAAATTCTTACATTTTCATAAATACTTCGACTGCATTTATGCAGAGATTTTTCTTCTCTCCATATAGTCACATTCTCACAGCCCTATAGAATGTATTTATAAAATTAAGAACAAGTTGAATTATTCATCAATAAAATGTTTTATTATTTTCATTAACCATTCATGTGCTATATGTACTGCATATATTTTCGCTAGGCTGCCACATTTGCATCACCTGGCGCACGATTCATCAGCAAATTGAAGAGAAGTTGAAGAAATATAGCAAGTATCGTTAGACTGTGGCTGTGCATTTTTAACTTCCTTAACCAAGCAGTGCGTTATGTTTGTGTAATTTCATCAGCTTCTTTGTGTTAGTTTAGATGGATCAACTCAGGAAAAAGTTGACTGTATCGTAGCTCGGAATATGGATGCTTTTGTCCATCCCACAAGTTTCCTTCACTGTGTGTGTATAGATCCATAATTCATCAAGTGACATAAATTTGTAAATGTTCAACTTTAAAGCTTACGTTTGTAAGAGATATGTGTCTTTAATTCAAGAATACCGTACGAGTCCAAGAAAACGCCTCTTGAATACCAATGCCAATAAATGAAATGAGGTGAACAATTTAAAAGTGCTCATCTTTCCGCTCATTTTTAAGTATACGTGAATTATAAGATTTTTATATTCCTTTTCATGCTCGAGAAAACATTCCCTCTCGTATGCACTGCACACATCACATTTTTATAATTTGATTTTGAATTATTATTACCATTAATACTGTTTTATTACTATTCAGCGCCTGCATTTAATTCTTCTTTTTTTCTTAATCTCACACATTTAGAATATTTTCTCCCTGACAAGATAAATTTCACACGTTATATAAGCCTACTTATCAATCATATTATTTTATTATACATCATTAAATTTGGTGTTACTGATGTTTCAAAATGAATTTTAGCCACCGGTACCCGTATGATTCTCTACCATTAATTCATTATCTTCTATAATTCTTCTACTTCTCTAATTATATGGTTCTAATTCACTGCGAAAACTGTATATGCCTACAAAGTAATGATATAGAGACTTAATTTTGTCGATAGCCGCTTAGAACAAACGAGATGTGTCAAGTGGGGCTCGAACCCACAGGCATGCCAACTACATCGAACCACACATATACACAAAAAGTAATCACGAATAAACTAAAATCGACAGTAAAAATACCATTAGCATCAATTAAATCAATGATCATGTTAATGCCAGAGACAGGCTCTACAATGAGTGTTTGAATCAACCAACAATCAAGCAAACATCAATCCAAGTGACTTGGCAAAATAAGAGCAACAATGGTATAAGTAACATTTCTCCAAAATGCACTTTATCTGCCATAGATTTGCATTTTGTAATTTCATTATAAAATCAATGACAGGTTTATATATATATATATATATATATATATATATATATATATATATATATATATATATATATATATATATATGTATATAGATGTATATATATGTATATATATATATATATATATATATATATATATATATATATATATATATATATATATATATATATATATAGGCCTATATATGAATATATATATATATATATATATATATATATATATATATATATATATATATATATATATAAGCCTACACATATCATAATTACTACAACGATTATAGTTTGATATTATAGTGGTTATTGTTGATATTACTTTGTAATTTCCATTTTGTATCTATATGTATTGATGTTATATCTCTGGAAAAAAAGCAGATTAACTATCAAGTTCCATACGTGAAACTAGTGAATATACATCACAAAATGTTGTCATTACTATTCTATATAATTTAGTGATCTCCTACAAATGATGATTATTGTTTGATTAACGACCCGACAAAAAGCTAGGTTAAATGAACATGTGATTATGATTATGATTATGCATATATATATATATATATATATATATATATATATATATATATATATATATATATATATATATATATATATATATATATATATATATACATAATCTACATATACAGAATAACGTTCAAAAAAATCTATGCTTTAAGGGGGACTCGAACCCACGCCCATTGGTAACTTCAGTTTCTGAAGCGGTGCCTCAGCTGACCGAGCTACCTAGTGCGGCATCTCCCAAAAATGTAAATGAAGTGTGTGATGAGTAATTACATTTATCTTCACAAAATTCCAAGAAATTCACTGTAATTTTATTCTTTATGGCTGCTGTACATATGCGTGATAAAGACCATCCCATATTCACTCTTTAGTCAATAAAATTAAACTGTAATTACTGTTTCGGTATATGAATCAAGTATTCTCTCGTGCAATAAAGGCCCAGTGGTTAAAAAAAAAAAATCAAACGAACTTCAAATCAAAATCAAACTGCTATTTCGTATATACAAAGATAAGTCTGTTTTGCTCTCATATGTATATACAACAGTATGTGCGATACATGTGAGACCGCTGCATCTCTTACGATGTCGAATGTGACTATCTGAACTTAAGCTCGCACTAGCAAACAATGGAATGCCTCACGATCGAACACATTCCTCTCTTATACTAAGATCGAGAATATAACCGGTCAGAAACGTTGGCTCTCTCGTTTCAGATGTGTTTTGTTATTCGATTTTTGATCAAACTAGGAGCTCGAGCAAAGAAGCATGTTCGTTGTTGAGGAATCAGCGCTGGATTGAGAATTGTTAGCAGTGGCGTCAGGTAGATGATACCCCCCCCCTCCATCCCCCTTCATCATCATCATCACGACGGTGAGAAGAAAAATAATAAACAAGATACAAAAATTTAATCAGATCTGTACAATTTTTACAAGTCATATAGCAACAGCACTATCGTCTCATAACAACTAACGAGGCTGTTATTTAAACGAGGATTAAATTTTGATCAATAGCGATGGCGTATTTAGAAATTAATTGCAAGTAATTAGTAATTAGAAATAAGCCATATGACGTCACAGTTTTACATTCAAAGAACAGTATTTTTCTATTCATCAACATTTAAAAAAAAATACTATCAGCTTGAATAAATTAGAACTCTACGTTAATACTGTTCTGATGAATCGTTGGAATATATTACTGAAATTGTTGGAATATATTGAATATAATTATATTCCAAGAGGTGGTTTTCTTTAAAAAGAGGCAGAACATCAATGCAAGAGAATTATCGTCTAGATGAGAAAAGTTCCGCCATACGAAAGTATTTAATTCCCTAATTTCAGAGAAAACTAGAAATCATCAGTTAAGGAAATTATTATTTATTTGTTTGTCCTTTAGGAGCCGGCCGTTTTTCTGAGTCGTGACGTAGACATTACTTGATTCTGTTCATGTTTCTATACACAATCGGTAATGCCTACGTCATGACTAATAGTCTCTTGATGACAAAAATATCAACAATGATTTCTAGTTTTAGGGAAATAGGCCCCACATATCCTCATTATTATTCAAATCTAGTTTCAGAGTTGTGATGTCATTCAAAGCTTCATATTCCGATAGTTGTATCGAAAATATCAATTAAAATGAGGCAAGAGTATATTTGTTTCTTCGCATAAAATAACACTGTTTGATAGGCTATCTTGCCTGTCTCAGGCAAGAATATGTCACGCAGTCAACTCGATTATAAGATTGGATTGGAGAGAGCAAAAATTTATCAACATAACATGCCAAATTTTTCTTAAAATTATAAGAAAAATATACAAATTTATAAATTCAAAAACCCATTGTACAATTGACTACAATGCTGACTACAATTAAGGACATTCACACTAGAATGAGTGTAGGCTCGAGAGGTAGGCGATTCTCCCACTCGAAATCTAATATTTATATTTTTCTTTGCATGAAAACAATAGGATTTAACGACACATAATTATGAATGCACTGATCTCACCTTTGTACGTGAAAATGTTATTATATTAGTCAGTTATTCACTTCATCTATTCATTATAATATTATCATTAATCATCAACAATTAATCATCATTAATCACCAGATGAAATTTACTGATTTTCGAAATCCTGAGAAATCATCAAAAGAAGCTATAACAATACTGTTGCTTTTGTAATAATTTGACTACACCTCTGCAGGGGGTTCATTCCTATTTACAAGCTTGGCCCAGTTTTGACTTGAATCCAAGCTTGAGGGGATACCTACCTAAAGCGTAATATTTCCAGTGTCAACGTAACATTTAAACGATCGTAGTGGCTAATTCCACCTGCACTTACTGTAGTGAAACTGCTTCACATCATTTGGAGAAATATAACTACATACTGTTATAATACTGTTACTCAAAATACTGTTATATTCATAGCAGTATCATTATGTTACATATTATTTGTATATAACGGTAACGCGCGGTAAGGTAAAAATCGATGACAAAAATATTGAGTGTTAATCTTACATACGAGTGAACTTTCCACATTTGTCATTATAAAATTTGAGTCATTAGTATTTTCGATTAATGTTATCTGCATCTCGGTCTGCACCTTGTGATTTGTTTGTTCATTTTGTATCCTGCGCTGTTAACATTAGTTGATCATTTGTATCAGCGAAATCTCTTTGGCGGGAACTTTTTGCCATATGAGACTGAGGACGCTTCAAGACTGGTTTCATATTGTACAGTAATGCACCTCGTGACTAGAATAATTATACAGTTTAACGAAGTATCAACCAAAATTCAACAATTCAGCTATACTGCATATAACATATTTCAAGAGTGCTACGTCACTTGAATAAGAAAAAATATATTGTCGTATGTATAAAAAATACTGTGTAACTGAAAAATAAAAAAGCAATATTCGCTTGAATGAATATGACACCAAAACTATATATATATATATATATATATATATATATATATATTCATATATACATATTTTTTTAAATTTCATATGGATGGTGATTTAATAATTTAGTGTAGATGAACTATGTAATGAGTGAGTAGAAGTATGAGCTAGCTATGAATCTACATTAAAGAATGTACTATTGAATCGACAAACGATCCTATCTTTCATCCATAGCCTTAATTGGGGAACAAAGATTTTGTATCAAGTTTCGATGTTATTAAAAAAATATATATATATTGAAAATGGTATTTCTTCGACATTTTGATATAAACTGAACAATTAATATTCATTCTCATTGATTAAATATAATTTTTCCTACATGGATCAATTAATATAGGCATCAAGAAACTTTCAAATTGAATTTGATCTTGTTTCAAAAACACATTTCAAGATTCACTCAGATAGTTGTATTATGATTTAGTATTATGTATTATTATGCATCAGTTTGTATTGTACATATAAGATAAATGTGGTTAAATGTTCAATGTCTTGTATCGTTCTGTCCTCGTCATCACGACTATCCAGTGTATACGCCACTGGTTAAATTGAGAACAAGTATTTTTCTTTCAGTTCTTCGAGATTTGCTCTATCGCTGTATCTAATATGTAACAGAACAGTGCTATCATGATGAAAAGAGTGACAACTCTACAGTCTCCTTGTCCGCTGCTTGCACATTCCGTTTCCACCCTGCACATTTAGTTTCGAAACCAGATATAACACCTAACTAGAGCGTCAGCCTAGCCCGTTGCTTTTCTCCTTCTACTTTATTGTGTATAGAAGAAGTATTTATAAAAGCAATGTTGAATCTAAGAATTTGCTCTGAATTTCACAGGTGAGATTAATTTACTGTGCCATCCTGAGTCATTAGCTCAATAATAAACTAACGTGTAATTTATCCTAATGGTCGCTCCAATTTTAGAATTTCACTCTGATAGGAGTTTAATTGAATGGAAGCATTAAAGTGAATATAGGCCTAATTCGATAAATAATATTTCAAATGAGTAAACATTATTCAATATTCAGACAAACATATACCTTGGCATAAAGTGGCTATAACTTTTATGGCTGCGAGTAAAAATAATCACTTGATATAATTGCTTGGTATAATAGCTCACAAGTAACCCACGTAATTAAAATGAGTGAGTAATTGAATGAGAAATATCAATTGATATTATTATTATTATTATTATTATTATTGTAAGATTTCTTGTGTGAATAAAATAAAAAAAATTATATATAATATTATTCATTTATTAAATAGCTTGGAAGCGATTTTTTTTTGTACATTAACGATGAAAGGATTATTGTAACATATGTCATGCACATAAAAACACAATAATATATACAAAATCAGCACTAACAGGTAATACATCCTTTAACTCTATCAATATCACTTTTTAATGTGAAAATCATGTATACTATGTTCGTTATACCTCACAGATTTTCTTCTCATGAACTTATATAAATTTGAGTAAATGTATATCCAAGTATAATCGATGTTTTTCCATAATACTTATAATTATGATCATCTTATTTATGCACTTAAAAGTCTAAAATACTCAAAGTGCACAATCATTGTATATCGTAGGCGTACTCAGCGAGTGACAAATAGCTTCGGACTGTTTGATTAAAATATATGTCCATGTCAATGTAGATTGAGGAAAATAATAATAAAAAAACACAATCAGATTAATAGGCTACCCAATATATGAAAGGTAAGCATTACATAACGGTTTGAGTTACTATACATTTGATAAGCTATAACTTTAACCTGATAGTTGAAAAAACGTTTGAATATTTTTTCTCGTTCTCAAATTTAAGGAGACTATCTTCTATAAATTTATGCAGGAATTTTATTTTTCTTATCCCGATCTTGACTTTTTAAATGGGACCACATAAAAATGCCAGACTCGAAAATGATCCTGTCCTTTTCGAACATCATGACAACACACACATTCCTGACAACCACAAAAAAAAACTGTTAACTTATTTCAAAATCTGATTGTAAATTCGAGAATAAAATAATGAATTCGCACAATTTTTTTAATCTCTTATTTTCATCTATTCATGATGTATATCAATAAACAAGAACACATCGAATCTGTTTCGTGGACCATTAAAAATAGTTAACAACTGTATTTTCCAATCATAAAAACTGTATTTCACTTTTATATACAAGGTAAGACTATTAAAAGCTGTTACATGTAGGCCTAATATGAGATCATAAAAATCTTTTATTCAACATTCTCTATTATGAATTGTGATTTATCAAACAATGGACAACGCCCCATATTCGGAAATAAAATGCAAACCAATTGGATTTGAGATAATTATATAGATGTAGGCCTATCTGATATTTGGAAACTCATTTTTAATAACATAGTTTCATATTCCTCTTTCTTAAATAACAATATTGCTATAGATGCATGAATGCGATGTGTTTAATTATGTTCAAAACTAATATTTCTCCCATAAAAAAAGTAGCCCCACAGGGGGTAGGTAGGAAAGTGGCATCATCAATACAAATGAGCGCATCAAAAAGTAGTAAAGATATATTATGGAGGAAAACAAGGAAGGTTTTGTATCTAGGTCTATAAATTAAAAGATGAATTATTTTGTTGAAGAAGAGAAATGTGTGTTGTGTGTTGTATATTATGAGGAAGATAAAAAATCAAGCATAAAAAAATCAGAGTGTTTCTTTTCAATTGGCATCAACTCTGTAAACAATATCGTAATACATATAAGATATATTATATACAGTCAGCTAGATATCGTATCATATTCACAAATCACTCGTATATATTTTCAAGTTCTGAAATGTTAGTTTTATCCCCGTACAATATATTTTTAAAAATTCCCTCATAATTGAGACAGTATTACCAAATTCTATAATGTTATAATGAAAAATAAAATAATTATTTGCATTAGTTAATTACACATATTCATTACCAATATCCTAATAGTATAAAACCATATTGCTCTCATTCAAATGCTATTTCCACAACCTGTGAGTATCTCTTATATGATTTCAACAAGCAAACGACTATACACTGAGTTTCATCATGCCTTCAGGTTTTCCATTGCTTTGTGTTTTCTTTTCTTCTTGCTCGTTTTTGTTTGATTTTTTTCGTCTCTCATGTTCTCCTAGTATATATACGCTAATTACTTTCGCTCCGCTTAATGATCGTACCTTTTAATCAGGTAATTTCGTATCTCTTTCAAAATAATCTCGCCCGCTCGCAGTATAGAGAAGATCAGAACAGGTAACTTCTTAATGAAATTCTCAACTCTTTGTAATTATCTTTTCTTATAGAAGGGAGCAGGCGTGTGCTTTTTTAGAAACAAATAAAATTAGAAATTACCAGAGAAGGAGGGCTGAAAGCAAATTAATATCAAAATGTGTGGGATTGGATATGATTTTTCGGAATTTAATGTTTCTATTTATACGTATAACAGCTTTATAGTATGGAACAGTGATTGTTGGAATGAGATGTTCTAATTTTTATCTTTTACAGTCGTTCATTGAATAATGAATCGTTCTTTTTCGAAATGGTATGTTTTACTACTCGGCTTCTATATAACATGGAACAAGATTAATGAAAATAACCCACTCCATCGATCGAAACTATAAATTGATTGCTTAATTCTGAATGCTGTGATTTTTTTTTTAAATTATTTTTATGTACCACCAAGTTATAATTATACTTATTTATTGATTTTTTTGAAATGCGAACTGTAGATTGATCAATCTACTATGGTCATTGGTCAATATAAAAAGAGAGACGTGTTGCTCTTGGAAAAATTATAATTTTTGAAGAGTAAAATTAGCGTAAATTGTGAACTTCACCAAGAAATTTTGTTACATATTCTGACAATCCATAATATGATATCAGTATTCCTTGCCAAGATATAATACAATCCTATGAGCGATTTCATCATATATATATATATATATATATATATATATATATATATATATATATATATATATATATATATATATACATATATATATATATATATATATATATATATATATATATATATATATATAAATATATATATATATACACATTCATATATATATATATATATATATATATATATATATATATATATATATATATACATATATATATATATATATATATATATATATATATATATATATATTATTTCGTTTTTCGGGTGGACCACGTTTGCTCTTCTGGGATAGAATTGCGGGCTCATTCGGAATAGAAGACAAGGTACCCAATGGAACCGCAATCTATATAACAAAAGAGCGAAAGCGATCAATTCGAGAAAACGACATAACATTTCACCCAATCAGCGAGAACAGCTGTCATAGTATACATTCATATATATATATATATATATATATATATATATATATATATATATATATATATATATATATATATATATATATATATATATATATATATATATATATGTATATATATATGTATATATATATATATATATATATATATATATATATATATATATTTATATATATATATATATATATATATATATATATATATATATATATATATATATATATATATATATATATATATATATATATATATATAGGCCTCTCCATCTCCACTCATCAACCTCCCTGGATGACATGTCACTATAACTACAAATTACTTACACATATTACAATAAAAGCCGAGTTTATCAATGACCAGTGGATTAAGCAATAATTAGCGAATTGACTTGTTATCACCTCTTGTCACGTACATGTTATTTCCGTACCTTACTCAATAATAATCCAATTTTTACCTTATTAGAAGTAAGTGAAACTGCGTCGGCCTCTGACTGTAAGTATGCTTATTATAGAAGAATTAAACGAAATAAATAAAATAATTGATTGTTTTGTCTTTCTATTGTACGATTGTACACAAAGTGTATATAACAAACGGATGACATTTTTGTCACGTTCCACTTCGATTTCTGCGTGTATGTGGGTGTGTATGTGATTGCGTGTGTGTTTTTCTTGTGGATGTTGACATGTAGGGGAGGAGAAGGGGGGGGGGAGACACGTAATTATGTGCAGATGATATGTACCATGCGCAGTATCACTGGAATCACCTCAAAATTTACTTGAATAGCTCCATTAGGACAGGCATCAATGGAATATATATTCATTTTTCATTCATTCTGGGTTTATTTATTTATTTTTATTTATTAAATCCAAAGATTTGCACATAGCACAAATATAGGAAATTTAAAAACTAACGACGCACTGTATAAGTAAGATCTATTGACATCTGATGAATTAATAATGAGATGATGGAGGATGAGATGGAGGTTTCTCATCTACGAGAAGGATAGTGGTCTATATTGTAAGAACTATCCCAGCATTAGCATTGACTTCAAAGGGAAACGACGAAAAAGTCCTGCAACGATGGACTGTGGCGGGGATCAAACGAG
Organism: Brachyptera risi; assembly: GCA_964007535.1. NCBI lineage: Eukaryota > Metazoa > Arthropoda > Insecta > Plecoptera > Taeniopterygidae > Brachyptera > Brachyptera risi. The sequence continues at coordinate 60,224,471 of OZ023326.1, forward strand.
CCTGGATCACATGAAGCGAGTGCGTTAACAACTGAGCTGCATGTGGAGGTGATGGAATGTCTAGGTAAATTCTTATCAACATGAAAATTGAAGTGACCCTAGATAGAAACGATACGAAAAAAATTTAAAATTGAATATACAATATAGGTCCAATCAAGTGAGAAAAAACCAAAATATTTTCACTTGAATTAAACCAAGTAGACCCAAACTATATTCATAATATCCAGGAGAATCCTCATAAACATGATTCAAATATATCCAATGACTCTTCCGAGTCAATGCTCATTTCGAATGCTTATTTCCACTTAGGCCATATATATATATATATATATATATATATATATATATATATATATATATATATATATATATATATATATATATATATATATATATATATATATATATATATATATATATATATATATATATATATATATATACGAAAATATGTATAATATATATATATATATATATATATATATATATATATATATATATATATATATATATATAATAATATATAATAATATATATATATATATATATATATATATATATATATATATATATATATATATATATATATATATATATATATATATATATATATACCTTTGAGGAACGTGTAATCATTGATCATTTTCATTGAACTAGTTGACATATGCTTCATAATTCATAATTTTTTAATTTTTCCAACATAAGCCCCCGTCTTTTTTGCGTTCATTAATGCAATACATGCAGTTATAACTTCAACCCACCATTTTTATTTAAATTTTCGTCTGTTCTGGAGTTTGAAGAGCTCCACCTTAATTCTCACGTGACTGATACATCATAAACTTTATGATTCGTGGTCCGGTGTAATATGTGCCTCGCCCCGCCCTCCCCCTGCCGCCTTTTCTCCTAACCACTTCGCCCACCCCTTCAGCACCAAACAGTCATTAACACGATATGCCATCATCATCACCGGAGCAATCATCATCCCATCACGACAAATATTCATGCTTCAGAGACTCGTCTAATAATAAACATGATTTCGAAATAATGTAATATAATGTACTTTCATTTCTATACAATGTTATTTACTCGGATAAATATATACTGGATGTAATTGTGATTTTTTTACACTTTGATTAACTCTCCATGAACTGCGGAATCGAATCGGCTACATTGTAATGTTTTTGGTGATAGTTTTCGAAATGATAGATATTCATCACTCAAAACTCAATAATTATTATATTTTCAGTATATTGCCAAATAAATACATATTTAATATCAATCATGATTGTGATAATTTTCAGTATAGCTGTGGAGAGCACCAGTATATAGATTTCATCGCATTGCACTTAATCAGAATTGTATTGAATGCATTTTTGGATGGATTTTTTAACCAATTTTTGTAAAAATAAATCTATTTCGTACATGAAGAGTTATAATAAGTATCTTCATTCTTTACACTCTTCTTCATAAGAATCATGTACAAGGATTTTCAGTTGACTACATCTGCTGTCGACCATATTATAGTTCTTTGACGATTGATACAACAAATTAAATGAAAAAACATTGCATTACATGCCTGATAGAATTGATGAATATTTGATTTAATATTTGGAAAACGGAATTTCGTAACCCATAAACCACGAAAGTGATTGCGGACGAATCAGCGACTTTATTCAGTTTGAATTTAGATAATATCCATAGATATTTCAAAAATCACTCCGTGTCTATTATGCGTTGCCATTTAGTCTGTTTTTATGTAAGGAATGAATTTAAGAAACTCATTATGATTGATTAACGTTTATTGTATATTGAATGAATCAAATTTATAAACTATAATTATAGTTCGAAGTTATATAACATATCATAGAATGATATGTATCCTCAATTCTCAGAAGAAAAATGATATGCTAGTATAGATTGTTGCAAAATATTCCAGGAAATGTTTAGGTTTTCAAACACAATTGTAGTCGTATTATATTAAATATCTGGGGTCTGGGGTCAAGATAATTTATCATCAGTTTAATAGTACAAACAGTTCTTATCAATCTCCGGACACCTGACACTGTCGTTAAACATGGGTTTAACTAAACGATTCCAACTGCAACATGACAAAGGAATTTTAAACGTACAAACAACACTAATTTACTCTTTTCACGTCATTTAAAATGCGAGATACACCTCTGTTTCTAATATATTTTATTTTTATAGCTTTTTTCGGGGATCCAAAAATGTTCATTTATACAAAATGTATATTAAACGATGTCGTGTATAAATACTGTGTGTGAGAGAGAGAAGGAGATGAAAACTACATGCTAAGGGACATAAAAATAACCAATGGAGATTAGAGAACAACACTAAAAAACTTGAAGCCTGCATAAAGGCGACTTGAAGTTTTTCTAGATGAATAAAAAAACACGTCTACATAATCCTTATAGTACTAGTCTGACGGGAACCCGTGTAGGCTAATAATTTATTACTAATCCTATCCTGCCTTCATTTCCATGCTAATTGATAATAATATCCTACCTTGTCTGTAGCTCTTGCAGAGTACGCATGCGCTTAGACGACGCCATCTTGGAAATGAATTTCAAGATTGGTTGCTGGGTGGGCGATAAATGTGGCGTGTTCCAGTGTCGTTATATTTTTATGGTTTTATGGAAATCGAAAGTTATTTAGATTTTGATTGACTTGCTTTTAGATTGTGTATGAAAATATAAAGTAGTAAATGCAAGATAATAATGAAAAAGAGTTGAGTTTAATGTTGAGTTGAAAAGGTGAAATTGGATAGATACACGAGACCGGAAAATGACAACGAATGTAACACGTGTAAAATGTTGAGTAAAATTAGTTTCCCTCCTCTTATTTACAACACAACAATCTAACAAACACAATGTCAAAAGTACATGGAAATGTGAGAACGAAATTAATCAATGAACATTTTCTTTGGTAAAAGTTCTTTTCCACTTGTTATGTAGTCATTATTTTTTAGATATATGATAAGATTGAAAGAAACAGAAAATATGCAATACAATATAATCAATATAGCTAATCACATAGCTATCAATAGCTAAATATTATACAATCGCGTATAGCGAATGGTTCGTTTTAATTTTGGTCACACTTTTTTCTTATTACATGACAAACGACAACAAATTCACCACTAACACATTTTGAAGTGTCTGCGTGTTATTCTCAACAGTTACAAGTGGATAGATATTATACTAAACGAGTAAAAATTGGAAAATAATTTTACCGAGAATAATCGAGTTTTAAAATAATTACAACTGATTGCTTGTAATACTATAATTCCTTTGATAGTGCAAACATTTCAATCGAAAAGAATAGGTTTTTTATGTGTATAACATGAGATCATTCTATTTTGAACAATATATATCTTTGCTCGCCTAAAATTTGAATGACTGATAGAGGTGAAATTCATTTTTTTGCTTACCATTTATTATTATCACTATACACAAGCCAAATACCTTACATAATATACCTAATGATGAAAATATCAAGTTACATGATACTTTTCTCAGCTTTCAAAAACACAAAATTGACTTTCTTTTTCTTCAAAAGAAAAACATGAAATTTATTCGTTTCAATTTGGGAATGGAAATGCTATTAAAACAAAAACTTTTGTATAAGCTCATATATGAAAAATATGATCTCCAGTATTTCCATTAATGGATCGATTTTCAAATTACAGTGTTCGTGCACTGTATTTTTTATTTCTCTCACAAAAATTGGCTATATCGTTATAGAGAAGACTAGTTGACTATGAGGCACAAAATAAGAACATTTAAATCAATAGGGCCTATGTCTTTATTTTGTTCATTCGACGTTGAAATATTTCATGAAAATTTCATTGTGCATCAGAGATACATTTCCCTAAATATTTCATATTTATTCATCAAGTTCAAGAGATTCATCATGCGATAGCGTATAGGCCTATATAAAAAGACTTCCGTCAACTCCAAGTCCATAGTTTAACGGGTCGAGCCCCGCAAAACATTCAGTTTTGGAATTGACAATAAGCATATCACTACTATCATCATCTCATTCTATTCTAAAATAAATTAGTTCCTTAACGGGGTCGCTTAGCAACATTAATCATCGGCGTCATTGCTTCAAATGTTTACGAACCTACGTAAGAACTGTATCTCTGAGAGAAGGAAGTTTATGATTCGCATCATAGAGGGCTCTAGTTGGATCGCTTTTCACAAGTATAGGGAGACTCGGCGAGATGCAATGCACTAACTTTTATTCATTTCATTTATATTGGGTTTAACGACGCACTCTGCTGATAACTAAGATCTATTGGCGTCGGTGAATGATATATGAGATGGTAGGAAGATGAGATGGAAAGGTCATTTTATTAGGTGTGTTTGGATAGTGGGATGGAGTCGGTCATGGCCTGTTGTTAAGGAACCAAGATCAACTAAGATCTATTGGCGTCGGTGAATGATATGTGAGATGGTAGGAAGATGAGATGGAAAGGTTATTTTATTAGGTGTGTTTGGATAGTGGGATGGAGTCGGTCATGGCCTGTTGTTAAGGAACCAAGATCAACTAAGATCTATTGGCGTCGGTGAATGATATGTGAGATGGTAGGAAGATGAGATGGAAAGGTCATTTTATTAGGTGTGTTTGGATAGTGGGATGGAGTCGGTCATGGCCTGTTGTTAAGGAACCATCCCGGTAGTGACCTGAGTGACACAGAGAAACCACGAAAAAACCCAGTCAGGATTGTCGACCATGGCAGGAATCGAATCTCGGTCTCCTGAATGACGGTTCAGTGTATTAACCACTCGGCAGACGTCTCGGCGTAACTGTAGGGTGGAAAATGTTCACATCGATTATTATCAAGTCTGATGAATCGGAGTACAAGACATTCAATAGTGGATCTAGATACAGAATATTTATATCAAGAGTGAGAAAAACATACCACGCAGTCAACACCAACACATTAAGAAAAGAGGAATGTATAAGTTACAAGCATGCTGGAAAAGTGAAACGTCATTCAGGAGACAGGGATTTCATTTCCGCCATGGTCGATCATTCTGCCAGAGGATTTACGTGGTGTCTCTTTATCTCAGCCGTTAAAATGAATACTGGGGTGGTTCTTATAGCTTACAACCAGGCCACGAACGTTTTCTTCCCACTCTCAAACATTCCCGATTAAATAATCTTTTTCCCGACGCAAATAGAACTTATTCATCGCTATTGAGCGTCTATAATAAATAACATTAACAGTTAAAAATTGATATTAGAATGAGATCGGTATAATTCTTGGACACAGAGCTATCATCCCAATCACTTATTACAACATATATCTTGAGAGAGGACACAACGAATAGCCTTGTATAACTTATAGAATGAAGAATTGGAAAAATAAACATAATATCTATATATTATTTAGTTTCATTCAACACGTGAATTTATCTTTCGCTATAGCTATATGGTGTAAATAATTTATTAATCTGTTCAACTTGGAGTGGGTTGTATCAAACGATCATCAAGTATTAATTAGTTAATTATTAGGTAAAGTGCGGAAATAGCATTGGTAACCAAGGGTGATAACAAGTTCATCTGCTAATTCACTACTAACCAGTAAGTAGAATCGGCTCTTAGATTAACTTTGAAATGTCATGTTATAAATAATATATTTTTCATCATTCATCCTAGGCCTTGATTGGGAAACAATGAATTTGTATGAAGTTTCGATGTTATTTAAATAAATATATATATATATATATATATATATATATATATATATATATATATATAAATTAAATTAAAAAGCATATTAAGATGAATCAAGTTGAAATTTGTTTGATGGATTCACACACACATATATATCATTGACAGTAATTTTTAGACAGTGTTTCAGATATCGCAACACACGCGAAATTTAAAGACCACGTGACATGACTGAATGTTGCGAAATTAGGTTCAGTTCTTCAATAATACTTTTTATCCTCAACCCTAATTTGGAAATAATGATTTTGCATCAATTTTTGTAAGTATTTGTTCATGTATTCCATGTTAATAATAATAATTATAATAAAAAAATATACATTTATATATATATATATATATATATATATATATATATATATATATATATATATATATATATATATATATATATATATATGATGTAAAAAGTAACGCCCCAAAGATCGATCTTGAGATAATATGAACCAGAATCAGTGGTGACACCATCTCCTGAAATATACATTCTCAGTCACAAAAAGAGATAATTCTTCTTCGAAAATGCAGTGAGCGGTACACACTACAAACATCTACCGCGAGTGCATATAGGTATTCATTTAACTTTAATATCAGCTGCAGGCAGGGTCGGACTGGGGGTAAGAAACGGCCGGGCGTAACATAAACGGCGGCCCACATGTAGGATTGTGTGTTTGGGGCGGGGGGGGGGGGGGGAGGGGGCAGATATATTTCATGATCATACTCTGCTCGATAAAATAAAAATTTCAATAATCAGGCATACACAGGCGTATACTTGTTAAAGTAACAAAAGTCCACATCTTCCCTTACTGCTTCCCCTGCCAACACTCACCGCATTATTATGTCGTTTTCTTACTTTCTGCAATTGAGTTCTGAAGATAATTGTTGATAACTGGATCAAATTTGGCAAGCTATCTGTTATGGTTGGATTATGTGAACTCGACTGCGTCAATTTCTACGCACATAACAGTGACCATTGGTTCAGAACTTTTTGAATAAAGTTACATGTCATTGTTAGGCATCGGCATTACATCCACCACTTCATCACGCAGAGGCAGTGAGTGGGCCTAAACGAAACAAATCTGTAATTTTTTGGCACTTTGATGCCTCGTCGCTCAGCATTTTATGTCGTTTTTCTCGCTGCTTCTGGGTACCACCTTTCATTTTCACGCCAGCTTTGTCATTGTTTGAGCTTTGGCTTTCCATGGAACTATATTACTTAACACCCAACGAGATAACACTTCAACCACCCCACCTGCTACATATTCATCTATCAGTCACCATTCACCAATACACAAACATAAGATACAAAAAAAAAGAAGTTTATACCAATCGAAATTGAAAATCACAAAGTCACTATAGAAACACGGACACAACGCCCTTACTCGAGTGAAAATACTCGTACAACTAACTTTTCAAAAACCCCACTGCACATTACTACGGCCCGAGTCATAATTTGCGTATTATAATTTATACGAAGTACAATCTAAGTGGTCATGTTGCGTTCAAAAATGAGTTTCAAAAAGTCACCCGCCCGCCGCCTGGTCCAGTTGAGGGAATTTGCTTCCTTTCATTATTGCAAGTATGAGTGATAATAATGATGAGCAAGCAATACCGAGACCGTGAAACGAGGAAAACCGGCCCTTTTCCGACAAACGAATGTTACGAATTAATGATTATACAATTTATGAAACTATTCTTTTCAGCTAAGTAAGTAAAACAATCTTCAGATAGACAAATTTGTGTTATATGAATTTATACATATGATAATGTATGTATGAAGGACTAGACTATTTTACCGGCCCATAAAAACACCAAACAGGCGGCCTACCGGGCATTCGCCCGGTGGCCCGCCGGGCCAGTCCGAGCCTGTCTGCAGGCGAAATGAATATTCGATTTAATTTATCAGCAAAATACTAACATCTACATACCCAGTTAGTAGGCGTTAATTAAAACACAAATAAAACTAATGTATAGAATTCGAAACTATCAGTAGGTACCTCGATATCCATCCGTCCTTCCATCAATCCACTGTCAATACTTAAAAGCAAAAGTACTGTCATATATATATATATATATATATATATATATATATATATATATATATATATAAATATATATATATAAATATATATATGTAAATTTATTTATATATATATATATATATATATATATATATATATATATATATATATATATATATATATAAATATATATATAAATATATATATATATATATATATATATATATATATATATATATATATAAATATATATATATATATATATATATATATATATATATATATATATATATATATATAATATATTCGTACCTTCGAATAGAAGGTTTCGTTGGACCGTTCTCCTCATCCTACACCACTAGCGCACGAGTGGTTCGCAACTTCATTTTTCGTGGTTATAAATATATAGAAATAACAACCGCTACTCTTACTTTCTCAAACGAACAATAAAGTTTTCCAGATAGCAAACTAGTTTTTTCGCTACGCTCTTCTCAATATACTTCATCTATGTAAATGTTTTCGATTTTGTTTCAAATAGACAAATTAATAAATATTGTGAACTGGTTATGAACTGAGAATATGTATTCATAACTTTTGTCTACCCAAATTTCCAAAAAGCTCTTATTATATTTGGACGGTTCTAGTAGGCCTGAAACCTCGATTACAATCACACATATATTTTAATATACATATCACTTTGAAACTTATTTTCAATTTATTAATATAATAAAATTCACCGTAAATCAGAATATTAGAGATATCAAATGAGCCATGCGTATATTATAATGAAAGTTGCATTAAGAAATTGTGTGATCGTACAGATATACTAATAAATTCTTTCCATTCTTCTTTCTATTCTTCACCAAGAAAAATATTTTATACTATTCCATGCTTTTTTAGTTCACGTGTACGTAAGTGCTGGTTTATTTGCAGTAAAAATGCCAACAATTGCTGAAATGTAACTAGATAATTACTTTAATATAGGATGAATAAATGTTAAGATCAATTATCAAGATAAGAATTCAGATAGTATATGTATGGACTATACATGAAAAATAAAAATGTCAGTTACAAAAATCGTACGTTGTATGAAATATCGGCTTCTTTATGGTAACAAATGAATAACAATCGTCAGCATAACAATAGAGCAAACTGGGAATAACTATGTACAATTGTGAGAAGCCCCCGTGGCTCAGTCAATTAAGTCACGTTGATCTAGAAATTGAAGTTAGATTGGACGTGGGTTCGAGTCCTGCATTTATAAGGCACACGTTTTTGCAAAAGTCCTTTCACTTTTTACTCGATTTATCTTATCATTATCACTTTCTCATTCGAATCCAAAAATAGCCTGATAGTTGATGGGGTCGTTAAGCACAATTTGAAGAAAACATTGTGACATTAGTACGTAGGCCTATATGTCGTTTTCAATAATGGGTACCATCGTTTGAGAATAGTGTAACCGGTCACTTATTATGTTAGTCCTGTCAAACTATATACTACAAACCCCATATTATTAGATGAGCGTAGCGAAGCTTTCCATTTCACACCCTGAAAAAAAATGGGCTTCGTTTTTATGTTTTTTTTTTTTTTTTTTTTTTTGTAATTATGTACGCGGCATACAGGTCAGAGAAATTGATCAATCAACTTGAAACTTTTTCTGAACGTTGGTGTCATACTAGAATAGGTTGGGATTGTTATTCAGAGGAATCGGTCGGAACGTTTTTCCGGAAAATAATCGGAAAGTTTGGAAAATCCTCATAAGATTAACCCGGATGAAAAATACTTGAAAAACAAGAATTTTTCAAAAGCGCTCAAATTCTCACAGAATATGAAAAATACTATTATACACCTTTTCAGAGATTTTTACAACAATCGAATGAGAAATAATGAAGAAAACGCAATAAACGTGTACATTTTATTAAATATTTGAATCAATTGGTTTTGCAAAGTGTTTATGCGACAGGTTGCAGGTTACTATAAATATCAACAAGTTGCAGGTGAGGTTTTTGAACTTTTGAAGTAAGTCAAGGTTTGTAGATGTAAATTGAGCTGACAAGTTATTTTTCATTCTAGATTGCCATACTTCTAAGCTCATCTCACAACGCGCATCCCGCGTTTTCCTAGTAATGAAACCTCTGTAGATCATTTTTGTATCTGGATAAGAAAAAGTATAAAACACAATGCACATGATGTGGTTTAAAATACAAGTCCAAGAGCCGGTTGTAACAACAGATAATCACTGAATTAATCAATAATAATTAATAAGCAAGTCTGCTTGGTTACTTTTGTTATTTTGTACCTCATCTGATAATCTTTGAACTAATTGATACTCAATTATCACTTGATACAACAGCTCTAAATGTACATATACGTGTCTTACGTATCTTATCTTTACAATGAAATCTTTCAATCTGCTAATTTGAAATGAAAAATCGACTCTCTCTATCTTGGAGTTCACAGCTTTTATCTGGGAAAAATACTTTTCGTTTTTCATCCTCGTTATTATCATAATTATTATTAAATTTATCTCATGTTTTTACAGTTTTTACAAATTCAATAACGTAGTATTGGGGTCTTCTATAGATTTATTATTCCAATATAATTCTCTGGAAAAGTGTGACAAAAATGGTAATCAAGAAAATAAATGTAAAAGGTGTCACACTTTCAGTGGAAGGACATCATAATTGAATGACTAAAATAATGAATTATATAATTCAATAAATATCGCAATTTATCTACAATTTAAAATAGGTATTGTTCCCGTATTTCTTGATAAAATCATAGATGGTAGAATGATATTAGATGAAACTTATATTTCATATTTGTGTTTATATCTTGTTCATCATTTTCATTATGTGCTCTGCTGTTGCTGCTACCTTGAGTTGGTATCAAGGTCACCTTGTCAGAATCAGATGCCGTTTTGAATCTTAATTCCAACTGATATGAAACTGTTTTAATAACATACTTATAATTTTCTGCCGCCGCAGACATATAAGTTATAATTGGGCTGTACATTTAAAAAAAATATTATTCTCATAAAGTAAGCATACCGGTACCCCTTAACTAGAATATATGTGAATAAGTGAATATAGGATATTATTCAAAATCATCCATTTTCTAATATATGCATGTTCGCTGAATTCATGATAGGCTTACTTGAGCAAAAATATTTGATAGCATTTCAAGATCAAAAATATTTGATAGCATTTCAAGATCAAAAATCGATCCTGTTCTTGTAGCACATATTTTCAAGAACTACCAAATATGGTTAGCCATTTAGCTAATGTTCTATATTGTTCTGCGTGATATATAGGCCTACGAATAAAGAAGATAAAACATTAGTTAGATATGTGTTTATCTTTATGAAAAATCTATCCGGTATGAGGGTGACCTTGGCGCTGAATGGGGTTGTTTATTTTTCAGTAGTTTCCTATTATAAGGATTAATTCTTGCAATTATGAATTACCTCGATAGTTTAGCTCTAGCTAGATCAAATTGCATTTATAGTTTAGAACGGCTACAATATCTGCGTTTAGACCCATTTTATATCTCATTACAAGTTTCATGGACTATGCCCACATTTTATAACATTGATGTATTTCTTTTTATCTGGAATATCTTTTTTACGACCTTTATCTCTAATAATATATAGTTACTTTGTGTTCATTGGTAAATAATCAATTATATTGTGAAATTATGAACAGCAAGATTATCATCACAGTCTATTCCACGTCGATATTATTACGAATATACAACGAATTTCAACCCTACTATATAGCCTACATTCATAATTCATACACTTTTTGAATGATTAAAATTCACTCTGTATACCCTGTGTGTGGATGTGTGTATAGGCCATACCCTAATAGTCAAGTCTCTCTCTATATACAGTTTATGAAAATGTATTCCCGATCCAACATTCATCGCACGTCCCGTATAAAAATCTCCAGAGACATGCGAGGGTAACCTTACAAAAAGAAAAACGTCCATGCTTGAAGCCAATATTAACTAACTTATAATTGGCCGACTATCCATGCATTTATATGAGAGTCACAGAAGTATTTGTATTTACCACTGTATGCACACTTGAGTACATGCAGGCCTACATAATGATGTAATGGATTTATGTGGCTCTATAAATAAAATGTTGTTGTCTGTCACTGGGTTTGAACATATTTTTTTCAATATTAAATCAATGCAATGTAATTGAAAACAGTGAAAGTTCTCAAAACGATGAATTGATAACATAATTTTATAATCTAAAAATACCATTTCTGGTGGTGAGTCTAATTGATAGTAGGCCTAATCCATAACACAATTTGAAGAGTTTCTGAAAATATCATTCTATAGCATCAACATTAATTGTTTATTGCAGTTTATAATTTCAGATATGGACGACAAAGACATCTTCAGGCATTTTTAGTTTGATAATATTTCACCCACTTTCTTATTGTACGGTGATATAATATATAGGACACAATTTATAATGGCCAGTGAAACTTCTTGAAAAAAATCAGAAACGATTTTAGTCAAAATAGCCGTTACCGTGGCCGGTCTCGAACCCCAGACTTCTGAATGACCAAACCATGCAACTAAGTGAAACGTTAGCCCGACTTCCATGGCCACTTCAAATAAAGAGATATCACAAGACAAACGACGAGGAATGCAGACTCGGACTCTATTTTGAACCAGTTATGAAAATCATATTACTATACACATCAATGGTTTATCCCATTTTTGGCACCGAAGTATGTGGTATATACTAACTCAATTCGAAAAAAAATATGAAACAAACCCGTAAAAATAAATCTATTTGGCAAGGTCTGGATGATAATCAAAGATTAGCATTATTGAAAATAGAGAATTTCATTAATTTGACGTTTCAATTTTGGTCATGCAGGTAATAAATAGCTACATACACAAAAACACACACACACACATATAATATATATATATATATATATATATATATATATATATATATATATATATATATATATATGCATATTTATATATATATATATATATATATAAATATATATATATATATATATATATATATATATATATATATATACATATAAAAATATATATATAAATATATATATATGAATATGTAGCTGAGTGATTGACACACTCGCTTCGTGTAATCCGGTAGGTGAAGGTATGCACATATCGGACCTGGTTCGATCCCCACCACCGTCCATCTTTACAGAGGTTTTTTGTGGTTTCCCTCTGCAGTCTAGGCTAATGCCGGGATGGTTCCTACAGTGTAAGCCACGAACGCTTCCTTCCCAATACCTATGAAGCCTTCATCTCATAATCCCATCATCTCATCCATCAATCATTTGACGCCAATAGATCTCAGTTATCACTAGGCCTATAGTGCGTCGTTGAAACCAAATATGAAAAAAAAAAAAAGGAAAATATATATATATTTATATATGGGGGCTATATATGAATATATATATTTATATGTATATGGAAATCAATGCATTTGCTAGCCAAAACCACCCAAATTTCCCTTTGCTGGGCTGAATACAAATTGACTTTTCAATTCAGTTATTGTAAATAATGAAAATTATATTATACACTTCCGGTTCTTATATATATATATATATATATATATATATATATATATATATATATATATATATATATATATATATATATATATATATATATATATATATATATATATATATATATATATATGTATATATATATATATATATATATATATATATATATATATATACAAATATATATCATATATATATATATATGTATATATATATATATATATATATATATATATATATATATATATATATATATATATATATATATATATATATATATATGTATATGTATATATATATCTATAAATTTAAATATAAATAAATATATAAATATATAAATATAAATATGTATATGTATGTATGTATGATTACCAGAAATTTATAGTATGATTCTTTCCATCAATAAAAACTAAATTGAAAAGTCAATCCGTATCAGTGGCCTTGCTCAGAAGAGGAAATTAGGGTGATTTTGGCTACCAAATGCATTGATCTTTCTCTGGTTATGAGTTATGCCCCAGGAATGTAAGTGAGTGCTATTATCAATCTCCCATCAATGCGTATAGGCCTACTGATTAAGGTTCATACAATGGAATAATATAATATATAGATTAGCGACAAAGATAACAAATATACGCATATGACGTATACAGTGAGTATATTTTTGTCGCAAGCATTATTCCTTTCATAATTGCGGTGTTAAAGAATATATAGACAAATTTCAGCTAGTTATACTCCTGCTCAAGTATACTACCCTCTTGTGTCTTGAGAATCCCAAACTTCTTACTCAATCTATGGTTGCGATCGGGAAACTCATTACATTTCATCGTGGCTGAAAGTTTAAGATTAGTGTTCCATGTGGTGTACGAACTCAGGACTCTTGGAAGCGTTGCCCCCCTTTCCTCATTCATACTATCCCTTGAAAGCAGAAACATTCTTAGCTATAAAGTTACAACTTGAGGAAACTCAAACTCGTACCAATCTTATTCTTCAAGTTTCCGAACAGAGAAAATAAAACGCAATCTCGTTCGGAGGAAACTTTCCAAAAAGTCTTGACAGTGTAAAACTTATCTTTTGCTATAAAGTTGAGTGTTATATTCAAGCTTTTATTAGAAGTTGGGCAAAAATAGCCACATTTTTGGATGAAAGGATAAAACGATTGTGTAAACTGTAAAAGATGCTGCGTGTCAATGGAAGGCGAGTCTTCACTTTTCTGATCCGACTGGTAAATAATTTCAAAAGTTTTGGTTAGAATAATTTCTATGCATCTTCTAATCACGAAAACGGATTGTATTAATTTTAAGAAATTACAAAGAATACCACCATATGAATTGATTGATTACTGAATGTCAATCACCAGTATTAGTATAGTATATACTTCATAATTTAATTCAAAATTAATTCTTGGGTGAACTCACCATTGAACAATCCTAACCACATTGCAATTCAATTGTTACTTCAATTCCAAATCTTGAAACTCAAATCGTGAGTGATTACAAGCTTGTTATATCGCAGTATTTCAGAAAAATGTAGTGTATAATTAATAATTACCCAACAATTTCTTCAAGACGGTTGAAGGTATAACTCCTCTCTCTCACTAAGACCTCAATGTGAAACATGAATGGTTGTAGTTTTTGATCTCATTGCTTCAATAATTCATTTCATCAAAATTCTAAATATTATCCGAAAAGCCATAGTTTTGGTTAACAGTTCCATTTGAAATTCAAAACATTTCAGACTCGACACACACTGTGTTTAATTCAAGACAATTTTCAAACTATACCTCTTCATTATGTTTGGGTGATTGATTCATCCAAATTTAAAAAACATTCGTATTTAGAAATGGCAGTCAAGTCTCGTTAACTTATTCGATTCAAGATCGGCGAAGATGATAATGAATATGTGATAAACTCAGACAATTTTATAGAATTTGAGTTGTATTTTAGCAGATGTGAACATTCTACAGAAGTATATTCCTTTGAACTACATAGAAACATGTGAGTAACATGTATACACAGTAAGTATAAGTAGGCTGTAGGCTCACAGCACTGGGGCTTCCAGACTCAAGTTATAATCAAGTATATTTAAGTTATAATCAAGTATTCTCATTTTATTCAAGTTAATAATGACAGAGTAATTTCGAGAACACCATAAAAATATGAAGATCATTTAAAATTAGGTGATTTCATACAACTGGTCGTAATACTCTCAATATAAAATGCTATGAAATAATAACGTGATTCTATAGCTAAGAACAAAATCCGTTATGACCCCAAAATCTGGAAACCCTATTGCATTTAGCTCTGAGCTGAAAAAATGCACTGTCTTTTCATCACTCGGGGTATTTTATCGTCATCTCTCAGCTTCTAAAAGCACCGGATTCTTTTCCGGTCGCTGATCTAACTTATGACTTTCCTTTCCAAGGAGCACCCCCTATCAACCTCCCCCCCCCTCCCTCCACTACCCAGGCAAAACCTTCGCCGCTCTGCCAACACATAACTCCAGCAAAGTGGAAAACCTTCGTGGGATTTAGTTTCCGCTCCAAGATTTGGAACATCGAATGCGAAGAAAATGCCAATAAATAGTTCAACTTTATATTTCAGAAATAGAATTATTATGAATGAAATAATTGGTTTTCAACTCAGGATTAGAAAATTGCTTTTGCTAGAGATTTGAAAATAAATTGGTATCAATGCTGAGATGCATTTGTTAGGCTCAAATACCAGTATTCATGATATTATATATTTTTTTTTGCTAGTTTAGCGATAGCGAAGACCTCCATCCTATTCCTATGGACCTTTGTCTGTATGTGACCTTTGTCTGTTTTTGTACCCACTGCACAGGTCGCACGGTTTGACTCATCAACATGAAACTTCTTCTGTAGGTACACGTATAGACTTATACAACTTGGGATTTAATAGTTTTGGGGTCATATTGGTTGGACCATTTCTGAGAAATATATCAAAATTTCTGTAAGCTTCATAAGATTTGGCTGGGTAGCTTATTATATTAAACGTGATTGTGAAAAGGATTCTCAAAATTAATTTTCTTGAAAATATTTTTCCATGTTTACTTATTACGTTTAGATGAGGGGAAAGCTTCAACTTTTTAAGAATAGACGTTTCTTACAACTTTCAGAGAAGAAGATAGTGCATTTATAAAAAAAAAATTAGAAAAATCACTGAAAACTACTGAAAATGAAAAAAATTATACAAATACTGAAACAGCTAGTAGGTCGTCGTAGTAAGTAGTAGGCCTATATCAAATGTTGAAAAAATGTGTTCAAAGTTATACTAACTGTTCAAATAGATTCTAGAAAATGTCTATTGAAATTTGAAAAGATGTATGTAACGAAATTTGCACACTAGTTAGTCAATCATAAAATCTACAAATATATCGAACGAATGAGAAATTGCCAATTCATCACATCGCTTGAGTGAATTTTGTTTTGTGGATTTCAGTTGGCTGTAGAGTTAAGCTATGAATTATTGCTTAGTCTTCGTGATGAACTCACAATAATCATCAATGATTAATAATAATAATACCTCCTACTATCTTCACCAAAGTTGACTATATTTTACTTCACAATATCTTAAAATATAGTCCTTTATTCACTGATGACTATTCCTGCTGATATTCCAGTTTGTTATATTGTTTGATTTTGTGATGTGGATAGTTTCTTATCTAGCCATTGGAAGATATGATTTGCTCTGAGAATCCAACAAAAATAGTCGTTCCATTTCTGAATGTACCAACCAAATAAAAAGAAATAAGCTTTTAGACATTTTGATAGGAAAACGAGGGAGTCCGCGATCATTGATAAAGTATCTAGAGTCTGTCTACTCTAAGTCGTTGCTTTGTCAGACTTTCTTGATGTTAATGAAAATTGAGTTGAACCTAAATCAGCTATATCCTTCTTCGACGTGTCCGCTAAAGAACTGGTTGCCCATTTGGAAATTTCAGAATATAAATTAAATGTTGAAGCATATTCACTGAAAGTTTTCCATCTCTAGCAATTGACATACACCGTAAACGATGAATATAATATGGCATAATCGGACAAACCCAAGCTTGGAATTCAGTAAATGTCAAATCTGTTAACTGTGTAAAACAAATCATGCTCTCAAGAAATTTCTGCCACCCATCTTACTCCGGAAAAGCGAAATTAATAATTTCAGAATATTTGTTGTTGTCTGGTTAATTGGAATACGGTATCAATTTTCAATTATAATAAATAATCATATATTGTGAACGTATGTGAATAATCTCCACATACATTAACTAGTGAAAACGCGGAATATTCGTTGTAAGATGAGCGATATAGGCCTAGGACTATTTATTTGAGTGTAATTAAAAGCTATTGATACACCCCTAAGATAAGATACACACCCAAGATACACACCTTGATTTCAAAACCATTAATGCTCGGCCTTCATGTTCGATACAATTGTTGCTTATTTATTTTCTTTCAACGATATTATTGAGTTCACCTTCTGATCATCTCAATAGCTTCTTAATTGATTTTAAAAACTATAAAATGGCTGATCCGATTCATGTAAATCTTCGAAATAATGTATATCACCCTCATGTTTGAATTCCGTGAAAATTTGAATATGTTCAACAAATTTTCTCCTCCAGGTTATTCTAATGCCGGGTTTTTTAAAATAACGGAATAGTTTTCCTCAAAAGTAGAGCGCCCGAAAAGCGCCTCAAAACTATACAGTGTCGAGTCGAATGATGACATACATGTAGTCCTATGCCAAGTGTTAACAAAATGTGTGCATTCGTTTGACTTGAGCATACAAAAAAAGAGGTCGTTTTTCCAAGTACAGTAAAACTGAATCTTCACTGTGCTCACCTAACAACATAACTGCATTGGAATAAAAATAATATATCACCCACGGTAAACTAATACGGATAACTGTCATGCGGTGTGAATTTTGTCACTTTAGAATCATGATTGAAAGTCACTATCAAGTGACCAATTGGTAAAAACTTTCCGACCTTGAAATCAATTCGAATAATCAGTAATCATAGCAAACGATACATTTTATTTTTCTCAAACGAAATATTCATTATTAGTGGAGGTGCCAGGTATTGGAGTGATTTTTTTTTTTGGGGGGGGGGATAAACTCAAGGTTTTCTGTATCCTCCATTTTATTCAATCTGCCCTCTTGGTGATTCTGTGAGGCGTACAAAATTTCGAAATTTCAATCACATTGCTAATTTAAAACGTGAAATTCACGAATACCTTCGAATTAACCCAGTCAATTTTGACTCATATCTTACACTGACCATACTATACATTAAAGTAAGACGACGATCTAGATTGAAGCCATTAGTACGGACATGAGGACGAACACCCATTGGTCATTGCAGATTACTTCTTTGGCCGATTTGGTGTGACAGGTTCTATAGTAGGTATATATTCTATATACTAGAAGTCGACTACTGCTTTACTCCCCCATAGCGTGGACCGGAAATTGTGTCCACTGCCCAGTACCCCTTCCCCCTCCTGTCGGCAGAGAGTTTGTGCTGTGTCGTCACTTCCGGTTTCCGGAATATACTTCCAAATAGGTTCTGTAGTGACGATGCCTTGGAGTTGGCAAGATAGTTAGAACAGTAGGAATCGATTGAAATTTGTAAAACTTCCCAAGTGATAACTAAGATACTTGAAAAAATGATTAAACAATACTTTTATACAATCATGAGTATTATAACATTAAGCTGCTGTATGGGGTGATATTTTTCCTCCTCAGTTTCATTTCTTTTAAGACGTTTACTCAAGACTATAACCATCCAATCGTGAGAAATAACGACAATAAGAAGTATAAATACAAGGAATATGAGGGCCTGAGGGCCTCCCCGGTCTCCATAGCACAAAAATTTCCCATCAGGGTGATTATTTGTGAAAATATTGTTAATGTGTATTTTTATAATAATTTAGAAGATTCTTCTCTGCATGGTGTGAAGCAGTTTAGCAACAATACGTTCATCTGAAAAGCCACTACGATTGTTTATGCTTAGTTGACATTGAGAATGGTCACAAAATATGCATCTCGAGTTAGGCTACATAATTTGATTGCTCCTTGAGATATGTTCGTGAAACAACTACCTTCGGGCTGAACTAAGGATAAACAGTTCAACAATATGCGCTTGGCATACAAGATCAGGGAATCTCACGCCATTTTCTGTTGTGAATCAGGGTACCGGTAACAGAAACTATTTATTGATGAGCGTAGCGAAGTCTCCATCCCACTCTTATAGGGCTTTGTGTGTTTTTTTTTTTTTTTTTTTTTTTTTTTTTTTTTTTTTTTTTTGTTTGTAAGCACTCCACAGGTCGCAAGGGTTGACTGATCAACATGAAACTTTTTTTGTACACGCAAACTCATCCAACTTAGAACTGTATAGTTTTTGGGATGAATCGGTCGGACCGATTTTGAAAATCATCATCTCAAAGTTTTTAAAAACCCCATAAGATTTGGCTGGGCGGAAAATGTTGAAAAATAAAATCTCTCCAAATGGGATGAAATTTTCTCTAAATGTGTATACATGGATTTTACACATTATTACGATTTTTTAAGCAATTCTGATCAGTCGTTTTGGAGAAAAAAAATAAAATGACTGATAATATTCATAAAATATATCATAAAAATTATGACAGAATTAAGTTGTCG
Source organism: Brachyptera risi (assembly GCA_964007535.1). Classification (NCBI taxonomy): domain Eukaryota; kingdom Metazoa; phylum Arthropoda; class Insecta; order Plecoptera; family Taeniopterygidae; genus Brachyptera; species Brachyptera risi. The sequence goes on from OZ023326.1 coordinate 60,244,505, forward strand.
AGATTCACTGCTTTCTAGATTCAAGAGTTGACCAACAATGAAGTATTTTTTATATGCGTCAAGGTGTGTAGAATACCAGAGTCAATGAAGTGGCAAGAGTAGAACTTCTTTAACGACTTTTATAGCTTATTCAGATATCAAGGTGTGTAGAATACCAAAGTCGATAAAGTAGCAAGGGTAAAACTATTTCAAGGACTTTTATACCTTATTGAGATATCTCGCTCATCTTACAACGCATATTTCGCGTTTGACTAGTTTGTATCAAAACTGTTGTAGGGTATAGGTATGCTGATGCAATTTAGTTTTTCTGATAGAGGAAAAGATGTACTCAACCAATGTATCAGTTATCATCCTCATTATGACTATATCTACTGGTTATCTTGTATGTAACGGTTCAAAGTTTTTTTCAACTGGATTTTCCAAAGATTTTCTTGGAATTTTCAACTTTATTTTTCATTTCAGATTTTCAATATACTATTTCAACATTAACACATCAATCAATGATAGAAAAATTTGACACAATTTTGTGGGTGGGAGTTTCCCTCAACCACCATTTCCAGATGAACACAATTATTAACACAAAGTCGAATAATCAATACAAATCACAAACTGAAGGGAACTGGATATTATACAAAAATGAGCTGTTATCCACTTTTCACTTTGGTGATTGATTAGTTTGCTTCTCAAGAAAAAGTTTCACGAACAAGCTTAGATCACTTTTCAAATCATAGCGCTCATTTAGTCTAAAATGTAAGATTCGTGTACCGTGTTCAGTGCGTTGTGAGAGAAATCATTCAAAATAATTTTTCAAAATAGCCAAAGTATGCGTTGTAGCATGAGTGAGATATTTGCATGAAATATATTCGAATAATTATAATATATTCTTTCCGAATATATTCTTTGGTCGAATTATTGAATTTTCACTCTGTACCATGCTGCACCATCTACTTACTCCCCCCTTTCCCCTTCCCAATCACACTTTTTTGGAATTTAAAATTTTCTTCAAAGGTATTCAAATGAGCAATTTTTGTGTTGAAATATAATACAAAGAACTCGTTTTGCACTGCTACCGTTAATTAATTATTAAAATATAAATATGAGCTGGCCAATTTAGGCGAAGTATATATAGTAGGGATGTCGGCGGGTAGCAATTTTTGGAGTCGGGTACCCGTCATCATTACCCTAGTATTACCCGGATAATCAATTTTTTTAAATCTCAACTATGCTTATCTATTTTTCATTTAAGTGTATTTTATCGTCTTATTTACCATCTTTAGGTTACCATTATTAATGTTGCAACTATAAGCAGTCTGCTCATATCATATCACTGACCCTCTCAGCACAACATAATCTACCCAAACACATTGGCAGAGTCAACTTGAGTAAATGTGGCATGTCCCTCTTTTTTGTGAACAAAGGGCCATGTGTTTAAGCGGTGTTTAAGCTTTGATTAAGCGGTATGCAGAAGTGTTGGAACTGTGGTTGCTACCGTGTGCCAGAGTGTTGGAGGGGGGGGGGGGGGAGGAAGGGAGTTTTTATTCGTCTCTCGTCATAAGATCAGTTAACAGATAATATGGATGATAACAGATGATATCTATGGTCTAGCTAGAGAGTAGTAGAGGAGACCTACATTCTTTCGTTTTTCCCGCCACACAAGCGCGCTGTGTTCAAGAGTTATCTGTCAGTGAAAATGGAGAACAAAAGCTCGCGTTGCAAAAAGTGGCGGGTACCCGGGTAAAGAATATTGGAGTCGGGTAGTGGTGTATCCATACCCGATCCGGGTAGCCGGGTACCCGCCGACACCCCTAACAAATAGCCAGCACCCTCACATTCAAAATATACACTTTTTATGACATTGCTGAAATGTGTTCGTTTTGTGCTGAAATGTGCTGTAAAAGTCGTTTTGTACTGCTACCGTGTCAAAGTTATTCCACATTCATAGAGTGGGGAATGCCAAGTTGATGGTCAACCCACACATTCGAAATGTACTCGTTTTGTGCTGAAACGTCCTGCAAATGAAACGTTTTGTGCTGCTACCGTTTCAAAGTCATCAGTTATTTCTGTGATGTTATTAACTAAGTCATAATTCAGTTATATCAATTAATATAATTACATATTTATAAATCATAAATAATAAGATATAATATATTCTTATATTGATTTAATTCCCTCAATTCAGTACGGTAGGCCTAACTGCTTCACATCATTCAGAGAAGTATACCTTCTAAAACACTGTCGATTCATGATAAACATTTAAACAATTGGTTAAATGTTATTTGTATGTAACGGTACGCGGTGAGGTGAAATCGGAGGCAAATAAATCGAGTGGTACTACTACATACAAGCGATCTTACCTTGTTATCTTATCAGTCGAGTCAGTAGCATTTTCGACAGATATTGTCTGCATCTTATGATGCATTTGTTAATTTTACATCTAGCACGTTTTGTGTTTCATCATCATTTATATCTGTGAAATCATCCGGGCGGGAACTTTTTGCACTAAGAAGACTGGCGATATAATTTTTGCATCCAATTAATATCATCTTATTCAACTCTCTACAGACGTCATACGGAATTCATGAGGTCTTGTACTTCACGCTGCTTATGACACACGCGACTTGTCTCGTCAAAAAGTCCCTCCTTCCCCCTCCCCCTTTTCCCACCAGCCACTACCATGTAACAGTCACCTTAATTTAATTACTGAGACAACAGTTTCCGAAGTTTCTCCCCGTGGAGCGTATAGCCTGCAGTATGCCCTCCACATACATCGCATACACCTCACAACTTTACACATAAAGTCAAGATATTACACAAGTCTCGAGGGTTAGAAAATAGAAGGATCGGGATGTATGTATAGGCGTATATGAATTTACACACTCCTTAATCGGGGATACTGTGCTTACACTTGTTCTCTTGTAATTTGAGAGCTTTCTTGACTCCTTTGAATATCTTTGTCTTAGTATATGATGCTCTGTAAGATATCGACTGAATTTAATTTTAAAATTTAGTGGAGCGGCGCCTCGTCGGGAGCGAAGTCCCGCATTACACGAATTACTCCAATCACAAATAAAACGGGGCTTAAGAGTATTGTAATGTGTCTCTTTTAATTTTAACAGGAAGTGACATTTTAAAGCCAGGAAGAATTGCCCTTATTCCACCAATTATATTATACTGTCAAATTATATGAACAATTACCATTATAATATATTCCACGTCGATATTATAACGAATATATACAAACAATTTCAACCATACTAAATTCATTCATAATGCATACACTTTTTCAAATTATTAAAATTCACTCTGTACCATGTGTAGGCCTATGAATGTGTGTATGGGCCATACCCTAATAGCTAAGTCTATCTATTCATACAGTTCATGAAAATGTATTCCCGAAAAATTGTCCTTTTCCAAATTTGAAAGTTTTTTTAGATACATCATTCTCGATCTAATATTTTACATTTATTTCATTCATAGCCAATGTAAGATACCAACAT
>OZ023326.1:60253001-60420501 GCA_964007535.1 Brachyptera risi
CACGAGGGCGGACGATCTACATCAGTCAATTGTGTAGACAATCTATGTTAAAAATATGTCGTCAAAATAAAGACACAAAATGTAACTGGCGAGAATGGGAGAATGAAATCAATTATTTCGAATTTATTTGAAATTTTCTCTGAATTAGAGTAGTGTTAATTTTTCAATGATTTATATTTTTTCTTTTCAGAATAGAAAGAAAATGAGTGATGTTGTCAAAACTGAATTAACGAAGAAATGTGTAATAGTCGTTCTTCCATTTTGAATTCGAAGAGAGATTTGAAAGAATTTCAACTTTGTAATTCTCAAGCTAATAAGCGATGTCTATATTTGAAATTATATTTAAAAAAAAAAGTTTTTATATACCGTACCGGTATATATCAGACAACTTCACGATACAATCATGAAAGAAAAATAACAAATGAAAGATTCGTCTTTGCTATAAATTCTTTATATATTATATCCTACCTCCTTAGAAAACACTTCTGCAAACCCAAATAAATCAAACACTTTCCCATCAATAAAACATCACCAGCCCTCTATCAGACTTCAGTCATTCAATCACCTATGAAAGCGTTCAATGATGTATAAGTACGAGCTTGTTTTCTACTCATTTTGAAACGACTTTTTAAGTGTACAAATTTGTGAAATCGACTTGTAAATTCAACAGTTCTATACACCTTAGTTCAAGCTCATCAAATATTGATATTGAAGAGGGATGAAATAGATTGATACATTTTTTCTCTTAGTTTAACAACAGAGAGTTGCGTGGCTCAATTTGAAACAGATTCGATTTTTTCAAGGGTCTCGGGAAATCACCCAACTCAACTAAATACCTATTTGTGTCAAGGGTGTGGAGGAGTCGGTCTTGGGAAATTTCCCATTACTAATATTTTTTGTTCTCTTTTTTCGACTAAAACTAAACTTAGGCTATTTGTCAGGATGGACGACCATGAAGCGGTAATCGTATTTGGGGACGGTTCAATGTGTTTTCTTCAATACTGATAACCGTGGACTGGTGGACAGTGACTAAAGCATGATGAACCCGTTGAACCGTCATTCAAAGAGACCGGGGTTCGATTCCCGCCGTAGTCGAATATATTTACATACGTTTTTCGTGGTTAATGAAGTGAGAACCTCAATGACTCCTCAAGACTGATGGGAACGATCGTCTTCTTTCCATCATTACAACTGTCAGTATCAAAATTCCCTAGCCCTACTCTGGAATCTTAGACTACAATAAGTCAAAAGAGTAGTGATAATAATGATAATAACAACTGATTTACTCATCTATAATTACAAGCAATCACTTGATATTTTTTTTTTATTTCACTACTTTTTATGTATACAAATCTCTTGTTTACCGTCTTTAACAATGTATTTTCTAATCTCATCCAACTTCCAAATGATGTCACGTTCATTTGAATTAACCTCGCTTCCCCGAATGCGACTCGCCAATTTGTTAGTTTTCGCTGATAATTTGAACTCGAGTATATTCCCTTACAGCCAAAAAGTTCATTGTGTGACGTATCCAAGTCGTTAGTAGTCAGTTACAGAAGTTGCGCTTCCCCTGCGGTTACAAGGGGATACAGACCCGTAGAGCAGTTAGTCACTGTTGGTTGCATCCAGCGCTTCAAGGGGCAGGAGCGTTGGGGGATGGTGAAGGGAAGGAGGGTGCAAACCTCAACATAAAACGAACAAAGAGCGAGAAATGTTGCTGCAAAACTCTTCGATTCATATAGTTCATAGAATTTGAGACCGTCCAAAATATTACTGCCTAAAGTACTGACTATGATCTTTTGTTGAAGTAATATGTATGAGACCTATGATTTGATACATTTTCACTCTTAATTACTCATTCAGTCAACCATTTTCATTTTCTTTGTGCGTAATATTGTTCAGTGGATCATCAGTTGGTATTTATTAGTACTTTGTTGTACATGTTTTGTTCTCCAGTTTGACGTGTACAAGATTTTTTTGTCAAATATAAACTGATAAATATCAGTTATTCTGGTTGCTCCAGAATCTATCCAGAAAATCTATCTACATCTCAACATTAGGGCTATATGGCTCGCCTAAAACATTCACAAAGTCAAGTCATAGTCGAGTCAACACCTATATTTCATACTTCTGGTTCACAGATATCTTTTGTTCTCACAATAAGGTTCAAGTTCTATGTTCAACTATACCGACCCCCGATAATTCATCTAAATTTTATTCCAACACAAAAATTAATTACACACCTTCTTCTAAATTAGAACAGCGTCTACCATCAGCTCGACACATGAAAAATGCATGCAAATTTCCTAACATCTTTTCGGCTTCTCTCATAGTCCTAGAGTTTCTTTTAAACACCATGTTACCCCTCCATGAGTCTCCTTGCTACTCCGCGGGACGCCGTTGGGCGTAGTGCAGCGACTCTCAAAGCGCCGCGCACTTACATCACGCACACACAATAATACCTCGAAGTACAATCGATACACATCGATACCTATCGATACTTGTAGAGCATCGATTTTAAACCAGATCTGTTGTACAAGCAATGATGTCGTCTGCTAGATTGATCATTTTCGCCTAAGCGATGACAACCCGCGCGCCTTGGGAATCCCTACAGCGATAGGTCACGTGATTCGAGGATGCGCAGTATGAGTTGAAATGTTGAATAATTGCGTCGATTATGGTCGAATATCAATGTATGAACAGCGTGGCGTCGGAAGATTGAACATTCGTGTTGAGTTTCAAGCCCCTAGAGTTGAAGATTGTTTTTTTAATTTTTGATAAATTGATGGTTATAAACGAAAAAGGGTGGGAACATAGTACAAGTACAAGACTTCGATAAGGTTATTGTATTTGGCCATTTGTATTGTGTCATAGCTGATCTGTGATGCTGGAAAACAATATCGTTATGTGCACGTAATGTGTCAATTATACACACATCACGTGATACTTTCAGACCGCATCATCCATCGTGTAATATAAAAGTCATATAGTTTCAAAAAATTAATACTCAATATACATGATGCATCAAGTGGAACCAAAATAAAACAAATGTGCATATGTTTAATTGTGTATGCGTATGTTTATTTGAATGCTCATTTTTTAGCCAAAATATTTACGACATTTGGAGAAAAGTGGTAGAATATGAAGTTTAATATATGTAGGACTACTCGTATTATAAGTTCAGATTTAGATGATTGGATGCAGATGAAAGATTAGTAGTTTCTAGTGCCACACCAACAGCTATAAGCTAGGTCAATGAAGTTTGGATACATACCTTATGATATAGCTTAAAACACTATTTTTGTCAAGACATATAAGCTGCATACATGTCACTGACATAAGGCATTTTTTTTAAAAAGATATTTTGATTGAACGTTCTCGTTCTGCACTCGTAATCACCTAGAACTATATCGATTTACCTAAAAGAAACTAAATAGATTGATTGGTTTTCTGGAATCAACTTCATTCTCTCCTCCGTGCATCCAATAATTAAGTTTCCAGACGAGTGGTCTGACAAATAGCGTTCATGTGGAACACCCTCATGTTTAGCGGGTCGACACACACGACCGCTAATGCTGAAGGATAGGGGAGACGATCGACCGGAACTGCCAACGCAGGTGAATCATGGGATACTGTACAAGCAACATACAGTGCAACGGTTCGGATGAACACATTACCAAGAGTGCATTAGAGATGAGTAAGAAAAAGAACGTGAAGATAGAGTTAATTCTTAGTTGAGAAACATATTATAGAAACGCTATTTGTCAGAGAAATCACATTTTATTGACTTCTTCTATAAACATATCCTCTATATAGAGAACACAGGAATACAAACGAATAGATATGAGGACAGAAAATTGAAAAATCAATCTAAAGTGTTATGACAAGTTACGTTTTTTTGTGAAATGAGATTCAAATAAATTTAAAAATAGTTCCAATAAAATTGAATTGAATGATCATACACTAGATCATTATTTTGATTTTATCTATCTGAATAAACTGGAGAAAAATCGCGATAGACTTGCTTTTTCATTTTTTCAACACATGCATGGATGCGTTTTTATGCAATTGAGGTGGATTTGTGATAGTTTTTCATGGTGTTATATACATTATATAGTATTTGTGATACAGACTGAATTTTGTGGTAGAATGTCGAGAAATTCCATGTGAAATTTTCAAGAGTCCACGGGAGTCGATTTAGCGAATTATCAGTTTCTTGGTGATAACTTTTGAACGGTATGAGGTATCAAAATTCTAATACGTGATAAACACAGATAATTACGATAGCTACAAGATAATATAAGTTATAACTATTTAAGTCATGTCGCATAACTGTCAAGCGTCGACAGCTAAAAAATGTGTTTTTTTTAGCTGTCAACGCTTCACACTTATGCAACGTGACTTAAATAGCCATAACTTATATCATCTTGAAGTTATTATAATTACATGTGTTTCTCGCGCATTAGAATTTTGATACCTCATACCGTTCAAAAGTAATAACCAAGAAACTGATATTTCGCTAAATCAACTCCCGTGGACTCTTACGACTATAGCCATATCAGAGTGAGAAAAATCATCACATGTAGATCTCATATAATCTCTATTTAATTCAATTTCGTACAATAAACACAATCACAACTAACAAATATACAAAAACCGATGAAACCCTGAAAACGTTAGAACAAAGTCAATAAACTAACAGTTGATTATTTTTAAGTCGCTTCCGTGTCTCAGTCAACTAAAGAGCAGAATGAAAAAATGCAATTCAAACGAAGATAATAATTATTATTATGAATATAATGACAATAATGTGAGTGTGTGTTGAGAGAAAACAAAATATACCCCTGACGTGATGTGCAATTGTGAGAGTTGAAATAATAATATAGGTATACTGCTTTCGACTATAAGTGACGGTGAGAAATATTGAAAAAACATACATGAAAAATGTGTAGATGTAATCGCTCAGGGTTTGAAAGTATGACACGATCAAACAATTCATATATCTGCTATTGTGGTATATTTTTCTCAAGTGAAGAGTAAAATTAATAGAAATAGTGAGAGATAAGTGAAAGGTGCGAAAGGGTTGAGATGTTCTACAATCCAGTAAGGGTATATTGTGGTGTAATGGGATAGCAGGAGTAGGGGCAAGCTCTCACTTGCTAATTTCCGGGACGAGTAGGTAATTACCCCTCATGGTACGGAAGGGAAATTGAAACATTCGAGAAAACGAGATCACGAAATGCAAATGAAGAAAAAACTCCAAGTGAGAATATTCAAGTATATCTCTAATGTGAAAAAAAAGGGGAGAGAAAATGGGACAAACATGAAAAAAGAGAATTACGAAGCCATTAGGAACGTGAACTGGCAAAGAACATTTCCGGTTAAAAATATATAAAAACTGATAACACATCTAATTGAATTTTGTCTTTAGAAAATGCTAATTCAAAATACTTATCTCTGTTTCTATTCGTAAGAATGAGGATGCTGAGACTTTTATACAATAAAAAAACGTTCTGAACGAACGGCGTTATCAATGGAGCTGCATCTTAGTTTAATTGAAAGATGTATTGTGATAGTTGGTTGAATTTGCGTCTGCGACGAAGTTTACACTCTTGTGGACCGCAAAAGAGAGAATCCTACTTGATGATTAGGATCAAATATTTGTACATAGGGGTCTACATAATTATATAATTTATGAAGAAATGAAGGTGCAGGTAAGAGCCAAGAATTAAAAAGATGAATTAAAAGAATTGAACAATCACCATTCACAATTACCCCGAATAATTCACAGATACAATTGATTTTCTCATTCATTACATTTCATTTACTCTTGAATTTCTATTGAACATTGCAGTATATTGCCCCTGATTTCGGTCATGTCATTCAATCAATCAAATATCGAAAATCATGTACACATAACTTTATTTTCCCTTCCATATTAGTATCAGAATTATCACTTTATGATAGTAATATTATAAATTATTCTTGCATCCTGATGCCTGATGATTTTTCTTTCAAAAGAAGAAAATAATATAAAGTCAATTGGTCAGTTTGATCAATACGTATAAGCTCAGTACCAACTATACAGGTGCTATTTAAAATTATTTTGATATATTTGTTTGATAAGTTATAAATGGAAATTAATTGCTACGTTTGCAATTGATACACGAGTTACAAAGGCAAATCTTTTAATGTGGATTAAAATAATGATAATGGTTGGTGGCTATTGGCTGGGGAAGGGAAAGGGAAGAACTGGGGTGATGTTAATATGAAGAGATATGACGTAACTCGAACCAAGAAGTTTTGAAGAACTGAATGCGTAGAACTGATAAAAAAGAAATTAAAGAAAAGAAGAAAGGGAAAGAAAATGCTCGTGAAGACGGAAAAAAAGAATTTGTTGGATTTGACAGATTCAAAATCGCCTGCAGAGACTTTTTTTTATCAAGATGATGTGCGTAAGCGGGTTGGGGAAGGAAGACATAAATCCTGTTCTCTCTCTTTATGACAAGAGTTTACTAATTACGTCAGCGATCTGAATCCCTCCCCGCCCAACCCCACCTCACACAGTCACCCTATCACCCTCCCCCCCCCCCCCCCCACCTCATCCAAATGGAGTTTCTATGTCATTACACCCACATCTCATTTCCTCTAAGAAAAATACGTTCAATTGGCAAAGAAAAATAATTTCTTCTCTAATCTTTAGAACCAGAACTTTCATATTTTCAAATTTTAAAAAGATTCGAAATGAATTATTCTTGAATAAGATTGACTACCCGACTGAAGTTAAAATGAAAAGAATCAAATCCCGTATAATTTGAGCAAACAATTCAAAATTCACGAATTCTTCTTCAGTCAAGTCTTCAGAGACGAGCTACATATTTCTCTCAGAATCTTATATTATGATATAGAAGATGGTGAAGTGAAAAGGCTAGATAGGTAATGGGAACTCTAATATGAATGGGAAATGATAGTTTATTATAGGAATAATTAACTCTACCTAACTAAAAAGATGTGCATCATTGAACTAAGAACGAGGAGTCAAGTTTACCATCATATTCTGCGGTTTGCTGTTAGAATGTTTCAAAGTTTGCTTGAAGTTTAGAAAATCTGTGTCTGACAGTTTAGTTGAACCAAATTATGTAATCAACTTATATATTTTAGATAGTTTTCCACTGAAAACCCATCCCTAAATGTGGAAAAAAACTCGTTTTCTCAGAATTTTAGTCTGCAGAATTTCTTGTTGCTCATCCAGAGTACACTTTTTTCCACCCTCCAAAAACATTCACGTAAAGTTCTGTCCACAGCAACCATGTTTCCCATTATAATACACCTGGACGGATCGCCCTGATCACCCCTTAGGGACACCATTTAGGGGTAGGTGTAGAGGGGAGGGCTATGATGGATAGGGTGGTGAATGGGGTGAGATGTCAGCCACCCACATCACTCAGTGTCTTTCAACCACCACAACATATTGTCAACAATACCCGCGTCATCGGATTATATGCACTATCATGCTATTATCGTGTATATAGTGGAGTAGACTGGACTGTTAACGCTTCACTTGTGTACTATTAGGCATACACTTAATTGTGATTATTATTTATATTATCATTATTTTTATAATGGAAATTATAATTGTTATTATCGAATCTTTATCAGCAATGAACGAAGTACGAAGAATGAAGTTCTATAAGAATGAAGTATGTTACAAACATATTGTTGAACACTAAAAACTAAATAAAAAATCAGAACTATAGTAGAAAACAACAACAGTTGGCTTGTACCTTGTCAAACATATCATTTTCCAATCAAATTCTTCTTCATAAAGAAGAAGGGAGATAATTCTGAAGAGGGAGATAACGGTCGTCGTCTTAAATGAACATGAGTCTAGTACAGTTGTATTAGTTACATAAGAGTGTTCGAAATGGTTTATTCTTGTTATCATCAAATGTTGTATTGACAATCAAGAAGTACATCTGAAGACTTCTTGGCTTGGAAAAGAAATCTTTTCCGACCGTTATGCCTATATAAACATCATGAGTGAGCTCCATATTGAAATTCCTTCTTTCTCCGATAGAAAGTAATAATCAGTTTTGAGTTTAAAATTTCGAGGTTTGAAGTTTGTTCAAATTTCAAGCATAAAACAAGTGACGAGTGGAAATGATATGCTAACAAATTGGAGGGGTATATGAAAAATAAACTTATTCGATCCTTACAGCAATTAATGTTTCCAATTATTTTTGAAAATTGTAACTTGATTGTGGAGAATATTGACTCCTTTTGAATGGGGTTTCTATTTTGTTCAACTTTCATGTTCAATGTTCAACAATCATCAACTTTCATTGTTAAATTGTAGGTGAAAATGTAGAATGCTAAAATATGATTTTTTCTCTTTTTTGAAAGAAATATTGACATTTTGTAAAAAATGATTGAAAAAGAGATAATGAAAGGATTAGGAAAGAATCAGAGGAAATATGGATCGATTCAGTGAGGATGGTTGATATTTTGCAGTGATCTGAGACATTCAAGGATTCAATTATATCTTCCGTAATTTGTAAATTTTTTCAGTTATAGGCTTATCTGTTCCGTTATTTTATACATACTAGATTCTAGATCATATCTAGATTCTAGTTTGAACATTTCGTTGAACATGTATGAATTGTTTTTCTTTCAATCATATCGCTCATCTACAATGATCATCTCTTCTGTCATTTTGCCATAGTTTTATTTATATATTTTATAATTTTGAATCAAAAATTATTTTGAAGCACAAACCGACTTTCCTGTTAGGTTCTTTCAGTTGTCAGTGATAACGCAGTAATGTTTTTCGTATCAGTTCGTCTATTCTTTGAGGAAACTATTGTAAGAGTAAAGTAGACTTCCCTCTCAACAATGGCGGGCGATTATGTTGAAAGCATTGCGCGTGGTAATGGTGTGATATCTGGCCCGCTGACCGCCATCTTGACATTGACGTACTGCCTCACTCTAGCTGAATAGCACAGAACGAGGTGAGAGAGAGGGTGAGTGGGAAAAAATAGAGTGAGTGAAAGAGAGATAGATAGAGAGAGAGAGAGGAGAGAGAGAGAGAAAAGAGAGACAGGGAGAGAGAGAGAGAGAGAGAGAGAGAAAAGAGGGCAGGGGGAAAAAGGGGGCAATTCAAATCAAACGAATGAAAAGGAATTTAATCTGAAATGAGAAATTAAGATTCGATCATTTCAACCATTTGCGTGGTTCTATAATGCTCACGTTTTTTGTTGGTCAAGTGGAGGTGAAAATTAAGTGTTCAAGTAAAAATTGAATAAATACCAGTAATAAAATACGGAGAAATTCAATATTTATTACGATGGTGAATAGGATATAGGATTATCAAACGACGGAATAATTTAGGCCTATATGGTACATATCTATACAAATATTAATTCTTTCACTTGGATATTTTTACAATTTAATAACTTCTAAAGCTTCTGAAAATCTGCAACATGGGAGTACAACTTAGAATTGTAAATACATTTGATGAATTTATTAGCTTCAACTCCCCACAAAAACAAGCAGGTATTTGTGATAAAACTTATGCTCAAGTTCAAATCTTTTAGAAACCTATATGTCTAATGCACCCACGCCATTTGATTTAGTATAATATGTAAACTGAAAACATTACCACCGTCCTTGAAAAATATGTAGGGCCCAGGCCTACATATGCGATAATTTTAAAATTTTAGTAATCAAGAGCTGGAAAGCGTTCGATAAGGACTCAATCTTTGCGTACCATCACGCGCAGAGTTCAGTACGTTATTCGACCAAAATTTTGCATAATCGTGAATCTATAGTTCACTTCTGTCGAAACAAATGAGTAAAAATCATGGTTTAAAATTATATGGTTGTGAGAACGAATTAATAATCCGAGGTGAAAGATTACACCCCACATTCAGTGGACACCTGTGACAATAATATCTAGACCTAACATTCTGCTACAATCATCAGAATCCAACTATGGGTCTACAAAAAATTTTTCAACAACATTAAAATAAATTTAATATCGCAGAGCACAACATCACAAAAGAAAGGGAGCACGTAAAGTTACTTTTCCCATTTCTCGACGAATTTTCCCAAGTTATATAAAGTACACCTAAGCAGCGTTTTCCACTCCCAGCCCATTCGTTGTTGCCATCTCTCAACCTTGACTGACAGTTTCATTTGAGAGATAATTTATTCGCCGCCTCGAGCGCCATGCACCATGCATGTTTCTCACAGTTTCTCACTTTGGGGACCGTCACCTTATTATCTAGGAAGCTGTGCATTTATAGCTACTGTCTTGTTAATAAAATACGAGATTGGCAAAGGTGGAAGAGAATGAAAATGTTTGAAAAGGTCTTCTTTCGCTGTGTAAACCGCAAGGCGTATGTGGATATCAACAGAATAATTGTACAATATTTGGCAACTAAAAAATTTCGCAACATCTTTATAGATGTATTGCTTTTGGAGTATGTAGTTGTCTTAACAAATCATAATAAAATAACGTCATAACTATACACATAAAACGGTGATATTTGTAATTGTTATATTTGTAGATATTGGTATATTGGCAGTTTCCTACATGAAGGTCTTTCAAGCGTTCCCAGTATATTTACCGGTAGCTGAGGCCTACATTCAAAAGACAGGACAGGACATACAACATTTTTATAGACATATCAATTAACTGAATTGATAATATTATAAAAAAAATCAAAAGAAAGGGCTCTAGTAATATCACAGAATTAGTATTGTTAGAACCAATTCATTCGAAGGATTTATTATTTTTACTCGCGTGAATAAATTCTAAACCATATGCAGTATGTGATCTATATGCTGGCGACGCGAGTGTGATGTAAATTAGTTGAAAGTGGTGTTAACTCTTACAAGATGCGGCACGTGCACGAGTTGACAATACCACTGATTAACATGTTACACTCTCTGGAGATGATGTCACGACACGTCAATTAAAAACCAAAACAGATACATAGAGAGAAACATCGCCTCATACTAATCACGAATCAGTGTTTCAACCAATGTCAATGAGTTATTAACATTATTAACACATTTGGTGATGATAGGGTCTGATGTGGGTCTAATGGTGCAAACATACCATTTTTAGAGCCACAATTGGTTGAGAATGGTGTACATAGGAAGAATGAGTAGCCTAATGAAAATTATGATTTTTCTATGTTGAAAGAGCTTTTTTAAAAGAAATATTAAATTCCTCAAAAATTTAAGAAATATCAATGTTCATATTAATATTAGGATCCGGCTTTTTGAATGGTCCTTTGAAGAGTCACATGGGCTTATAGACTGATTAGTAAATTATATAACACAGATAAACAAGCGCTATAACAAGTAAACAGTTCATCATATACTGCTTTAACAAGCCATTCAACAACCGCAGCTCAGAAGATCAAGAATACATTTCCCAATAGCCTGTCAAATAGTCACTCAATTGGAAGAATCGACAGAACAGTCAACGAAATAACAATGGTAGGACCTAACCAAGGAAGATAAGCAGTTAGTAGTTGATTAACTTCAAACGAATCAATGAAATACCAACCTTATATTTATCAGCTATCAATTTCAATAAAATATAGCATTGATATTCCTTATTTATCAATGCCACTCTTTTCACTTTTGCTACTTTTTTTTATAGATGACTTTGGATTAATAAATATATATAATTTAATATTCATCATATATGATATATGAGTAATTGAGTATGCCTACATGGATTTCTGTTGAAACGTACCGTACGTATAATGTTGATTGGGTGGACATAAATATCACTGAAAAAAGACCGCCTCATCTAGAAATCGAACCCTGTACCTTTTGACAAGTCAGCAACTGCTTTTTCCATCTGGGTTAATGATACAGATATCTCTAAATGATTTTAGTTGTAGGCCTATAGGTTTTAGAGGTTGGACTGATGGAGGTTGAGAGATACGTTCTACCTATTTGAGAACTACTACACCATATGATAAACTATTTGCACCTATTACACCATTCTCTGGATAAGCTTTGAGTAGGTGGGATGTGAGTACATGGTATCATTTATGTATATATATATATATATATATATATATATATATATATATATATATATATATATATATATATATATATATATATCAAATATACATTTATATTATATTATATTATATTATATTATATCATATTTATATATACATTTATATATTATATATATATATATATATATATATATATATATATATATATATATATATATATATATATATATATATATATATATGTATATATTGATATGTATATCAAATTTGAAAAAATTCGTACTACTCTGCCTTATATATTTATATGTACACCGACACTTTTTGATAGTGTCACGCAAATCGAAGCTTAAAAATGGAACTGTTCAAATGTTGTATATTCCGTGTTCATGATATCGTTAAATCAATTCCTCCAAATTGACTAAATGCAAAGTAAAAATACAAATATCAAAGATAAAAAAGTAAAGTAGAAACAGCCGAAGATTTAAAATCTACTAGCTTATATGCAAGACCTATAACCGGTATAAAACCAACGGCGAATAGCGCATGATAAAAACAAGTGTTATTCGTACGTGGACATCCGTGATGTAGGCATATGAATAACTTACAGCCATAGGTGGACGTGCCGTGTCGACCGCTCCGGATCAAGGCAGTGCTGTCAGTGGAGGACGGATCAGGACAGCATCGACAGCGTGACGCGACCAAGGCCGTCTGTGAAGCTTCCGTCTAGCTGAAGGACACAAGTCACCTGACTAATCCAACAAAATTATAATTTTAATTATTTTGTATATCATTATATGTAATAAATTGAGCAACACAATGGGTTGTAACCATTAATTACATCAGGATTATAATTGGGAAAAATGTAAATTATATGAAATGGTTTACACATGTAATAGTGAACTATCAGAAATTAGTTATCCGGTACTACTACCGTATACCGATTAGTTATCGGTCTATTAGTATAGCGGGTGGTATCTTCACATCTTATCTTGGGATTCACCAGCTGACGAATGATCCAAGATAATGGCCAACCAATACTTATTCATCGAATATCTTATATAAACACGATCCTGTTGGCAGTGATCATGGTGATCATGGGTTTTATGTTATGCATTCTCGAAATCTACACCTTAGTTTTGAATCATATCTGCTGATAATTTTGAATGGATATTTGATCTGAAAATGATGAGCATATATTTTGTTTCAAATTTCCATGGTCCGATTCTATGTTGAAAAATGTAGTAATGTGTGTATAGACCCAATTCGAAACCTAAAAAGACTCGACTTTGGTTTTCTAAATGATGTTTTTGGCTGAATATACGAGCAAAGATGAGACGGCTATAGAGGCCCTTGTCATGGGTCATAGTTTGCCATATTTTGCTATTTATTCTCAAGTTATTACTTGAGTTGATAGCTCATCCCAATGTTAAAATCAGATGGATTACAAATGCATTATCACTTGCATGTAAATTACACATAATCTGCATACATGACAGGAGAAGGACATCAAAAAATGACGGCCATGTTTTTGCCAAAAATATCATTGTATGGCCACTCTCTATCTGATTAAATATATGGCTCCATCAGACTCACTGAGGGAAAAGAATAACAGTCAATTTTGACAAATTGCTTGGTATAATAATAATATAGGTCCAATACATAGCAATAATAAGGTATAGGGTTCACTAATAAGAGATGAACGTACATAAAAATGACAGCTTTCCTGTAAGTATCGACACAATGGCGTATTTGGAATATTTAACCTCCATGCCAAGTCGTATAATAAATCAATAAAGGATGTAACTTGTACACACTGGCGTCTATAAAGACGTCGAGCTATCCTACATTTGAATAATATAACTGATTGCATATTCAAAACATTTAATTTATATTCCAATCGCTTTTTTCAAACACTTAACAAGGAATCAGGCAAATTGCCAATTGCATATCATCAAATTACTTGCCAGAAAAACTTCCTGAATTTGTTTAAAATTATTTCGTTGATATCAGTTCGCAATTCATTATTCCCAATTCACGTCATAGAAAATACACATAAATTACGACATTTTGATGGCATGGTATAAGTTACCAGTTATACATTTCCGGTATCAATTATCGAACAAATAATTATTTTCTCTCATTTCAGAATAAGTCATGCTGAAAACATAAAAACCTTCGATACTGAGGTGTATTGATACAATATGTACAATACCTAATAATATGTAGCCATCATTAATTTTATTGAAAAAATCTTGACTCGACCCAATTTAAAATGTATAATTGACTATAATATATACGCACGAGATTTATATACAGCACGAGGTGAATGTTGTGAATTATTATGAATAAAAAATTAATGAATCGTTGAAAATCTATACAAATCAATATAGGCCTATCAATAAAGTGTACAATTTTGGTAATTTTTTTATTTCAATTAATTTCTTCATATATTTTACGACGACTTGATACAAATTAATATTTGTTCTGCAGTACAGTTTTGATGGGGATGGGAAACGTGAAATGGTTTGGCTCAAATTGGAAACAAATACAGATTTCGTTACATAATACAACATCAAATAGAAATATAATATAATAAAATATTAATCTGTATTAAAATTGCTCAACTTTGACAAACAATTCCGATGCAATGCAGCTATCAACATCACCCCTCAACAAGTTGAGTGTTACTGAAGTATGTATAGAACTAACGTTATTGAAGAAAGTGGACCTGCCAAAACCATCTGTGCCCCCCCCCCCCCTCCCAACCAGACCCTTCTCCATCCCCTTCAACAACCCCTTCAGCCTGTAAGCCAGGGCAGGGCGTACCGACGCTGCATGGTACAGGCGTCGCATAGCGTCGGCGTCGCCATTGTAACTCTCAATTGAAGTACATTCCATGCACGTTCATATGGCCATACAGTTACTCAACGTTAAGTCCCACATTTATTCATATGTATTATATATGTATCTATACATAATATATAGATTCTTTATGAACATACATATATATATTTATGAATATATTATAGATATATATATATATATATATATATATATATATATATATATATATATATATATATAATATACACATATATATATATATATATATATATATATATATATACATATATATATATATATATATATGAGCATATATGTATATGTATATATATATATATATACATGTATATATTTATATATATATATATATATATATATATATATATATATATATATATATATATATATATATTTATATATATATATATATATATATATATATGAATATATGAATATATAGGGCCCACATATATAATATATATATGAATATATATACATATATATATATATATATATATATATATATATATGTATATTTAATATATATATATATATATATATATATATATATATATATATATGAATATATGAATATATATATATTTATATATATATATATATATATATATATATATATATATATATATATATATATATATATATATACATATATATATATATATATATATATATATATATATATATATATATATATATATATATATATATATGTTTTATACACACCAAGTAATAAATAAACACTAACTAATTTGATACAATGCGAATGTCCCAATCAGTGGTATCTCTTTAAACAAACTGTTCTGAAGGTTGACTTATTCGCTACATGGAACTCTTCAACTGAGCTCTGAAGAGCAACAAAACAAATGACAACATGAAATAACGACTTGAAAAGCGTTTTAGTAGCTTCAAGGGTGGAGTCGCTTAAGATACTTTCCAGAGTGTCTGCCTATTTTATTTTACCATGTTGGCAGCAGTTCAGAGTACATTTAGAAGTTCCATGTTCCTATAAACATAAAAATATACAAGAATTGTTTCATTGGATAAGCGAAGAGAGGACTCAATTAAACCATACTTGAAAAAAACGTTTCTTAAAAAAAAAAGAAATATAATGTTATGAAACTTGGCATACATATTTTGTACTCTGTAGGCCTATAGTTTTGAGGTACTATCGGTTGAACACCTTTTGAGAAAAATAATTCCAATTCAATTTTTCAATAATTCAATTTGGAAACCCCCATAGAATAACACAGAGAGGAAAACAAGAGAAAAATAGAATCCGAATGAATTCAAAGTTCGACCTAATGATCCACATTATTCCATAGGCTCACATGAATCGGAAAATACGTTTTGAAAATTTTTAAATGAATATATACTTTCTTATACGTTTACCTAGAAAGCTTTTGAAAGAGGAAGAACCAATTGGACCCAATTAGTTCGTAGAGCGATTGAAATCATCAATAGGTGAATCAGGTATGCCAGTGAGTTGATAGATACAAAATAAAGGTACAATTTACTTGACCATTTTCCAGTACACTTCATATTAAATGTCACATCCCATAATAAATATGCTGCATTTTCCTAGTATAGATGAATAGAAACATATGTACCATATCTAAAAAAATATAAAGCAAATCAGAATAAAATTTATTATTGAATTTATTTAATTTATTATTACGTACCTATAAAGCAATTGATTTTTTGAATGTGATATTTCTTCAAAATGAAAAAAAAATCTTGTCTTATAATATTCTCATAAGTGTTCAACTGTGTAAATATCTGGTTGAACATCTATACTTCAAATTTGTTAGGTAATTGTTCTCGTTGTTCATATCATTCATCCCGACTGTATACTTTCTGTGGTTTAGTTCAATGTTGAATATCCAGGAAATTATCATTAATATTTATACAGTGTGTTTTTTAATGACATAATTCATTATTTCGTGTGGGGTGGTAGGATCGCCCTTGTAGTGGAACGTTCGTCCGGAAGATATTTTGTACCTAAATTGTCATACTTGGACTTGAACTTGATCAAGGAACAACGACTTTGTATTGAAGGGAACCTATCCACAGCGTAATATTTTTCAGTGTCAATATAACATATGAACGATCGCAGTGACTATTCGTTTAAACATATTGTGGTTTAAACATACGAGTAATGAACGTTCTGACGTTACTAACGGACTCAAATTATACATAGAGTCTTCTAGATCTGTGCTTATGTCTGTGCGTCCTTCCGTCGATCTGTCTGTCTAGCCAGTAACCCTGCCGCAGGTTGTTTAATCCCCCGTCCCCTCTCCTCATAACCAACCCACTCAAGGAGTTTCGTCGACTGGGAACCATGTGAGTGTAGGAAATTGGCGCGTAATTGTGTTTATTCTTTGTTCACATCACACAGCGGAGGACTGCGTATATCATTCGACAATGTCAAGTCATGTGCTTCTTCATTCTGTCCCTCATATGTCAGTGTCTACGATACTCTCTTTCAGGTCATTCCAGGTCATGTTTTACTTGACGGGTCCCACTAGTTATACTGAGGAACTTTCTCGGTCGACCAGATTGGCGAGGCTGGTGACAGCTGACCCTTCATTGAGGGTTGCTTTGGTTTTCTGGTCTCTCATGGTGTCTCAACTTAGCTCTCAATCTTGTTCTAATTTACAGTGCTGGCCTTGAAAAAATCGAGCGCTGCGATTCATACAGTGAAGAATTTGGTACTATGAGTCATCCCTTCTGTGACCCTCTAATATTGGCATTTCATGTCACTGTTGGTTGGAGCCGACGTAAACATGAGTTTGTTGAACAAAGTTAGTTCCTTGTATCACTACTAGTCTACTCACGATCGGTAATTCCATAGATTTTGCGGTGAATTGGTACATAATCTCAACATTGGTGAGATAGGGAGGAGAGACTGGTGATAAGAGACCGGCAAACTAACATAACTATCAATGCATTTTGCCTCTCACATAGATAACATTATTTTCGGAGAACCGAAAAGAGTATAGGCCTACGAACGAAAGTTTGGTGGTACTTATTGGATGAAGAAAGCAAAGACTTCCATTCAGCTCACAGGAAAAAATCGGCCTTCATTTGTATGTTGTTTTTTCTCAATTTTGTACGCGGCATACTCTTTCTCTTTCTCTTTCTCTTCCTCAAATCGTTAGCCTAACAATTTTCAACTATTAACAATCTAAATCGTCAGTGTCAAAGTCGATTCTTGTTCTAAAATCTTCAATGTTATAGATTGTTAATATAGCTTGTTAAAGTTATGACGCATTTTTTACTGTGCATGTTTGACTTCTTTGATTACAAATTATAATCCAATTTACAAATTCCATTCATAACTCGAATTCATAGATCCTATACAAGAATAAAAGAGTCTCTCTATCTAGAAAGTAATGCCAATTGGAACTTATTTTATTTCATTATCGCTAGTTTTCCTCTGAATATTCAGAATGAAAATCATTCATAGTTATTTATTCATTCAGTTTTAAAGGGTGCATGTAATCTAACCTAAACATAATCCAAAGAGGGCAAATGAAACCGACACAATCAACTGATATGAGGACGTTGGCTATACGTTCCGTCCACTTTTGACATCAAAGAAGCAGGTTGAAAACAACATTGTTTCTCAAAAAGTAAAGTAGTTTCTAATTCCTCAATGTACGCCCAATGATCAGAAATAATTCACCCAGTTGTGAAATATTGGTGATATTCAACATTGGATGATCATTTACAAAATGATTACGTGAACGCCATTTTCTAGTCTTTTAAAATTGTAACAATAGGGATCAGTAACGATAGGTAACGATGTGGATCTATAAGATAATATCAATTAACGATCAACTTGTAGATCATAGTCTTTAGGAAATGGAATGATGGAATCCCACTTTGGATATTACAGATCTATGAAGACGTAAATATTTTCAACTCAGCAGTTACACATTGTTTTTACATTGTTGAGTTAGAGATTGAAGAACGAGAATCGCACCGCAGGTCAGTTAAAGTGACCAATCAACATGAAACTTCTGTACATTGATGTAATACCAGAATATGTTGGGATTGTTAGAAAAACAAAAGACAATTTGGAGAATTCTCATAGGAATAGCACTGGGTAGAAATTTCAATTTTTCAATTTAATCCTTTTAATATGAAATTTAGGCCTAAATGTTGATATTGTTTACCCATATTTCTACTGAATTGAAAAAAAAATGAAATCGGTCGTTTTCAAGAGATTTTTTTTTTTTACTATTTAACAAAAGAACATAGAACATAGAACATAACATGAATGACCATTTTGCAAGAATGACAAATGTTGAGATCAGTTTGTCGATGACTACAAGGCTATGAGTTTCAAAGCTATGAGTTTTGAGAGTAAGATGACATAAATGAACAAATGTATATAAATAAGGAAGGAGGCTTCTAATAATCAGAAAATCAAGGTGTGTGTACTAGGTAAACGCGTTGTGGGATGAGCGAGATATTTATATGAATCATAATCGAAGACGTTACATACCTTGACTCCTATAAAATATACTTGACTCTGCAACTGTCGAGCTAGAAAGCCATGAATCTCGGCAACATAGTTCTGCTATTATTTCTTTTTAGTTGATACATGAAAAGCAATCATTATATTACTTTCTTCAGAACAGGTGGTCCGATTAGGATGAAAATCTGTAATAATGTGTACCTTTCATGTGAATTCACTGAAAATTTGAATATCGAAGGAGTGATTTTTTTTTTAATTTCCTGCCCAGCTCCAAAACTGTACAGTTCCAAGTTTGATGAGAAAAAATTTCATGTTGATCAGTCGACCCGTGCGATGTGTGTAGTGCTTCAAAAAAAAAACACTGAGAAAAAAGCTCCTTAAACGTAAGATGGAATTCTTCGCCATCACGCATCCATTAAATATTTCGCCCATCTTACAACGCATACGCTGCGTTTTTCTATAGTTGATATTGAAAACCTTCTATCAGTTATTCTCTGATAGTTATCCCGTTCACCGAGCCTAATATCAACCAAACTTCATCATTCACCATCTACATATTTGTTGTGCATCCCAATGTCATGCTGAATAGAATGAAACCAAATCCTTCTTGTAGCAGCTCTAGGGGTGGAGCCGTGCAGAAGAGTAATTGTCTTACCACGATTCTCTACTAGCTGATAAGGAAATGTATCCAGCATGCCGTGAAAACAACTCGTATTGAGCACAGAGAGCTATTAGTAGGTACGTGACGTCACGTATTGTTATCACATGAGCGCTGATAAGGGAACTTGCATGGGAGTTGACACGGTGGCGTTGATTCTCTTGGGTGGTGCGAATTATTGGGCTTTATTCACAACACGGTGCCCGCGCGGTGCTTTTCATATTAGTTTTTAATTGTGGTGATTTGTATGCTCATTACGATGAACTATCGGCAGACATTCTGGGTGTTTTTTAGTTGTAAGGTGAACGTGAGGGTTTATTAATTAGTATACAGGTTAATAAAATTCAGCACAAAAGAGGTAAAAGTAGGGAGTTTTGAAAAATAAAGGTGTAATTAAAAGTAATTGCTACTGATTTTTTTTTGTGATTATGTAATTTTTATATATATATATTTTTTTTTTTTTGTAATTCATTATGAAAGGTATAGGCCCACTCGAATCATATTCAATGTCAATTTTTATTTCAATTCAAGATATAAACAAAAGACTTCTCTCCAATGATGTTGCTTATTGCTGAAAGAGATATATAACAATGTTTCAATATATTGATTAGTTGAGCGTATAGCGAAGACTTTCATTTCAGTTACCTATAATATTCGGGCTTCATTTCTCTGTTTTTCTAGTTGATTGTGATATACAGGTCGTGCAAACAGGCCAAAGGAAGTAATCAATCGACTTGATACTTTTCCTGAGCTTGGTGTGATACCAGAATAGGCTGGGATTAGTTTGAGCCAAATCGATTGGACGGATTTTTGGAAAAAATCGGTAACTCTGGAAAATCTTCATAAGAATATCACTTGGAAGAATTCTCAATTTCTTAATTAAATTCAATCATTTGAAAATAAAAGTGTATTTACTGTTGATACTGCCCCAATACATATAGAAAGTTATACCAAGTTTTAAGAGATTAGGATTGATCGTTTATGAGAAAATAAATAAATATAATTATTAATTATAACTTATTATAAATAATTATATTGGAAAAATGACTCTATATATTGAGATTCGATGGAGACCATCAATGACAATCTACAGTTGAAAGAATGAAATGAAATGAATGAATGAATGAATGAATGAATGAGGAAGTCTCATAACAATTTGGAAATCATTGGTGTGTAGGTCTATATAACTTTCGAGTTGATTCTGAATGAATATCTCACTCACGTTACAACGCTACCCTGCGTCTTCCTAATTGAACGAGCGTAGCGAAGACTTCCATTTTACTCACCGAAAAGAATCGGACTCAATTCGTTTCTGTTTGTCTGTTTTTTCTGTCTGTTTGTTTGTTTGATTTGATTTAATTCGTTTGTTATTGTACGCTTCGTGCAGAACAGGCAAAGTAGTCAATTTTAGACTCGAAATAGGCTTGGTTTTACCAGTCAGCCTGTTGGATATATCATTTGTAGTCATTTAAAGATACCCCGATTGGATATTCGAATTTGACTACAGTTCTAACAGCCCTGTTGATTGGACGGTATGATTTCTGACGTCATAGGGGTGGAGACTGCGAGTCGTCAATTGACTTGACACTTTTTCTGAGCATTGGTGTCATACCAAAATAGATTGGTTTCGTTTTTGAGAAAAATCTACTCAACGGTTACTCCAGAAAAAATCGGAAACATTGGAAAATTCTCATGAGGAAAGCACGAAGAGAAATTTTCAAGTTTGAAATTTCATCCGTCTGACACGAAATGATCACAAAATGTTAATATTGTTCTAATACATATTTCTACGGAGTAAAAAAAAAATTATTCGTTTTCGAGAAAATAAGTAATTATATTGAAAGGAATAATTTATTTCATTTTATATAGTTAGTTCGCCAATGAAATTCCACAAGTTGATGTTGAAGTAGATGTTGGTAGCGATGAGTTATAAGAATGGAATTTTTATGGAATTTTTAAGGAATAAATGAGAGAGGCATTATAATCATTCGAAAATCAAAAGATGTGTTAGCTTGCGTGAATATTCTATATACATTTTTCGCTCATCTATAACAACGCATACGCTGAGTTTTCCTTAGTTATTGTTATTATTCTAGATATTTGCATTCGTATATTTATTACACGTATATAAAGTTATCAATTCATTATCGAAAAGGGAACACTAGATCTATAAATAGAAAATATAAATATATCAAGTATGGAAGTGGTACCCTACTATGTTAGATTCTTGTAGAATTTTGACAATGTTCGTTCACTTCTCTTCGGCGATAAATATGTGAGATATTAGTGTTTCCAGTTTCGATATGATACATTTATGATTGTTTTTCAAAATCTTCATTCGTATCTTTAGTGTACCACGTGGTACATTGCATGACGTCACGAAATGAAACTTTTCCATTATTTCGTTTGAAATTCAGTTTGTGTATAACATGTTTGACTATGGTCTTATCACCAAGAGAGAAAAAATGTATTGCAAAGCGATCGTGGGGTGAAAATAATTTAAAATATTCATTTCACACCGGTGAGAGAACACACCACTTTACTATACCGCACGTTTTCTAGTTTTTGGTGCATGCGTTGAATAATATTGGTTCGATCCATACGAAACACTATGTGAATTTGCAATGTCAATTTACACTCTGCATTCATGTAAAATATTGTTACCATTTTTGTTTATCGATGTCGAATGTACTTATACCTTTCAGCATGCTTCAAGTTTGCCTTATTTGTTGTTATTTTATTCCATAACTGTTTCGTCAAATTTTTGCTAACCAATAAATTGCATTCAAGTTTTTTGGTGATATTTCTCGTATTCGTGAAAACTTCGTGGCTACACACTGTTCACACAAGAATACATGGGAGTTACAATACACATTCAACACGTATGTCACTCTATTATATTTTGGGAGTACTAATTACGTAAAATTGATAGGTCGACTATACTCTATTCGTCAGTAATAAAGGCATTATTTTATTTCACCATAACCATTCAATTGATGATGTTATACGTTCTTATATTATTCAATATTCAAAGTAAACACTAGATAGGCCTATAGGCATCTTGGAAATTACAATATTCTTACTTTTATTAATAAATATTGTATACTACGTCTCGAATGAACCCAATTCCCCTTTTTAGCGTGTTCACCACACTGTGGAAACACACTTATACGTTTGATTCAAAAGGGACTGAAAAAACCTATTCGTCGCGTAGAATCGCTGAATTTCTACGTATATCGAAAATTATCGAGCTTGGATTATGCATTTTTTTACACTCTTCGACTACGTAGCAATGAAACTTGTCCACATAGCCTGTATATTTTCAAATCAACGAAATAAAGAAAAAAACTCTATAGGCCTTGGAATGGCGTGGACTTTTATACCATTTTTTGCGCGTTAATAGAATCGCTGGTTTTCCACGTAAATTAGAAATTTAAGCGCTTCCAAGTTGTAATTGGTTATAATCTACCGCGTTACGATAATAACTTTTGTCCACGTAGCCTAAATATTTTATAATTAAATAAAAACCGAAAAAAAATTGATTATACCCCATTTTTGGTCAAGGAGGTTAAAATACTAACCTCTTTGGTTTTGGCCCTCTGATAACCATGGTAACATTATAAACAACGGATGTATTTATATTATTTTCTGGGCCCAAATTCACAAAAAGTCATAACTTTGATTCGGCTCAAAGTTACGACCTTCTTTCGAGATAATACTATATTTTGTCTTAATCCAAACTTATAAAGAAATATTTTATCGTCCCTCCAATCCCTAGCAAGTGTCTGAGATCCACATAGTTCATTAGATCTGGAGATAAGTACCGAAGAAATTGTCTCAACTTTGAGACTACGCCTAGGCCTAGTCCAGACTGGTAGGTCTAGGCCCTAGTAAGTGATCACCTCTTGACTTTGAATATCAATCTACAATGATTTCATGGCTGAATTTGAGAAAACATGTGAATTCTAGCCACCAAAACACGGCAAGGTTATTTCTAAATACCGCGCAATTTGATTTACGTATTTTATCATTCCGGTTCTACATCTAACCTCACTTTGACTTGTTCTCGACTAGGCCTAGCGAATGTCACTGTTCGCCAGTCACCTTGTCTGTTTAGCCCTTTGGTCTAGCCTAACCTGTCAAACAGTTGTGTTGTGTCGTTGACATTACCACTAATAACTACCACTAACTAGGCTACTAGGCCTACTATACCTAGCTGAAATATAACTTATGATAACTAATATAACCACTTGAACATTAACACTAGGCCTAATTATATATACATAATTATATTAGGCATATATAACTAGGCCTAGGCCCCTAGGCTATATCCTACTAATTATATTACAATGTTCAACGCTGGGCGTTTCCTAATTCTGGATGAGGCTAGGCCATTGAGTTTCAGGAGAGGCCTATCATTGTTAGCTGGTAGAGTATTCAAAGATAGGCTGGATCAATTAAATGTGTCGGATGACAATCTGATCAAACGGTACAGGTTCCCCAAGACATACCGTCTTGGAACTGTGCAACATTTTGGAAGGCGATTTGACCAGACCGACAGCAAGGTCCCATGCCTTGCCTATTGCAACGCAAGTTCTTACTGCGTTGCGATTCTACGCATCTGGAACGTTCCAGTTCGTCATGGGCAATGTAACAGGCATTAGACAAGCCAGTTGCTCGCGAGTTTTGTGTGTCATTAGCAATGCATTGGTTGAACTCTCCCCCCAGTTCATATCCTTCCCTCTTGAAAATGAGGCATACGTGGCCAGAGTTAAAGCAGGTACGTTGCCGAGGTCATTAGTTGCTAGTACACAAAACTGTCATACACAGACTAGGATCTGATATCAGAGTCAAGTTGAGCTAACCTAAACCGAAAATCTTGAACACCGCAAGAACGATATCTTCATGCATGATGGCTAGTCTATTATTTTGGGGAGAAGGGGGTAGGCCCGGTCTCACACTATTCAAATGCAATATCGTAGCCTTCCTATTCAGTCATCATCTGGAATAATGCTTACGGTGTACTGGATTTTCAGTGTAGGCCTACGTTTTTCTCGATGCACCATATTTTCGGTGTATCAGTTATGCAACCCAAGGGCGGTAGTACCGTACATGTACAGGCCTATGGTGGACCATCCTGACAGAGTTTTTTTTGGTTATCCTCTGTCATAAGGTCAATACTGGGATGGTTCTTTAACAACAGGCTACGACCGACTCCTTCCCACTTTCCCAAAAACACTGAATAACCTTTCATCTCATCATCTCATGTCATTCACAGACGCCAATAGATCTCAGTCATCAGTAAATAAGTGCGTCGTTAAACCAATATAAATTGAATAGAATACAGGCACATGTACAGATTTATACTGAGACGCGTGGCCGAGTGTTGACACACTGAACCGTCATTCGGGAGACCGGGGTTCGATTCCCGCTATGGTCGACCATCCTGACAGGGGCTTTTCGTGGTTTTCCTCTGTCGTCCAGGTCAGTAGGCCACTGGGATGGTTCCTTAACAACAGGCCACGACCGACTCCTTCCCACCATCCAAAACACCTAATAAAATGACCTTTCATCTCATCATCCCATCATCTCATTCATCATCCACTGACGCCAATAGATTGTAGCCATCAGTATAGTGCGTCGTTAAAACCCAATATAAAATAATATGTACAGATTTATAATGTATTTTGTGATTTGTATGTCTTAGGCCTATATAGGTAAAACACTTCATATTGCAGAATATCACAACCTTTCGGAGTTCCCCAACATAATAGGGGCCGTTGATGGATCATTAAACAACGTGAAAGCTCTGTCTGCAGATGAACCTCCTTTCGTCGATAGATACCAGAACCACAGTATTAATTGCCAGTTCGTGTGTAGGCTACTGCCGACCAGCGAATAGTCAATTTGGTTGCCCGTTGG
Organism: Brachyptera risi; assembly: GCA_964007535.1. Lineage (NCBI taxonomy): Eukaryota > Metazoa > Arthropoda > Insecta > Plecoptera > Taeniopterygidae > Brachyptera > Brachyptera risi. Next base: position 60,278,980 of record OZ023326.1, read on the forward strand.
CCAGAGAGTACACACAACCAATTTATTTAGGCTACTTTCACAATCAGTTTAGTCACATGATAAGACAAATATATTTTCGTGTGTAGATCGCTCTTCTTACAACAAACACATAGTTCATTATGTTGATTATTCCTAGTTATTAGTGACAATGAGTTGCAAGTGAGTCATGACAAAATTAATTGATACATTCAACCATACTGATTGATTGATTATTGCTTGTTGAATGCCCCACCAACAGATTAAACTTGTCGATTTTTTAATTCCATTGAACTAAGACTCCATTTCACTTGACGAACAAAATCGGGCTTCGTTTTTATGTTCTCTTTTGTACGTGGGAACGTGGCATACAGATAAGAGAGTGTGCAACCAATCAAAACTTTTTCCAAACGTTGGTGTCATAACAGAATTAAAGTCTTTGTGTCAAAAAGTTGATTGTTTTTTCAATCATTAAAATGCGGTGGAAAGATCGCCCTTGTGGTGCCCCGTCTAAACGATGCTACTGTCATCCATAACCTTGAGAACAATACTTCTGTATCTAGTTTCGATGATAACATAACAGGTTGGGATTATTTTTTCAGCAAAATCGGATTGACAGTTTTCTCGGGAGGAATTGGGAAAATTGATAAAATCCCTATGAGAATAACCACTATAAGAAAGAATGTTATCATTTTTCACTTCATTGATTGAAATTAGAATTCCTATAATAGAAATTGATATTATTGTAATTGATTTTGTTATTGATTATAATTGATATTATTCTATTACACATTTCTACCAACTTCTACTGTTTGGAGAAATTCGAATCGGTCGTTCATAAGAAAATGGAGCATTCTATAGGCCTAGGAAAGTTATAGAATATTGAGTTCAAATTTTGTGAATACAAATTGATTGTAGTGAAATATTACAACTTAATAACATATAATACATACTTTATAATACCATAATATAATACATAACTTAATACATATAACTTTTCATCAAAACAAACAATGTTTGTCACATGGACACACTTTGACATTAGCAACATATGAGAAAAAAACAATGCTATACTAATGATAAAATTTTTGTGAAGTGAAATTATGGTATTCATATGGATGATTACAGTAATTAAACAGATAGTTACGTAGTAGATATTTCACACACTATGAAGAAATCATCTATAACAAAATGAGAATATAAGCCTATTCAACAAATCAAGTATCGTAGCTCAAATATCTCAAGAAAATCAAAAATCAAAGAAATCAACTGAAAAGCTCTTTTAACGTAAAAGCTTGTCGAACTTCTTGTCAATTTCAATTTTTTGTGAGCTATTTTCAATTATTCTGCTTCATTTTACGCCATGTGATTTTGTTGAATATGGGGATTTTTATGGTAGCAGTAGATTCTATCATATTTTTTTATCATCCATTCAACATAATCCGTGGATTTTTCAATCCGAATAATTTTTGTGATTCCGATGACTTCGTTTTGTTCTGATGATTTTTCAAAATCTGCTTGATTTCTCCATTTTCAGCGTGTTCACCACACTGTGGAAACACACTTATATGTTTGATTCAAAAGGGACCGAAAAAACCTATTTGTCGCGTAGAATCGCTGAATTGCTACGTAAATTGAAAATTATTGAGCTTGGATTATGCAAATTTTCACAATTTTCGACTACGTGGTAATAAAACTTGTCCACATAGCCTGTATATTTTCTATATAACGAATTAAAGAAAAACTGCTTTGGCCACGCCCACTTTTTGTCGTGGCGTAGGTTATTTCTTGCGCGTTGATAGAATCGCTGGTTTTCCACGTAAATTAAAAATTATTATAACTTATCACAACTTATCGGTAGGTAATGTGATGGTAATGAGGTATGGGCATACAGTAATGGAGTTTTAATCTACGTAGTGTAGGCCTATATTCGTACGGTCAACTGTATGAATAAGTGAAAATAAATAATACGGTCAGTGATATCATGACCGCGATGTTTCGGTCCATGACTATAAATGGCCAAAATAACGCTCTCTCAACGTGACTTCTGTAGCTCATGGGTTAGCACAGCTGACTCCCATGCCAGGGAACTGTGATCGAATACCGCCTGTGACTGATTTTTTCATTTTTTTGAATTGGTTGCTCTAGAGTTTATATATGAAGGAAAAAGGTCAATTGGTTTCTTCACGCAAAGCTCCGGACAGAGTGCGCTAGCAGCGAACTGCCCTAGTTTTGTAACTGTCTGCCTATGAGCCATGTTATCGAGTGATTTATGTATGGTTGACTACGTCTGTGAAGTTGTCACACGTGTACGGTCACATGTCAGAATATGGAAATATTATTTCACCATTGGTTAGTGCCCCTTAATGCCGTAAAATTTTCTCTTAGTGCAGCTTTAGTTTCGCCGTAATGACGAATTCAATTTTCAGAACCAGCCCCTCACATATCTCCGAAATTCCAATGGTAAACGTTAGTGCCGTAAACATTTTCGTTGGTGCCGCTTTGGTTTCGCCGTTATAGCGCGTCGTCCATGTGAGGGGCCAACTTCACGCCAGCCCCTCACATATCTCCGATCTTGGAAATTTCAACGGCATTCATTAGTGCTCGTTAGTGCCGTATATTTTTTCGTTACTGCCGCTTTAGTTTCACCGTCATGACGAATTCAATTTTCACCAGCGCCTCACATATCTCCGATCTTGACAATTCTGACAGTATACGTTAGTGCCGTGAGAGAATCGTTAGTACCGCTTCGGTTTCGCCGCTACGACGCGTTGTCAATGTGAGGAGCCAACTTCACGCCAGCCACTCACATTTATCTCCGATCTTGAAAATTCCAACGGCATTCGTTAGAACATTTTCGTTAGTGCCGCTTTGGTTTCGCCAGCCCCTCACATATCTCTGATCATGAAAATTCCAACGGCATTCGTTAGAAGAATTTCGTTACAGCCGCTTTGGTTTCGCCAAATAACGCGTTGTCCATGTGAGGGGCCAAATCTTCACGCCAGCCCCCAACATGGACAACTCGTTATAACGTCGAAACCAGAGCGGCACTAACGAAAAATGTTTACGGCACTAACGAGCACTAACACAACACCAACGAATGCCGTTGGAATTTTCAAGATCGGAGATATGTGAGGGGCTGGCGTGAAGTTGGCTCCTCACATTGACAACGCGTCGAAGCAGCGAAACCGAAGAGGTATTAACAATTTTTTCCACGGCACTAACGGGCACTAACGCACCACTAACAAATGCCGTTGGAATTTTCAAGGTCGGAGATATGTGAGGGGCTGGCGTGAAGTTGGCCCCTCACATTGACAACGCGTCGTAAGGGTGAAACCGAAGCGGTACTAAAGATTTTTTCACGGCACTAACGGGCACTAACGTAGCATCAACGTATACTGTTGAAATTTTCAAGATCAGAGATATGTGAGTGGCTGGTTCTGAAAATTGAATTCGTCGTGACGGCGAAACTAAAGCGGCACTAACGGTAAATTTTACAACACTAACGTAGCACTATTGAATGCCGTTGAAATTTCCAAGATCGGAGATATGTAAACCGAGATGTAAATTTGTACACAACACAATAACAATACTGTAACAGCTGAAAAGTCGACCGTGCAGGGCTATGGCGCTCTAGCGCCACGAGTGAGAACATTGTGCAGTGAAGAACGCCATTATGTGGACAAAGTCAGGTTGCGGACAGTAAGTGAGGTTATTGGGTTGGGTTTAATCCTCGCGAATACCGCCGGCAGGCGGAACGGAGCTTACATATCATGTTCGTTTATTGGTAACTGGTGTCTGGGGCACTCTAGCAATGAAAATGACAACTAGACTATCCTCCCGAACGAATCCTACGTCACTAACACAAACAACCAATGACAACGCTGACCGTACAATCTATTTACGTGTATTGATATGGCTGACTGTACGATTATCCACAGCCTTTAATCTATTCCTCTATGGTACTCATTATCATTACTCTATGGTGAGAGGTAGGCCTGAAGGATAGGGTAATGTTTTATAGGCTTTCAAGATTTTGTACTTTTCAATGGCGGTCATGATTAGGTAGGGTAAGGTTTGTGTCGAACGCTCAAACCATCATCTAGGTCATTGATTTTGTAAGGTTACAAATTCAATGTCTAGGTCTAAGGCCTATCACAACCTAACATGACCCCAACATCTGAATCGGTCGATAAATTGGCCCGGTATTTACCATTATGCCATGACTCTAAGACAAGCGGCAGTGAAACTACTTTTATAATTTTCATAACAAACCTCCAAAAACCAACCTAGCCTTTCTAGCCCATGATTGGTTCGAGACAATAGAATAGGGCTAGCTTAGCTTTGAGTGTGTAGGCCTAGTGTTAGGTCAAGTTATAACACATCAAATCCAATGTCTGTGGCCTATTTGACAATACTGATATAAATTGTGTTACTTTTACGGTAGGCCTATTCGATAATGATGAGGCCCTCTTTGGAGGTCCCTTAAATTTGTTCAAATCCTGTACAAAGTTCCGCGCAAGGTTTATTGGCAATCTGAACCTTGCACAAAATCTTGCACCGCTCAACGGTGCATCCCGATGCACCAAATCATCCCTATGTATTTTGTTTAGCCACTCTTTCATGTACACGCCTAACATTCCTCCGCAATTGCACCCATGACATAATACCAGAGCCATGAGAGACAGTGGGTCTAAACGATAAGCGTGAATGTTTGGTTAGGTTTTCACAGTTGACGCAAAGAATACATGTAGGCCTAGCCCTATATCTGTCGTTCAAGTGTGTTCCGATGAAATGATTTAAATAAATTTGAAGAGCAGTTCAATCAAATATATTTCTAAATACTGCCCGACCAAAATCTAGCGCCCGAACTATACGAAGTGAGCATCGTAAAACAAATATGTAAGGACAGCCAACGATGAGAACAAAAAAGAAGCTAGAGGTTTATTTACCCCGTGAAAACTACCCCTTGATGAAAATAAAACCTGGGAATGTTCCCCGATGCCTTGACTGTCTGAATCCACCCCTAACTCCCGTTTTCCGGGAAAAAGACATTCTATGAAAAATGGTCATTTTAAGCTTTAGGCGCTGGAATTTGTGAGTGAATTTTAGGGGGTTGTTTACATTTCTGCACGGTATTCAATGGGATTTTACTGTTCCCCGATGCCTTGACTGTCTGAATCCACCCCTAACTCATATCTGTTCCCGCCCCGTTTTCCGGGAAAAAGACTTTCTATGAAAAATGGTCATTTTGAGCTCTGGGCGCTAGGAATTTAGAAAGTTAAATTTAGGGGTTGTCTACATTTCTGCACGAAATTCAATGAGAATTTACTGTTCCCCGATGCCTTGACCGTCTGCATCCACCCCTAACTCATATCTGTTCCAGCCCCGTTTTCCGGGAAAAAGACATTCTATGAAGAATGGTAATTTTGGGCTTTGGGCGCTGGAATATGAAAAGTGAATTTTAGGGGGTTGTTTACATTTCTGCACGGTATATAATGGGATTTTACTGTTCCCCGGAGCCTTGAATGACTGAATCCACCCCTAACTCATATCTGTTACAGCCCCGTTTTCCGGGAAAAAGACATTCTATGAAAAGTGGTCATTTTGGGCTTTGGGCGCTGGAATTTGAAAAGTGAATTTTAGGGGGTTGTTTACACTTCTGCACGGTGTTCAATGCGATTTTACTGTTCCCCGATGTCTCGACTGTCTGAATCCATCGCTCACCCATATCTGTTCGAGCCCCGTTTTCCGGGAAGAATACATTCTATGAAAAATGATCATTTTGAGCTCTGGGCGCTGAAATTTAGAAAGTTGAATTTAGGGGTTGTCTACATTTCTGCACGGTATTCAATGGGATTTTACTGTTCCCCGATGCCTTGACCGTCTGAATCTTCCCCTAACTCATATCTATTCCAGCCCTGTTTTCCGGGAAAAAGACATTCTATGAAAAATGGTCATTATGGGCTTTGGGCGCTGGAATTTGAAAAGTGAATTTTAGGGGGTTGTTTATATTTCTGCACGGTATCCAATTACATTTTACTGTTCCCCGAAGCCTTGTCTGTCTGAATCCACCCCCAACTCCTATCTGTTCCGTCCCCGTTTTTCGGGAAAGAGACATTCTATGAAGAATGGTCATTTTTGGCTTTGGGCACTGAAATTTGAAAAGTGAATTTTAGGGGGTTGTTTACATTTCTGCACGATATTCAATGAAATTTTACTGTTCCCCGAAGCCTTTACTATCTGAATCCACCCCTAACTCATATCTGTTCTAGCCCAGTTTTCCAGGAAAAATACATTCTATGAAAATTGGTCATATTTGGCTTTGGGCGCTGGAATTTGAAAGTGAAGTTTAGGGGGTTGTTTACATTTCTGCACGGTATTCAATGGAATTTAACTGTTTCTCGATGCCTCGACTGTCTGAATCCACCCCTAACTCTTATCTGTTCCAGCCCCGTTTTCCGGGAAAAAGACATTCTATGGAGAAAGGTCATTTTGAGCTCTGGGCGCCGGAATTTAGAAAGTTGGATTTAGGGGCCTGTTTACATTTCTGCACGGTATTCAATGAGATTTAACGGTTCCTTGATGCCTTGACTGTCTGAATCCACCCCTAACTCATATCTGTTCTAGCCCCGTTTTCCGGGAAAATGATATTCTACGGAAAATGGTCATTTTGCGCTTTGGGCGCTGTAATTTAGAAAGTTTATTTTAGGGGTTGTCTTCATTTCTGCACGGTATTCAATGAGATTCTACTGTTCTCCGATGCCTTGACTGTCTGAATTCACCCCTAACTCATATCTGTTCCATGTTAGTTTTCCGGGAAAAAGACATTCTACGAAAAATGGTCATTTTGGGCTTTGGGCGCTGGAATTTGGAAAGTGAATTTTAGGGGGTCGTTCACATTTCTGCTCGGTATCCAATGAGTATTCAAAAAAAAAACTCAAAATTCACTTTCCAAATTTCAGCGCCCAAAGCCCAAAATGACCATTTTTCGTTAATGTCTTTTTCCCGGAAAACTAACATGGAACAGATATGAGTTAGGGGTGGATTCAGACAGTCGAGGCATCGAGGAACAGTGAAATCTCATTGGATACCGTGCAGAGATGTGAACAACCCCCAAAAATTAACTTTTCAAATTCCAGCGCCCAAAGCCCAAAATGACCATTTTTCATAGAATGTCTTTTTTCCGGAAAACAGGGCTAGAACAGATATAAGATAGGGGAGGATTCAGACAGTCTAGGCTTCGGGGAACAGTAAAATCGCATTGAATACCGTGCAGAAATGTAGACAATCCCTAAATTCAACTCTCTAAATTCCAGCGCCCAGAGCTCAAAATGACCATTTTTCATAGAATGTCTTTTTCCCGGAAAACTAACATGGAACAGATATGAGTTAGGGGTAGATTCAGACGGTCAAGGCATCGGGGAACAGTACAATCTCATTGAATACAGTGCAGAAATGTGAACAGACCCCTAAAATTCACTTTTCAAATTCCAGCGCCCAAAGCCAAATATGACCAATTTTCATAGAATGTCTTTTTTCCGGAAAACGAGGCTGGAACAGATATGATTTAGGGGTGGATTCAGACAGTCAAGGCATCGGGGAACAATAAAATCGCATTGAATACCGTGCAGAAATGTGAACGACCCCCTAAAATTCAGTTTCCAAATTCCAAAGCCCAAAGCCCAAAATGACCATTTTTCGTAGAATGTCTTTGAGATATGAGTTAGGGGTGGATTTAGATAGTCAAGGCTTCGGGAAACAGTAAAATCTCATTGAATACCGTGCAGAAATGTAAACAACCCCCTAAAATCTACTTTTCAAATTCCAGCGCCCAGAGCTTAAATTGACCATTTTTCATAGAATGTCTTTTTCCCGGGAAACGGGACTGGAACAGATATAAGTTAGGGGTGAATTAAGACAGTCAAGGCATCAAGGAACAGTTAAATCTCATTGAATACCGTGCAGAAATGTAAAGAACCCCCTAAAATTCACTTTTCAAATTCCAGCGCCCAGAGCTCAAAATGACCATTTTTCATAGAATGTCTTTTTCCCGGAAAACTAACATGGAACGGATATGAGTTGGGGGTGGATTCAGACAGTCAAGGCTTCGGGGAACAGTAAGATCTCATTGAATACCGTGCAGAAGGGTAAACAACCCCCTAAATTTAACTTTCTAAATTCCAGCGCCCAGAGCTCAAAATGACCATTTTTCATAGAATGTCTTTTTCTCAGAAATCGGGACTGGAACAGATATGAGTTAGGGGTGGATTCAGACAATCAAGGCTTCGGGGAACAGAAAAATCCCATTGAATACCGTGCAGAAATGTAAACAACCCCCTAAAATTCACTTTTCAAATTCCAGCGCCCAAAGCACGAAATGACCATTTTTCATAGAATGTCTTTTTCCCGGAAAACGGGGCTGGAACAGATATGAGTTAGGGGTTGGATTCAGATAGTCAAGGCTTCGGGGAACAGTAAAATCTCATTGAATACCGTGCAGAGATGTAAACAACCCCCCAAAATTCACTTTTCAAATTCCAGCACCCAAAGCCTAAAATAATCATTATTCATAGAATGTCTTTTTCCCGGAAAACGGGGCTGGAACAGATATGAGTTAGGGGTGGATTCAGACAGTCAAGGCTTCGGGGAACAGAAAAATCTCATTGAATACCGTGCAGAAATGTAAACAACCCCCTAAAATTCACTTTTCAAATTCCAGCGCCCAAAGCCCGAAATGACCATTTTTCATAGAATGTCTTTTTCCCGGAAAACGGGACTGGAACGGATATGAGTTAGGGGTGGATTCAGACAGTCAAGGCTTCGGGGAACAGTAAAATCTCATTGAATACCGTGCAGAAATGTAAACAACCCCCTAAAATTCACTTTTCAAATTCCAGCGCCCAGAGCCCAAAATGACCATTTCTCATAGAATGTCTTTTTCCCGGAAAACTAACATGGAACAGATATGAGTTAGGGGTGGATTCAGACAGTCAAGGCTTTGGAGAACAGTAAAATGTCGTTGAATACCGTGCAGAAATGTAAACAACCCCCTAAAATTCACTTTTCAAATTCCAGCGCCCAATGCCCGAAATGACCATTTTTCATAGAATGTCTTTTTCCCGGAAAACTAACATGGAACAGATATGAGTTAGGGGTGGATTCAGACAGTCAAGGCTTCGGGGAACAGTAAAATCACATTGAATACCGTGCAGAAATGTAAACAACCCCCTGAAATTCACTTTTCAAATTCCAGCCCACAGAGCCTAAAATGACCATTTTTTATAGAATGTCTTTTTCCCGGAAAACGGGACTGGAACAGATATGAGTTAGGGGTGGATTCAGACAGTCAAGGCTTCGGGAAACAGTCAAATGTCATTGAATACCGTGCAGAAATGTAAACAACCCCCTAAAATTCACTTTCCAAATTCCAGCGCCCAGAGCTCAAAATGACCATTTTTCATAGAATGTCTTTTTCCCGGAGAACTAACATGGAACAGATATGAGTTAGGGGTGGATTCAGACAGTCAAGGCTTCGGGGAACAGTAAAATCTCATTGAATACCGTGCAGAAATGTAAACAACCCCCTGAAATTCACTTTTAAAATTCCAGCGCCCAGAGCCTAAAATGACTATTTTTCATAGAGTCTTTTTCCCGGAAAACGGGACTGGAACAGATATGAGTTAGGCGTGGATTCAGACAGTCAAGGCTTCGGGGAACAGAAAAATCTCATTGAATACCGTGCAGAAATGTAAACAACCCCCTAAAATTCACTTTTCAAATTCCAGCGCCCAAAGCCCGAAATGACCATTTTTCATAGAATGTCTTTTTCCCGGAAAACGGGACTGGAACGGATATGAGTTAGGGTTGGATTCAGACAGTCAAGGCTTCGGGAAACAGTAAAATCTCATTGAATACCGTGCAGAAATGTAAACAACCCCCTAAAATTCACTTTTCAAATTCCAGCGCCCAGAGCCCAAAATGACCATTTCTCATAGAATGTCTTTTTCCCGGAAAACTAACATGGAACAGATATGAGTTAGGGGTGGATTCAGACAGTCAAGGCTTTGGAGAACAGTAAAATGTCGTTGAATACCGTGCAGAAATGTAAACAACCCCCTAAAATTCACTTTTCAAATTCCAGCGCCCAAAGCCCGAAATGACCATTTTTCATAGAATGTCTTTTTCCCGGAAAACTAACATGGAACAGATATGAGTTAGGGGTGGATTCAGACAGTCAAGGCTTCGGGGAACAGTAAAATCACATTGAATACCGTGCAGAAATGTAAACAACCCCCTGAAATTCACTTTTCAAATTCCAGCCCCCAGAGCCTAAAATGACCATTTTTTATAGAATGTCTTTTTCCCGGAAAACGGGACTGGAACAGATATGAGTTAGGGGTGGATTCAGACAGTCAAGGCTTCGGGAAACAGTCAAATGTCATTGAATACCGTGCAGAAATGTAAACAACCCCCTAAAATTCACTTTCCAAATTCCAGCGCCCAGAGCTCAAAATGACCATTTTTCATAGAATGTCTTTTTCCCGGAGAACTAACATGGAACAGATATGAGTTAAGGGTGGATTCAGACAGTCAAGGCTTCGGGGAACAGTAAAATCTCATTGAATACCGTGCAGAAATGTAAACAACCCCCTGAAATTCACTTTTAAAATTCCAGCGCCCAGAGCCTAAAATGACTATTTTTCATAGAGTCTTTTTCCCGGAAAACGGGACTGGAACAGATATGAGTTAGGCGTGGATTCAGACAGTCAAGGCTTCGGGGAACAGTAAAATCTTATTGAATACCGTGCAGAAATGTAAACAAACCCCTAAAATTCACTTTTCAAATTCCAGCGCCCAAAGCCCAAAATGACCATTTTTCATAGATTGTCTTCTTCCCGGAAAACGGGGCTGGAACAGATATGAGTTAGGGGTAGATTCAGACAGTCAAGACATCAAGGAACAGTAAAATCTCATTGAATACCGTGCAGAAATGTGAACAACCCCCTAAAATGCACTTTTCAAATTCCAGCGCCCAGAGCTTAAAATGTTCATTTTTCATAAAATGTCTTTTTCCCGGAAAACTAACATGGAACAGATATGAGTTAGGGGTGAATTCAGACAGTCAAGGCTTCAGGAAACAGTAAAATCTCATTGAATACCGTGCAGAAATGTAAAAAACCCCCTAAACTTCACTTTTCAAATTCCAGCGCTCAAAGCCTAAAATGACCATTCTTCATAGAATGTCTTTTTCCCGGAAAACTAACATGGAACAGATATGAGTTGGGGGTGGATTCAGACAGTCAAGGCTTCGGGGAACAGTAAAAACTCATTGAATACCGTGCAGAAATGTAAACAACCCCCTAAAATTCACTTTTCAAATTCCTGCGCCCAAAGCCCAAAATGACCATTTTTCATAGAATGTCTTTTTGCCGGTAAACTAACATGGAACAGATATGAGTTAAGGGTGGATTCAGATAGTCAAGGCTTCGGGGAACAGTAAAATCTTATTGAATACCGTGCAGAAATGTAAACAAACCCCTAAAATTCACTTTTCAAATTCCAGCGCCCAAAGCCCAAAATGACCATTTTTCATAGATTGTCTTCTTCCCGGAAAACGGGGCTGGAACAGATATGAGTTAGGGGTAGATTCAGACAGTCAAGACATCAAGGAACAGTAAAATCTCATTGAATACCGTGCAGAAATGTAAACAACCCCCTAAAATTCACTTTTCAAATTCCAGCGCCCAAAGCCCAAAATGACCATTTCTTATAGAATGTCTTTTTCCCGGAAAACTAACATGGAACAGATATAAGTTAGGGGTGGGTTCAGACAGTCAAGGCTTCGGGAAACAGTAAAATCTCATTGAATACCGTGCAGAAATGTAAACAACCCCTTAAAATTCACTTTTCAAATTCCAGCGCCTAGAGCTCAAAATGACCATTTTTCATAGAATGTCTTTTTCCCGGAAAACGGGGCTGGAACAGATATGAGTTAGGGGGGAATTCAGACAGTCAAGGCTTCGGGGAACAGTAAAATCTCATTGAATACCGTGCAGAAATGTAAACAACCCCCTAAAATTCACTTTTCAAATTCCAGCGCCCAAAGCGCAAAATGACCATTTTTCATAGAATGTCTTTCTCCCGGAAAACTAACATGGAACAGATATGAGTTAGGGGTGGATTCAGACAGTCAAGGCTCCGTGGAACATTAAAATCCTATCGAATACCGTGCAGAAATGTAAACAACCCCCTAAAATTAACTTCTCCAATTCCAGCGCCCAGAGCTCAAAATGACCATTGTCCATAGAAGGGTTGTTCCCCGGAAAACGGGGCTGGAACAGATATGAGTTTTCCCGGAATTCAAACAGGATTCAGACAGTCGATGCATCGGAATTCAGGAGGTGTTCAGGAACACACTCATACCTATAATAAAATGTCGAGAGCTTCAAAAATATAATGAATTCCTCATTTGAGTGAATAGAATTTTAAATCACCACGTTATAGTTAAGGGTACTCTTCTGGAGAACAGAGATGGAACATTTAAGAGGTTACCATCATTAAATCCATGTCTGTTCATTTGGTTCATACATATGGTTTATATACTCTTTTTTCAACATCAGAAACAGATTAAAATCGGGTTTAATTCTGTTGAAGGGTTATCCTGTAACATCATTAATGGATCAGGCCTTTGCGATAATAGGGATAATAGATGTAAAAGGGTCAACTCATTGTGTTGATGTCATCAATTAAATAGCGTATTTTGCTGAAATTGGTATCAGTTCAGCATTTTTCGAAGCTAGCTTCATACTCCTAACATGACCTTGAGTTTGGGCGCTGCCTATGATTCTGGGCGCTACTTTCTGGGCGCTGTTTTGGCGCACATATGGTAGTAGTAGTAGTAGTAGTGTTTATTCCTTTAACCCTCTTTCGAGGAAATCACAACCTACAAGGGTATGGGCCCAAGTCTGGGCCTAGGCCTATAACCTCTAAACATTAAATCAACTGTGAAAAATCATCAAATTCAATCTCTCGACTTATGCTTGCCTGATTGCAATTGTCAAAAAATACGACTAAACAGAACGTAAATTCATTTCTTACCTCAAAATTGAAAAATACAATCCCAATGTCGAAAGTGTCATCTGTCATCACACGGTTTTGAAGACCTCTCAAAGACAAAGCTGAACGAAGGTAGCTCATAACTCGAGCGTTCGATGAGTTCGATTATGGCAAAAAGCAGTCAAAATTCAATACCAATTTCTAAATGTTATTGGTTTTGTAAGGTTGTCGGAAATCGGTCACTTGTAAAACGCCCACAAAAGTGGCCGATAGAGTTATCCAGCAGAAAGGTGTCTGGAGGATTTGTCGGCATATTGTGCATCGGCCCTAACACGCTTATATGAATGGACTTTAGGCCATTTGTTCATGCTTTGAAAATAATATGCATGTTGACTATCAACACCATTTGTTTTACACTATACATACATACAAACTATACATACAAATACACTATACATACAAATATTGCTTTCGCATTTTTTTTTAGGTTTCTGTACACAATGCAAGGTTGTAATACAAGGTTTTATTTCTCTAGAAGTAATATATATATATATATATATATATATATATATATATATATATATATATATATATATATATATATATATATTGAAAGCTTTCTGCCAACAGAAGCATTTTAACCGTCCTCCTTGGTCCTTGGTCTAGACTCTAGAGGTAGCGCATCTGCTTCTGGTTCCAAGGCCGCATGTTCAAATCCTGAGTAAAGTGTGTTTTATTTTTAAATGTTCTTTCATCTATCATCAGCTCACTGTTTTTCATCTCCCGCTCATTTGTACCCTTCATAACCTAGCTCATAGTGGGGTCGTTAAGTATAACATAGAAAAATAAGCATTTAATAAAAGTATTAGATTATTACGCCTATAAGTAAAATATCAAAGGTGGGCCTACTCTACTCTGTTGATGAGAAAAGTTAATTCAGGATTCTATGTCAATAGAAGAAATCTTGTAACGATTTTTTGTGAATAGAAGCAATGTATTTAAGATTTCTGTCAAAAGAAACAATCAATTTAGGAATTTATTTTTACAGAAGAATCCATTTAAGGTTTTCTGTCAATAGGAACAATCAATTTAAGGTTCAATTTTCTATATGAGGGCGTCCAAGGGTGAGCTCGCTCACCCTTGTTAATTACCTTCCTTATTTAATGAGATTCCTCCAAATTTACGTAATTTTGTTTCTTATAAAAATGTCAAATCAGAAATCAAAACGTGATTATTTAATAAGATAATTTAGACTTTATTAATTTCTTGATTTCTTTTTTTCTTTGTATCTCATATTCCCATATTGGGGCTAAAACTGAATTCTTCTGTTCTAACTTCGATTTATTTGATCAGCATTGGTTTCTCTGATCAGTCTCAATTGATAATGCTAATATTGATGTAATACTTTGTATTGTTGTAGTGATAATTATGACTTTATTACATGTTTTTTTCCTCTCTGGCATTCATACCATTGACAATGTTTGGTTTGTTCCTTATTTTATTTATGTATGCATTATTATGTCATCTACTATATTCATATTTATTACTCCTTTATGCACCAGCTAAGCCATCTCAAGGTCATGTTAATCGCTATATGTTCATTTTTCACATTCACAATATTATGATATTGGAAGATCACTTATTTATTTTTCATGTATTTGTCTCTGTACTTTTTGTGATTGTATTCTACATCCTAATCAGTATACTCTGGTTCATTGTCTCGTGAATAATAGTCTATTGTATGAATCATATTTCTTCTTTTTGTCATTCATAGTTGCCACTCAATTTATCGATCATATATTTACATTTTCCTAATCGCCTTCTTGCATGAATCATTATAAAAATTGAAAATAAAGAATATATATATATATATATATATATATATATATATATATATATATATATATATATATATATATATATATATATATATATATATATATATATATAAATATATACAGAATATAATATTATTTTTTCTTCCACAGTCAAGTCTTTCTTGGAGACTTTGTGGATTTTTTTTACTGTTGAGTGTATTTATTATCTATGGAAAAAATTGATGGCAATAAAAAAAAATCGTGCCATTCGATCCCAGTTCACGGACGAGACGACTCCCGAAGATGACCAGCCGTAGCTTTTCGAAAAGTCGAGAGGCAAAATTCTTCTTAGAACTGTTATATATATATATATATATATATATATATATATATATATATATATATAAATAAGTATATATATATATATATATATATATATATATATATATATATAAATAAGTATATATATATATATATATATATATATATATATATATATATACATATATATATATATATATATATATATATATATATATATATATATATATATATATATATATCTATATATATATATATATATATATATATATATATATATGTATATATATATGTGTGTGTGTGTGAATCAATACACTTCTACGAACTTGGTTGAATAAAGTACAACTTACATGGAGATATTGATTGAACTCTCTATTGTTCTTCTTCTTGATATTTCTCTTCGCTTTTTTTCAGGAGTTTGAGTGTAAGACGACATGACAGGTAGAAATTCGGATGGTAAAGAACCTGGATTCAGTTCCCTAGATTTTTTGTGGTGGATTATTTGAGTATATAGGCGGTGCTTTGAATCCCAATTAAAATCACTTTATGAGAATGATCAGAGCAGATGCTTGCGTATATTTGATATTAATACGGTCGTCTCGACTATACAAATTGACCATTCTATGGCACTACTCATCGTTTTTTCTGGAAATGATGAGAACTTGATAGTTTCACTTGAATCATGTTTTTTCGTGCTTCTTTGACTATTTTTACAACCAAGCACAGCACATACAACGATTGTCACTACTTGACTGATGAAACTCTTATTCGTAAATATATCATAATTACGTTCTTTCTATTGTTAGCTTCGTCATCCCATGAATTGTGTCAACAAACTTCTGCCAACCTAATCTTCATTTAAAATCACGTCAGCTATTCATATATTTTTTTCTGTCGGCCGGCCTTAACAGTTGATCAGTGATCTTTGATGACAAATAACCCTGGCTTTCGAATAAAGTTTTTTTTATCGATTATCCGTACATATGAATATAATAATTGAATAAAGACCTTTAGTATATGATGTTATAACCTTCTATAGTGCGATAACATACATTTAGCTTCCTGATTCCATGATGTGTATGTTCTATTTGTTGTAAACTCAGCTATTATCGCAGTCTTCAGCTGGCCGGCCGGAGCCAGTGAGAGACGTGTGCACAAGACGATGTTTCGCTACCACTGATCAACGCTGTTACGCCTGGCATGATTGAGACCGGGGTTCGATTCCAGCCATGGTCGGTTATCCAGCCAGCAGTATTTTTGGTTACCCTCTCGATTCAACATATGAAATGGGAAATCTATGACTCATTTTGTCATATTTTGACTCAAAATTAGTCATTTTCAGGATAATATTCTATTTAAATCCATAAAAACCAACTCTATAAAATGGGTCACATGGAATCCGACTGGAATGTGAAAATAATTGTAGAAACGATATTAAAAATGCCCATGAGGAATGAAAATTGAAATATTCCGAAATTCGTTTGGGTTGATAATGAAAAATATTTGTCAACGCCTTTTATGATCAAGTATAAGTTATTCATTCATAGATGAGCGATGGCGGAAATACCATTTGACTTACCGGAAAAAATGAGCCTCATCCGTTATCCTCAGCCTTATTCCGTCAGAGGGTTAAGGAGATGGTGGGATAGGGGTACTTAGGGAACTTGCCACCGCGCATTTATGTGCATTTGCAAGAGTTAAATAATAATAATAATAATAATCGTGGCTTAATCGTTTGTGATTTTGATTTTGTGGGGGGTTTGAACAAAAAAAATCAATGAATTTACGAATTTTAACATATGAATTTGATGTTTAGACTGAGCGCTAGGTTCCTCCTAGAGAGAACTGTCAAGTGTTCGGAGAATTCAGTTCACCTATTTTTGAGAATAATAAAAAATTCGAAAAAAAATGATGGACTATAGGAAAATATTGGGTAAATATTCTTAGCAATTTCCCAGTATAATTCACGAATGTCTCGATCACCAGGTACCAATGGTTAAATTAAATACACGAAAAAATCAACATATAAATATTCTACAATGGACTCTACAACAAAGAGAAATATGTGAATACGTTAGGCGATATATTGGAAATATAAAAATCACAATTTTTTTCGTTTTTCTCGATTGTAACATTAAATAAAATATCAAACTAAAAATAATTTGACGCCATCATCAAGAGTCCCAACCGTTTCTCACTGGTGCATCCATTGTAACACAGTACCAAATAAGCCCAAGTTTATCTGGGTAGGAGGGGGGAGGTGGCGCCGGTGGCTGTGTTGGAATGAAGGGGGGTGGGGTCGCAGCAGTAAGGGGGTTGGAGGGAAGACAAATGGGCGTCATTGTATATGTAAAACCATCAACGCAGGGCTGGCGTCCCTCTCGTCTGTGACGTCATTACTCAGTGTCACGTGACGTAAGTGCGCTGCTATCTTGGTAATGGGACGACTGCACAGCACACAGAATAATACAGTACTATTTTAGTTACTACTGTACCGATCGACAGTCTCCCATATAGATTAGCACTGACGGGAAGAAGTTTCGACCAGCCAACAATAATTTACGACTTATAAAGATGGTCGTCTACTAACTAAATATATTATGTACAAACTTCTGGAATTACATACTATCGCTGCAACTTTGATTATGCTCATTGTTTGCTCAACGACCCCACCAACAGCTATAAGTTGTACAGGGGTACGAATGAGCAGGTGATAATGAGTCTATTAAGAGATGATAAGTGAAAGGACGTTCACAAAAACCCATGCCTCATGCGGGATTGGAACCCATGTAACAACGGTGACTTTAGTTTCTAAAGCGGTGCCTTAGCTGACTAAGCAACGAGCAAGCTTGCAACTTTGAAGATTCGACTCTTTTGATGAATATCTATAGTTGCGTTTCTATCGTGAAGTTCGTCCTGAAATCATAGAGTAGGCCTGATGCAGTTTCTCAAATGCTGGAATGTCATAATACTGTACAAAATACACTATACTATCAAATATAACAGTGATATAACAGTCTGTTATGTTGGTAGACTTATTTCTTTTTTCATGGATACAAGTATAGACACGAGCGTTGCTGCAGACCAATGGAATGAGGCTGTAGGTTCTAGAACGAAGATGAATTAGCACGTAAGCGACTCATGAATAATCGTCTTTGTAATAGTGAAACAATATACATAGGCCTATATATTATATATGAGTCAAGCTGCAAAATAAAACCCGAGTACATAAACTTACAATAATAGCATTGAAAATATAAGATATTAATAACACCTAATATGTTTTAAAATTACATGATAACGTCTAGGTAAGTAGAACATGACATGACCATCGTTTTTAGTTGATAGGCTATATTGGTATGAAAATTATATTTGAAAAATCATGTGTCGAATAGAAATGAAACAGTAATAGGCAAAAAGATCAATTTTATTGAAGTGGATATTTGCATTTTCAAAGGTATTTTTTTCATCTATATTGGGTTTTGACGACGCACTGTCAAAGGTAAGTTTTTGAAATTTTTCATCATTCAGTTATTTCTTGCAAAATACTAAATATAAATACAATAAATTCAGATTTGGATGTCATGCTTGAGAAGTTGAGAAGTTTGTTTTTTACGCATGGTCTCTGTGGCAGAGATGCATGTTTAATCCTTCATAGTGCGTAAAATTGAATCTTTGGTGATTTACTTCACACTCGATATTTTACTCCACTCATTACAACGCCTAAATGACCAAATATTTATATTGTTTCTTCAAATTTTCCAAATTGTATCATTTCTTAAATCGAAAAATCACAGTACACAAATTATTCAAAATTGTCATTAGAATTAAAATATAAATATTAAATATATGTATATTACACTGTTTGCAGTAGACATAATTAAACTGACCAATACTCTCCTTCTCCCTCTCTTCATCCCAACTGTACATACCAATCCAACCCAACACACCAATCCAACATTCCACCAAAACAATCTCGACAGGAAATAAGAGTATAACGTTATTTCACGACTACCCTATAGATGATAGCTCTTAGTTTTCCAAACTTGCTCCATTTTCTGTCGGCAGGCTAGCTACATCTAGCCAGCCAACTGTAGTCAGCAAGCAGACGAGTCTAATGGAGTAATTTGGGACTTCAACTCCCTAAACCCCCAATTACACATTCCCCCCCTTCCCCTCTCATCATCCCTAAGGACCCGTTTTCCTCTAGGGGACAATGACAGACGTAAATGGACATTACCTTTGCCATGGAATTACTCCCAAGTGGATGTGTGGACGTTGCTTAAGAGACATTATACCCATTAATATATTATTATTTTCATGACTTTTCAGTTTCTATAGTAAAAAGTGTTACTGAATTTGGCTCAGTTCACAATTCAAGCAAGACGGAAGATTTGATATGTTATATTCTTTGTTTACCTTTGGGTAACAATTGTGAAAAAAAGGAAATGTACATTTTTATATATCTTTATTGATAGAATAAGACTCGATGCCTTCAAGTGAAAGGCTGCCATTAGACACAAAATAACAATCCATTAGATGAAAAAATATATAGATTGGCTAGATAAACATATATATATATATATATATATATATATATATATATATATATATATATATATATATATATATATATATATATATCTTACCTGGGCTGCTATTATCCCAGATGTATATATTTATATGCTTTTATTAATTATCTCAGTATGAAGTATTTTTTATTCCAGTATTTTCGCAGTTTTTCCAATTACCTTGTAATGGGGTTCAGCAAATTTTGCTTCGCAGTTATATAGCCTGGTACAAATGCTTGTGTATTTACGTACCTGATCGGATTCGAGCGACCGTCTCCTCCATTCCCCACCACTAGCGGTCGGGCGGTTCGACCCTTCTGTGGTTAAATTCTCTCGTGGCTACATGTATATATAGCATTGTTTCTTTGACTGCTAAATTGGTGAAATTATTGTAGAATTTGAAGAAATAAATTGCAAGCTACTGCAGAAATATTATGTATGCATTGACTAGCTTGGTCTAGCTTCGTCTAGGTTTGTGGGTGATCTATTAGTTTTAGAATGTGGTTTTAGTGACTAGAAGCACATTATCACATTTTGATATGTACGCGCGTCAACGTTCTCATTAGCACGGATAATGTCATAGAGTATTGCTATAAGACAATATATAACTTGTTTGCTTTTTTTCACTTAGATTAGTCATGTGTCATAAATTATGATTATTAAAAAAGTACTGTAAAACAGCTTGATGTAAAAGAAAAACAAATAAAAAACATTATATCTACTGCCACTGAATAGAGGAGAATTTCCGAAAGGCGGAAGCCGGTCAATAGCTAAGAAACCTTAATCAATCTATGCAGTATATTTCACCAACCTGTAACAATTGTTATAAGAAATGTTCGTCTTTTGCTCATCAATAGTCCGGCGAGAGGGTACATATATATATCAACATGTCAATCCCTACAGACTCTTTTGGACTCATGCACCCTTGCATTTTCTTCAAAATATCCATCTTCATTAACGATTTAGCTACAATGTCGCACGACAACCCTTACGTGTCTTCAAAACGTAGGACAGAAGTTTCCTTTGTTACTGTTGAGTTATGATCGGCATGTTTGCAGTTGAAATTAGCAAATTGAAATTAACTGAAATTGAACAATTGAACTGATCGAAGAGATAATGCAACAATAGCTATAGATTGATGAGACAGACTAGTACTAACCTAAATCTCTCACGACGATTCTTGCCCGGGATTCACGAAATTCAATATTTCATGTGACAATTAATTCTTTCCATTGTTGTCATTATCCTATATCGGTCGTTTCATTTTGAGATGGCTTGTGATGCCCCATTCGAACGATTCTACCCATCATCCCATCTCTAATTGGGAAATAATCACATTTTATCACGTTTTCTTTTTTGAAATTTAAAAGTAATAATAATGTTCACAATATCCTGATCCTGATAGTGCTCGAGTCGAACCCAATTCAACGTGTAACATAATTTTCTAGGATATACCTGTATTTCATACTGTTGTGGAAATTACTCAATGGTAGAATGAGCGAGCATAACAAATGTTATTTATTTGCGAGGAAAGAACAACAGTGAACAAATTGTATCCATTTTTGATCTCAAGTGAGAAAATTTCAATAAAAAAAGTTGTTGGTGCTGTTTTGAAAGAAAGTTTCCGAAGTCAAGTTCTAGGAAGCACAGCAAGTATTCAGTACATGGATCTAAATGATATATTTTTCAATGTTTATGTCTCTATGATATGATTACCGTTCAGATTTCAGTTCATGATTATGGGATTGATAGGATAACAAAAATAAGAAGACAGTTTTTTTTCACAAGAGAGGTAGCATTTTAATGCTCACAATTTTTCAAAAAACAATTTTACAGCAGACACAATATTTTGTTTATTACCATGTTTTGGATTTGCGGAGGTATTTCATTTACTTTCGTCGCTCGGCCATGTGTTGTTTTCAATATTAAAAGCAACACACATACATTTTGTGTTTCTGCAAATTCCTCATAATGACAATCTGACATACATTTTAATGATTAGATGAATTTTATACAACATGAAAATGATGATTACCGTATACATTTCATAAGGCGAAACATGTTTTTTTTTTAAGATTGAAAAATGTTATTACTGTATCACCCAAAAATAACATCATTTTTGGGTGGGATAGTGTGTTTATGTAGGCTGATTTGAGGACATATGTCTTGATCGAATTATCAATGTAACTTTCAAATCGTATACGTGAGTATTTCGTAATTTTGTATATTATATATTATTATGTTAGACAATATTGTCAGGACAGAAACAATAAAATTCGTTCATTAGTTCTTGAATTAAACTGATAATTCGTTCAGAATATATTTGATGGTCAATTGAAAAATGAGAAAGTTTGACAATGATTGTGAATGGCAAATGAGGTAGCCTCTGAATCGATTTACCCAATCGAGTGTGTACAACGAATAAGGCATCGAAATAAAACAGGATAAAACTATTGTCCAATCATATTATAGCCAGATTTTTACTGCCTAATTTTTGTTCTGATATATTGTTTTCTTGTGACTGGGGCAATAAAATGGCAAGTATTTTGGCAATGTAAATAAATGCCCTTTTTCATTTTTTGAGAGGGAATACATTGATTCCCACCTGAGTTGCATATATATATAGATATCTTGTATACTTCTGTGTGTATGTACTGATGTACATTTAAATATTAAATCATCTCTGTCTGTATTTTTAATTCAATTAACTAACTTTATATAATTTAATTTCAAGGGGAAAATGCTTGGTGGAGAATATCATATGATAATAATACAAGGATGAAATAGTCATAATGAAACATAAGCGAAAAACAGATATAACAATTATTATGTTCTTTATACAACAGCACAACCTTTTTTGAATTTCTGCACAACAATATTCCATAATAAAGTGGGCAGAGGGATGAGGTGGGGAAGTGGGGATGAGAGGGGAGGTCTACTTTAACAAGTGTACAGCCATGTAGCCATCACAATTCAATTAATTGAAATCAACAATTTCAATATTGATAGTATCAGATTATATAAAATTACAGTTAGAAAGAGTACCTATAGTACTAATGAGTAGACGTCTAGATGTTGAAAGTCATATACTTGTATTCATCAAAGATAAAGGTGCGAGCCATCCACGCGCTAATGGTGTGGGGTAGGGGAGACGAACGATCATCTCTAATGGATACAAGTATATAATCAAGAGAAGAGAAATGATTGATTTCAATTTATTAACTTGGCTTTCTATAATACCATATAATAAACAGGACTTGAGTGAGTATTTTTAAGGGTAATCGCGCAGCAGGTTTCATAACTTAGGTTATATTTGTGATGGAAAACATAGGGGATGATTTGATGGAAAATCCTCAGAACAGAACTTTGGTAACGCATAATCATGATACGAAATATATTATAAGAAATATTAGCCACAATTTTGAATAACTTTCTGGTTGAATTTTTACTTGCATTCATGGCTTTTCAGATAGATTCAATTTGAACAAATCTGAAGTACTGATGGTTGGTATTATGCGTCATCATCGTATAGTTGGGGTTTCTTTGATTATGCAGATGACGTTTCAGAGAAGAGAGGAATATTTACTACACCTACATGCATGCATTCTTTCATACATCACCTTTCGATATTAATAATCATTACATCATTAATATTAACGACCATAGTAAAACATTCGCGGGACATGATAATAAGAAGACTTGTGGAGAGTGAAGTCATTTGTTTTCGGGAAGGAGGGTTAACGTCGAAGATTACTCACGAGAAAATGTCACACTTTTTTGTTTTATCTCAAGTTCATTTGAGGGTGACATTACCTAATTTTATGATACATTTTATATATTTTTAATAATATTATAATTAACTATAATATTAGTTTCAAATTTGTCTACAAAGTCTTTTTCCTTGTTCAACTGTGGTCTTTGAGGAGATCTTCGATAAGGTGGGGGGAGTTAAAGGGGACAACAATTTAATTACATTTTCAAAAACTTTTTCAAATGTTCCTTTCTTTCGTAGTAGGTATAGAAGGGCATTTCTTCTTCATTCTTCATTGGTAGATACAACATCGAAACATGACAAAAACACTACCCTGACATTTCCACAGTTTTTTCCCCATCCTATTGTAGTGTTCATTAATAACAAAAACATTTACTGACTGGCTTTTATTATATATACGTACAATGTATTTATCCAATATTATGTATAGTTAATAATAAAAAACGAACGAACACGCAAATTAAATCTTACACGACGAGTTTTATTTTACAAATATTTGTACAATTTTCCCCGGTCACGTTTCTGTCTTGGGGAAAGTACACGTCAACAACATTATTTTGTACAAATTTGTATAATCACATTTAAATTATCTTTACTATATATTACGAATCGTTCGAATGTCTAACGATTTGTTTAGTCGTCTGACTCACTGTGTGTAATTAACGCCCTAATAACGCGCGAGCACCATTTTATCTTCGTCTTTCTTCAAAAGAGTAGCCATCTTGTTTTGTTTCTCAGCCGCCATTTCGTTGACGGCGCCATCTTGTTTTGCTAGTGTTGAGGTTGGGTCAACCCAACGGGTAACGTGAGATAAGAGTTCGTGAAGGGTAGAGGTGACGTCATTTGATGCCAACTAGATGGGTTCCTCTTGTAACTCAGCCAGCGGAGGCGCAACGACTACAGATCAAAACAAACAACACCTTGTAAGTCAAAAGAAATACAAATATATTCCAGAAAACAGTGTTAATTTGAAATCGTACACCGATTTGCCAAACAAAAATTGATAATCAATTGGAATTGGAAATTGGAACAAATAATAATTGGTCAATTTGATAATTTATATCACAGAAATGACAGAGTTTTATACCAAATACTACACATTTCTTATTCAAATAAACAATGTTCATCATGTTTCTAAGTATAAAAACAACACATTGTGCGATTGATTCATACGTAGGGCATTTAACACTGCATTGTACAGTGAACATGTACAATGTTACAGAAATGAGAAATCAGTTTGAGCGAAGTCAGTTGGAGGCCCATACTAGTGTTTCATTCACCCAAAATTTAGAATAATGAATAAATATTTAAACTCAATACGAATTAATACGTTGATAAGATTATTGAATTATATTGAATGATGGCAGTATTAAATTATGAATTCTGATATCAGGTAGGTCTATACCTCAAAGAATAAAATAACTGATGAAATTTAACATCTCTAACATTATTATTTGTTGTATCCATTATTAAAACATCACATCCATTAGTGTGACATCAGGATATATATATATTCAAATACAAAAGCTTTCCTACTAGAAAACACATGAGACGCGGATTATTTACAATTTTCCCTGCCATCTGTTGAACAAGAACACTGATGGATGAGGCAAAGAGAGTGCGAGAAGTGACTGTGGTTGTTTACCTTGTGATGGCGTGATTTCGGACTACAGGTGACCATAATATTGTGGTGGGTAATGGTACTCGTTGTGGAAGCCTGGATCGCCCGGCGGACGGTGCATCATCTGCGCTTGCCCGTCCATCATGTACCCCATGGACGTGCCGTCGGGACTGTACGCACCGCTTGGACCTGCATGAGGAGAAAACACTGAGGGTTACTGAGGTCACATCCCCGTTCAATGCCCGCGAGGCTAGCATCTCTTACTTCAACGCAAAACAACGACACTCAATCGAATGAATTGACTCTCGTATAATTTCTGCACAATAACCAAATTAATTACTGGATTGTAACTACTATGGACCGTCACTATAACTGCTCTAAATGTATAGTGTTCAATTCTTCAAATTTTTAATAATGCTACCTAATGACAATTCAGTTGCCACTAAAAGAAGGAGATGAATCAATTCGAGAGTAGGAGTTACTACGTAAGTTATACTATAATTACGGTACTTCGGCAGTTTTACAATAAATTAGGGTTCAAAGTGTAAAAGGTGCCATTTTTTAAAAGTTGGTCTTATATCAATCAGTAGCTTATTGGCGGAATTCATTTGATTTGAATTAATAAAAACGTATAAGAGTTGCTCTTGTTGTCATCACGTAATTTGTGATCCAAAAACGTCATTGAAAAAAATCCAAGAAAGAACTACACCAATTTGGTTTCCAACTCGAGTCGAGAACATGCATCAAGACGATACGATAAATGAACAGAGCGACCATAATTATACAAGGAGCAAAGAGAGAGAGAGAGAGAGAGAGAGATAGAGAGAGAGAGATCGAGAGAGCTTAAGAAAACCGGAGAAGAGGATCAAGAAGTAGGATTAACTAAATGGGGGTCTGGATTTCATGAGGGATTAAGACGAACGAGACTATATTGCAATAATAATATCGTATTGGGGGCTAGATTGAAAGACGGTGAGTTCAAGTCATCAAGCCGAGCTATGCGAAGAGACAATATCCACACCGAGGGGATTTCATGCAACTCATCACGGAGGGGCGGTAATGGGCCTCCGGGCACTCTTATCTTTCGCCCAGTGCACGATCGTATTAAAGGTATGAAGCAATTTTAGTTGTTTGTGGGGGGTGTTTTAATGTCTTTTACTCAGATTAGGTCATTCCTATCCTTTCCTTCTTCCCCTTCCCGCCGAACCTCTCCAGCCCACCGTTTCTAGTCACCGTGCTGTCTGACCAAATTTTTGTAATAGCTAATGGACTGAACATTTTCATAAAGATCAATTCTGAGCATGCTATATTCTATACCCCCATCAACACTGATGATATAAGATCGATTGAATATGTTGCCTTAGTTTGCACAATATTACCAGATCGATCTCCAAATGTGAAATATGATGAAATAAAGTTTGATATTTAAGAAAACTGCAAATATATTGGACTACATCTTTTCTTATATCAGTATTAATCGCAACGCACCACATTAGTATAAGCCAAGATTAATATAAAATACAGTTATATTTCGGAGGTGTTAATATTTTAAAATTATCTTCAATGATACTGTGAGGTCATAATATTGAACCGAGTCCACGTTGAAACAGTCATTTGCATTGTTACGAACTTGGTATTTCGAGGTATATACATGTAGACCCATAGACGCGAGAAGACACACCGCTCAAGCCAGAAGACCGAACAAACAACTATTATTCCGGCAGGATTGTTGAAGGATTCCGGAACACATTTCCGGGTTCCGGTGCGGTGGGTTTCTCCACATATACACGCATGCAGCTTTCTTGTGTATATGTAGTGGGGCTTCAACCACTAAAGAGCTTCCCGGCTCATTCGGCTTTGGGTTTAACTGTGCGATAGAATCGAGTGGCCATTTGTGAAACGGCGGGAGATATCGGTGTAAGTATCCTCCCACCGCACCATCTCTTTAAATCCCCATTGACGCCTTCAAAGTTGTGTAATACGACCAGCAATGCACCTGGATTATCACTGAACAAATTCGATATGAAAAATGTGTTTATATCATCATGCTTCTGAACGTAAGAATTCAAAGTACGAATTAAAATATATAGCAAGTGAGAGATACTGAGATAATGAGAGATAATGTACTCGGGAGTCCTTTGAATCTTCATATCGGTCATCTGCATGCCGATCCTTAATGAATCTCCTTGAGGGCTATATGCCTAGCTATAATACGTACCTAGTTCACTTATATTTTCCGAACTACCCCAAATTTAAACTCGACATTTGAGGTTTTTTTTGTAGTAATTTGAACAAACCCGAATGTATTGATCACATTTCAATATAATGTCTTACTATACTGCATACTGTATGTAAAATTTTGGAAGACGCATACGACACTTACATAATTTTCAGTTCAAACCGCGGTCAAACACTACAATTAACCATCTAATTATTGATTGATTGATTATGGTCTGCTTAACGAGTTGCATCAACAGCTAGGTTATACGGAGGTCAAATGAGCAGGTGATTATGAAACTATGAAGTGATGAGATAAGTGAAAGGACGGTTACAAAAACTCATGCCTTGGGTCCTATGCGGGATTTGAACCGACGGCCAACGGTGACTTCAGTTTCTGAAACGGTGCAACAGCTGACCGAGCTACCGAGAGCGGCTCATCTAATTATTATAATACATTCTTCCGATCTATTATAGAAAACTGATCACTCAGGGTTTTTACTCTGTTTTTCATACATTTCGATCTATACTATCAATATATCACAATATTATATATCCATGTATCGGGACATCTCAGTTATCAATAATTCACCAAATCTATTAAGTTTGTTTTTCAGCTGTCAGAAATTGCAGTCCAATTCCACTTCCGATAGATAAATAACTTATACATCCTAAATGAACTCAATATAAAAAAAATAACATTCCCTTCTTTTAACTTGAATAATGGAACATAAATCTTGTTAGTTTTAAAGAAAATAATAAAAACTTACAATAAATAATCGGAAAATATAGTGGGGGAACATGAAATGTACATCGTTCCTACATCGGTAGAGTGCTCTTTACCATCTTTTTCCCTTTCTCCCATTTTTCTCCTGTATCAACCCCTCATTGAATTCTCTCTCTCTCTCTCTCTCTCTCTCTCTCTTTCTCTCTCTCTCTCTCTCTCTCTCTCTCTCTCTTTCAATCTTATTGTGCCGTCTCTCCTCCTTGCTCTTATTGCGTGTCATATATCACGATCAGGGCGCAGGGTTCCGATGGTGACCTCCACGGACCTATCCATCACCAATGACAAGCTTACGATCAAAAAGGATGGAAAGAGAAAGAAAAGGAACGAAAAAGCCTGATAGAATGACGATCCTGACTGGACTAGAAACCCAGCTAAATTCAGGATGCTAGTGGCGTACACAGGAGCCTTATGAACAGTTGGGAAATATTTGTTTCTGACTGCGTTATTTTCTTGTGTAGGACAGCAGCAACTACTTCAAATGTGTATAGTCTTTCACTTGTTATCAACTTTTATACAAAGGATTGACAGAGTGTATACTTTGCCAATTATGATTATAAAGAGTTCCACTTTCCACGAATGTTGGATATGAACCATTTTTCATCTCATTGATCGCAGTGATTGCATTACAATACTTATGGATTAACTGCCCCATTTTTTTTAGAGAGAGAAAGCCGGTGAGGAACCTATTTAAAAGGCAATAGAAATAAGCCCAAGTGCTTCTTCATATTTCGAACAATATATGATGCCTTGATGAATGATTCAACGATTTTGTGAAAAAAAAGAAAACAAAAAGGAATTCATGTAGGTAAAAATTTACAAAAGTATCAAATTTATCATAACTCCACAGCTGTTCATTATGATCATGATGTGTGATATCTCTTTCAAAAGGTAACTCATAGCCGGACAACTACACCCATTGCGTCTAGTGCGTACATCGAATGACGCCACTGGGTTCTACACAAGATGTTATTTATTAGATGAGGGGGCAGAGGTTTTCGAGAAAGACGAAGGGGGTGAGGGTGGGAAGGGGGTTTTACGAAGGCTAGTGGCAAAGTGTGTTTGTGATGTTGAAATGTCTGCTTGCCGATTTCAATTATCGGTCCGCCATCGCATCGAACGGCGGCAGCGTCTTATTTGTGGTGGTGGTAGAAATATCGACGTCTGTAAAACTGCTTTGCGTTAACCCTGCGCGACGTCGTTACGGTTATCGAACCAAAGATAGAGAAAAACGAGAGAAGAAATTCAGAAAAAACAAACATTTTTCCAGATGTAAACTTAACGAAACACTTGGGAAAATAGCGAAATGCACACATTTTAAATTGTGGAAACGTTGAATAGTTATGAAGACAGGTATTTGATTTCGAATAAAATTGCTCGGAAAATGATACTGTCTGGGGACATTTTCTTCTACAAAATGATTGAAATTTCAATATCACAAATATTGAAGACTTCTTCCAGTGCTTAAAAATGAATTGCAGACCTTTAAATAGATATTCAGAAATAATATTAATTTCAACTGTAATATGGAGGCTATGCGGTCAGCCATTTCCAATGAGTCGATGCTCGGGGGTGGTTTCGATGTGATGGTTGGGTGTTGGGGGTTGGTAGGGCTGTAGATCGAGTGAAATGGGATGGACTGTATCCAGCAGCTCCGCGCGGCGCTCGCGTCGCCGGGATGAGGCGCCATTACAAATTGACGTGGCTGATTGATGAAGAGGGGATGAGGTATGGAGGGGAAAAGGGACGCTCAGCGTCGTCGTCAACCTGGAGTAAAATGTATCAATGATACGACTACACTTTGAGATGAGATCTACACTTTTGTTCGGTCATAGATTCAGAGTCTAGTTGCATGACCATAAACCATAATGCTTCGCATATTTCATTACTATTAATTACATCTATATACTGGCACCATAACACAGCGGCGTAAAATGCAAACTGTTTTGCAATTATTTAAATCAATCTGGAGGTTTTGTTAATTCAAATTAACTTGGAACACTCGAAGTCTTGCGACACAAAGCTCGATTCTATTACGTATATACTAGATGACTTTAAATTGAGAGACTATTCCAAATAGACCAGTGTTCATTAATCACTGAAACACAAATACCACGCTAACAAGTGTCACCTATCGAGTCGCCTAAACCCAGGTGTGATGAATCTCTTTCGAAACGGAACTGATAAATAATGTGTACAGCACTATGCATTTGTATAAAAGGTATCACAACGACCACCTGTGGTATTATCTTGCCTACCTAAAAGTCGAAATAAATTCCATTCAATATTACAATCTCTTTTATCACCCATTTTCAATACTAAAACATTTTAAATACATTTCATTGAATCGAATTAATAGTGATATTTATAAAGTGCCGTGTTATCAAAACGAAATACATATAGGCCCTACGAAGAGAACGTGTATTTTATCGCACTCTCCGGTCTCGAAGATTCGAAAGTGGTGAAAGAAAAAGAAGAACGCGACGGCAGTAATGACTAGAATCAATTAGGTTGCACGAAAAAAGAATAACGCAACCATGTTTCGGCATCAAAAGAAACGATAATCGAAATTGACTAGAATTGATAATCAAGTTCACGAACATGATTTTCCACTCAATGTCGCGCAATCGTAGTACCTTATAAAACATGTTTGGCTTGGTGAAATGATTTTTGTGATTTTTCCCATTCAATAAAATTCTCTCATAGTAAAAGAACGGTCAGCGAAGTATGTTGGTTGGACTCTATATAAAATGTTCCTCATTTCAGTCATTTGTTTAAGGTGTACTTCTATTGCCTATAAAATGGTTAAGTGTTTCCAATGCGATAAGCTGATGGACTAACGTATACCGAATCTGTGTTACAAGCTTGAAAGGCATTGTTCATGATCAATACTTGAGACTAAGTGAAAGTTTGCGCCAATTTTGTGAATATTATTGTTATTGGTATGTGAGAGATGGGATAAATGATGTGAAAATGTATGTACAGCTTGAAGCATAAGTAAAAGTTTCTTTGCTACCTGATAAAACCAGTCTACCATGTTGTATTGCATAGGATTAAATAGGTATCAAACGACAGAAACATACTTTTACTTATGCTTCAAGCCCTTCCTCTGTGATATGGAAAACCCATGTCTTGATAATTATGCAGGGAGAAAAGGAGAAATGGTGTACACATACAATGGTTATACAAGAACATTGAATAAATTGAAGTTTCAATAAAGAAACTGAAGTCAAGATTATTGATATATATATACATGGTATTATGAGAGTATTAATTATGTTTTATTGAAATATTTATTTTCAGTACACCGTTCATTGAATTTGAATAATATGACAGTGATGATCATTTCATTACCATGCATATGTATACAAAATCGAGAAACACAGATCAAAATGAAAAATGAAGAATGAAAAGACCCATAACCGGAAATGCTCAATTCATTCCCAAGGTTCTACAATTCGTCCAAACAACAGAACAGGACGAACAAAACTTCAATGCAAAATATTCAAAGTGAAACAATTATTGAATAACGTCATCATTCCACCCTAATACAGAGGCTTGATCATTATGAAGTTTTGTTCATCCGAGTTTTTCAAAATCCAGATATATACCAACTAAACAATTATAAGTCTATTCAATCCAGTGAGTTCTTCGATTGTATCTTTGTTCTTTCAGTTTGAATTGCAATGTAATAATTATTAAAGAATTATAATTTGAAAAATAATCATTTAGATAATGAGCTTCAAAATAGATGAAATGAAAATGAATTATACCACACTAATAGAATGTATAAATGAGTCACCATCACGGATTTTTATCTAATCATCAATTCGATCGATTTTCAATACGAACAGTATTAATATGTCACTCAATTTCAGTTGACGTTTCAATAAATTATTCTGATGATGAAAATCAGAGACGTCAACTACCGATCGAACTGTCAAATCTATAAATGTTTTTTTTTCTCAAATTGCAGATTTTTCTTTTCAAAGTCGCACAAATGACGATACAAACACATTCGACCAAACTCACTAGAAAGACAGTTAATTCATCATATTTGTTTTCGTTTTAAGGTATTTAGATTATAGAAATGTTTGCAACCCTCATTCTTAGGGCGGACTTACCGGCTCGGTTTGATTGGTCTATCATAGGCTGTACGATTCGCCGCCGAGCGTTGATGAACCTTGGGGTGAGAAGAGACAAAGAAGAAAAGAGTTAGAGAAAAGATTGCCACATAAGAAGCGTGGTGGTGTTGGTGGTGGAGGGGTTACAAGTGAGTAGTCAGCCACTTACCACTCGCACCAGCACGATTCGATTGATCGATCAATGGTTGTACGATTCTCCGTCTCGCGTTGATAAACCTGTGGAGATTGAGATACAAAAATAATAATTTGTAATTGAAAACAATTAGACAACAGAAGGTTTTGTGCATCTCTCTCTCTCTCACTCTCTCTGGATCCGCCGACAAATAATCGGACTCACTGTGTACACTCACTGTACACAGTTTCAACGTTAAGAACTGAAAAAAATGTGGTTTATGTTCAGAGTAGTTTAAAAAAAAATCAGTTAACTACTATTTTAAATTCCTAGTGATTTCATTGTTCGATTTATATATATGAATGATGTCGATTTCTCGGGTTGACCGCGGTCGCTAACGCAAACGGTAGCAAATGCGGTCAAACCAAGAAATCGACATATAATTTCACCCAATTTACTGGAAAAAAAAATATATCTATATCTATATACATATATATATATATATATATATATATATATATATATATATATATATATATATATATATATATATATATATATATATATATATATAGGCCTATATATATATATGTGTATATATATATAAACACACACACACATGCTACAGATTGCTAGTTGAGTTTCCAGTTATTATTATTCACAACGAAATAACTTCAATTATCTGAAATTCCAATTTCAAATTAACCATTCAGAAGTCACACAATATATTACAGATATGTCTTATGCAATGACACGAACACATCAACGGATCAAATAATATAGACACGTATACCACATCACTATCAGCTTTGTATCATATAACTATATAACTATAACTATAACTATAGTTATCATATAACTAGATAACCATAACCCAATATATATGATAGTATCTAAAATATCTATCTCATATAAATATATATCTTATATAATAATATCTTTGATAACACATAGCAATTATATCCCTTCGTTGTACCATTGGAGACGATTTTGAATATAAGACACTGGTGAAAACATAATATTAACATTTTAAAATGCATACTCATTGAGGTTTGATACATTTTTGTTTTGAACGTTAGTTTTTATAGAGCAAATAGATCTACAACACCAGAAATACATACAATGTTGGGTCCATATTGGAATTTTGTTTCGCCGCATGTGATAGCATCCAACCGTTGTCACCAATGTAAACACTAATAGAGTTGGACACTAGAAGTGATGGTTTTCTCACCCGACTGATCGTTCGATTTCCCTAGATCCCTTACCAATACCTCCTCCCCTTTCTCCTTCCAGAACCTCGACACTTTTGGGACGAATATGCATTGTAACTCAAAACTATCATCGAAAATACTTGCAGATACACACAATTCTCTTATCTATCCCTCGGGGGACATGAGGCGTATAAAACTTGAAATAACGCCGCATAATTTTTAAATAAACCATTCAGAATCATAATATTCAAAAACCGATCAGAAAAGAAATATTTTCCCCTAAAATTTATAATCCAACTTATAACACTTTCACGTGGAACTCGATATGAATTTTATCGTGGTAAATTTCCAATCACTTTCCACGTGCTTTGCAATCCCACGGGTCGTCTCGAATATAGTTTGATTTTATGTTATATTATACGATCCTGGGTAATATAAATCCTCTCTTTCACAAAAAAAAAGTTCGGAGCTCGGCTTCCTTAACCAGCAACATTCAAACGAGTGGCTGTTCTGATAGCACTTCTCAATATAGCGATAATACGCATATATAGCACAGTACACCTCAATGATGTACGTATAGAGTTCGTTGGAAAAATCCCCTTTTATTATACGTAACGACCAGGATGACACGTCAAAAAACACTCTCTCTCCTCTCTTTTTAATATGAATATTGCATAACAATTTGTCACGGTGGAGGCGTAATAGCCTAGTGTGGGAGGAATAGCAGATAGGGGACCCTCTAATGCATCTGTATGCTATTCATCCAGATCTATTGGAAACTATATCACACAACGTAAAAAACACACACATACAATAGGATAGAAAGCAATGTTATTTTCCATAATCCAGACTCCTAATAGCATGGCTTTTATATAATAAAATCAATAAAGACATTTTTCCTCGACCCTTATTTTTTATTTTGAAAGGATTTGAGAAAACAATATTCATTTGTTTTGTAGTGAGAAGTGTGTTGTGCACAAGTATACTAATTTGTTGTTAGGGAGTGTTGTGTGTGGGTCGAGGGGGGGAGGAGAAAAGGGGGTGGGGAGATATTTTTTTTCAAAGAAGTCGGACATGCAGTTCTTTGTATATTATATATATATAATATAAAATGTAACCTGCCTTATTTCCCCCCCTGGCCTCCAACCCCCATTGCTAGTCAGCTGTTGGTGACAAGCACGTGATCAAAACATAGAACAACGGGGGGGCCATGCCGGGACCCCCTTCCCCTTCCACAGCTCGGGGCAAATATACCCATCAACTTTATACATCAAGCATATAACAAGAATCTATTAAAGAAACGTTATATAATTCGTTTTTTCCATAACTTTTTGTTATAATTATAGAGGCTTACCTAGTCTACCTAGGCTACCAGTCTATCTAATGGGCTGAGTAGGCTCATCGTGTAGGAAAATATTGTATGTTCGAAGAATATAATTTTAGTAAGGTTATAGTAATCGAAGTTGTAATTGCACACAAAATTTCTCTCAAAACATGATATTGAAGTCAGCTGTAGGAACAGAGTATAATACACTGATAACTCAACTAATGAAGATTACTTTTTAGAAGTTAATCGCCTCATCTTTTATTCCCCTTCACATTCTAACGAACTAAATCTCTTATCACACTAGCATTAATTGCAAAATCGATGTTTTTTTACGCCACCCCATTTGATGAACCTCCCTCCCCTCCCCTCTCCCCGGACTTCTAATACAATGAAGATTTGATCCGGCCAGGGATAATGAACGCGGGAAAAGGGGGGGATATTAAGGGCTGGGTGTCCTAACATGGATTAGGGAGGAGTCGCGAGGCTTATGAAGGGAAGGTGTGACAGGTGGCACCTAATTCACACCTTACGCCCACATTAAAAAGGTAATTCACACAATCACACCTACGCCTTGCATGCGTTTTATGATGGATTGTAGTCAAGAACGCAGGAGGTATATAGTGTATTGTTCTGAGCTTTTAATCAACAAAAACATTATAACCAGTAGTCTAAACATGAATCAGTGTACACTGTCTTGTAACAAGAATTCGTTTTTTATGGTCTGTCAGAAACCCGGCACCTCCACCAATACTAATTCCTGGTTCGTGGTATATGCTTTTTCTTGCAGATTTCTCAAATACTTCGAAACTTCTTCATTCTAAATACCGGATGGTATAGACTATAGTGTGTCACATTCCTCATATTTATATCAATCACAATGATAGTAAAATGCCCTTTACACGATCAACTAAAATAGCAATGCATTTCGGCAATGCATTTTCCGTCGTGTATAGGATCCTAAAATTTTTATTTTCTACCGTAGCGGTGCCAGTAGCCTGAACCTTGAACTAGCGAATGCCAGTAGCGCAACCTAGCGCTCAAATCACTGAAACATAGATCGACAGTTGCGATAAAATTGCTACACCTATTAAATTTTCCTCATCCTCACGATCCATAACATCTGTTTGAATTATTGGAATTTGGCGATCAATATAAACATAACCTAGAAGTAGCCTGTCATCTGTAGGCCTATATCACTGAAAAAGGTTAGTCGATCGAAAATGGTCAGTCACTAATCTTCGATCCTCTCCCACTCAACGATATGGCGTCAACAGAAGCTAGGCAGTCAACGGAATGTGACGTTTCACTTTACTGGCCGCTGATTGGTCGGCTACTGGCAATATTGCCTCGAAAGTTGAGCGTAATCCTACTCGAGGCAATACGTTGACAGCAATGGCAATTTTTATTGTAGTGTGAACGCGAGATAGGAAAGGCATGTATTCTACTTGGTAGCGATACATTTTAAAAATGCATTGCTAGCAATAAGTTGATCGTGTAAAGGGGGTATAAGTAAACACTAAACAGCTTGATATACATACAATTTTGAATCAATTCACTTCGAAAAGTTATATAAATAGTAAGAGAATGTATACATCAATTTTGACTATTCTGAGACTTGAGCAAAGTTGGATTATCAAAGTATGAATAGCTGGTACATAATTAAAATGCCATATTTTATACACAGTTTAAAAGGCTGTATATACGTATAGGTACGTCATTATTCCTAAAACATTACTATAATATAGTAATACACCTTACTATAGGGCCTTTCCGTATCAGAATTCCTCTCTTTCTCTCGCTCCCCCCAAGTTTCACGGCTCATTTCCTTAGCCTGTGTATCACTTGCATGTATCTCATGTTGTCCCCGGTCGTCGGTCCCCGCTAAGCCAAATGTCTTTGTGTCCTCATATGATGATACCCAGTGAGTCATGCCCCCCCCCACCACCCCTCCCACTGTAACATTATAACAATGCTTCATCTTCCGTAAGAAGAGCATCAGTGAACGCTGATCCAACGAGTGAATTCAAGAATAAAATAACATTCGCTCGGTTGCATTTCTCCTCACTAGCGCATAGCCCACATTCAGTGTTGTTCTCCACATGAAATATGACAAGACTAAACTGTGGAGGAAGTTTTAAGGAAGCTCAAGTCGGGAGAATTTAAGCTTAAATCACATTCTTCGTGAACGAATGTAAGAATTGCTGAGTGTGTTTGAAAATGCTGATTCAAGAATGTGTTAGAAAATACTGTCTATTTTGTAGCTCGCATCTGAACATCGGTTTCCCGTGAGAGGAAGTAGTTTGGTCATATGGAAAAATGGATGATTATTCAAATGTAAGTTGCAATGATATTATTGTGTGTAGATAAATGAACAAAATACTTGTGAAAATTCTGAAATAGCACGATATTATCAAAAACAGTTGTATGACTATGTGTTCTTCGGCTCCACTCGAAGCACCATACACTGCCATTTGTAAAAATATACCGCTAGTTTTATAATCACTTTCCTGCAATCTATATTATAAATGACAATTTAACCAAAACACCTATACTTCGTCGAACTGGTTCGTCCAGTACTGATTTTCATCACAAAGATACGTATGAATAAACCTTTCTTCAATTTATAAACAGACAATAATTGGCAAACAGTCAAACGGTTTGTTCATATTCTATGAAATTCACAGCTATTCCTCTCATGTCAATGCACATTGATCTGCGGATGTGGCATCATGTTCAATACGAATTCTAAAGTGAAGGGTGAAACATAACACAGAGAGGGTGGATAGGCGGGGGTGGGTCGGGGGAGGGGATGTTTTTCTAGACAATTTGTTCGAAAGAACATTAATCACCGGGTAGGGGGACATTGAATGAGCTTGACATCATATGAAAGAGACTAGAGCGCGATTATACATGAAAGGGGTAGTCGAGTATAGTGGAGTAAAAACATTGGGGTTAGGAACAGCGGTATAATAGTCATAGCTATTATATGTATGTGTATGCGAGCTATTCACAACTTTCGCATATTATATATTATTATTTAAACAAAGGACAAAAGAATGCAAACGTATAAATTTGGTAGGAAAATATATTTATATATCAAGCCCTTGCTTGCCGCTTGTATAAAACATGATGAGTAGGAATTTATCAAAATAACATGTACATATACATACATGTATACAGCAACCAAAAAATGTGTGATATTTTGATTAAAAATTCAATGTTGTTAAAGTTGATGTTCGTTTAATAATTGTTCATTCGAATTGCACTCGAAACAAGTGATAAATGAAAAGTGACGAGTGATCGTCACTCATAAATTCGTAAATGTAATTTCATAAATGTCATTCACGAAGCCATTTCATGAATTCAAATAATATCCAAATAAGAAATCTAATAAAATTACGTCAAATTATAGGAACATTCTCCTCTTGAATTGTGATGGTTTACCAAACAGTATATAGAAACAATGTGTGCCAAGACTGTGGTCAACGGTTACCACGGAAACAGGGTTCTCATATAGTCTCCCCAATGGCTATAAAACGGTCCAACACATCCCTAACCCTACACATCGTATCCGGCAGAAAAAGCTCTTGCATAGCACAGGCTCGAGCCTAGATCTCGGCGTCGTTGGCTTACTTGGAAACAAGAAGTTATGGCCAGGAGGTGGTTCACGGATATAGCACGCTCGGGGATTGAAGAAGAGACCTCGAGATCACGAAATACCCCAGAGGGGGTGATAGAGAACAAAACCTACCCCGAAGAGAAAGAAATGGTCGTGGGTGAGAGGGTGGGGGGGGGTCCACAGTCTGTGGCGCAAATAGATTCTGTAGAAGCATAAAAAGTAATTTCTATTATTTTTTAATACGTCTGAATAAGCCTATTCGGAAGAGTAAATAAATCATGGGCAAGGGTAAATAAATCATGGGCAAGGGGAAATAGGTGAGATCAATATGACGTTAAAAAAACACCAACATTTACAACAAATACACACAGTATGCCTACAGATGACTGTGCAGTCAGAACATATATTTTGCACAGGCTTATCTACAATTATTGTATAATGCTCGAGATTGAATCATTTTCCTCTACGAAGTTCTAGAGTGGAGTCTCTAGTGTGTTCAGAAGATGCAGACGTTGAAGTGCCAATATAACAAACTTTTCAAAATGACACCTACACCATTATCTTCAGACCGCGCCATACTACTGAGCATACCCCAAAGTCCATAACTTGGAACAACACACGACTTCTAGACGCGTTATTTGTTCATTCTAAACGGCGAGGCCATTGCAAAGCCGAACAATTTCCAGATGAAATCTTGTACGGCAGGAATGAAATTGGGCCGCCGTTATGCTCTATAACTGCACTTATTGGCGCTGGCTACTTGATGGCGATTTCTATGCGTGCCGCAAGACTTGAGATAGGGGCAAGGGGGAGGGAGAAGGAGGGAGGGGGGGGGAGGTTTGGAAATGAGGATTGTGACTAGTTCGGAGAGTAAGTTCCATATTTGGTCAAAAGCCAATTTCTCTCGCACGTGATTTCGACCACGTGTGTTATTAGTAGCGGTCAGTTATGATTGGAACTGCAGTTAAGAGAATATGAATTACACTTTCGGAATCGTAATGGGCTAATGGCGATGTGTCCGAAATACAAATGATGTTATTTCGCGTTATTATCCTTATTATTGCTATTATTATCATTATCATTATCATTATTTTTACTCATTTTAGTCTCATCCCATGTTTGTTGAGTTCACGTCTAGATCCAAACTATTATTCGAAAGTCGTGAAAACGTTTTATCGCTTTATATTTACTAAATCAACTCCAACTTTCAACTTCAACATTTTGAAGTTAAAGATGGAAGAAATTTACTGAACTGAACAGAACAGAACATTGATCTGAACCAATTTTGATACACAAAATACACTATATTTGATACACTAATTAATATGTCATTGTTTCTCAAAACGGTTTGGGGGCCACGAGATTACATAGATAGCAGCTGTTGGGTGTTGATGATGAAGGGGGTGGGGGTGGCTGAAGGGGGCTACGTGTCACAGGTCAGTCTCATCGCCTTGCTCGCCAGATTGGACTGATTGCCCTCTTAATCCTCACTGACAAGTGATAGATGTATGTGCCATGTGAGCAGCAACTAATCCGACAAGACTGACGAATTATTACCACAATTTTCTTTTCACATTCAGCCGGAAGTACAGCATTCTGGATCAAAATCCCGGAGATCTATCCTGTTTCAAGATCATAATTATTTCCAGGGATCGAAGGCATATTTCGAAAGATGATTCAGAGTAATCACACTTGGAAAATATGTCAAGAAAAAAAAAATGAGAACACTATCGTAAAGATTAAATTTTTACTTTGACATGGATCAAGTAATTTACGGATCTTGATTCAATCAAGCATAACATTCAATTGAGAGTATTGAACATATAATATTGTCTTGTGCATGATGTACTAAAATTGATATTATCCAACCTTTGGCTACAGAATATATCCAGTTTTGAAAATAGCAATTTCTGCCACCCCTATGACCAGGGCAACAACAATTGTTATTCGTTCCCAACGAATAATAATCAGAAAAGTCATCAATCTAATTCCTGGGCAATAACCCTCGAGAAATCTAATTACTGACAAGCCTTTGCACTTTACGAACAGGGTATCCGCCATCTTTCTTTGTATTCCTTCCCCTCCCTCCCAACTCCCTCATCATTTGAACTTGTGTTCCGGAACGTTTACTATGTTTCCCACTCAACCCTTCCATTCCTTTCTCCTTTCTCCCTCTCTGTGTTATACGTCTGAATCGGATAAACTATAAGCTCTATCCTTTGGATAATCCTGGCTAATGATCATTTCGCCTCTGATCAATAAGTTTTCCGTTGTGTAATTTGCTCTCTTTCGAGCAAGCGTTATTCTTTCGTGCCTTGTTTGCTGGACTGCCTGTATACAGGGGCCTAGAGCCGGATGGTGGAGGCATGGAATGGGAACGAGCACATTAGCACAGTTACATGGTCAGTAGATGGAGGTCTAATCACCCTTTAACGGCCACCAATGAGTGGCGATGTCTGCTAGTGAAGGGTTTAATCTATTGCAATGTGCAATAATAGTTTATAAAATAGATACAACGTTGAGATTAATGTCATACAGTTTTGGTTACACTTAATGACATACTTTTTATAATTTTGCACCAAACATAGTCAAGACTTCGATCTTAAATGTAATTGTCACACAATAGAAACTAGAAAGTACTTCGATGAGGTAACTAAAATCTGAAAAGTATTTAGGAACAGTAATCAAAAATTGAAAATATAATTTCACAAGTGCTTCAATCGGTGACTTGTATTGTATTTTGTCACGATACCTACTGTACAGCCAATATTTATACAAACACTCATGACTGTGAATTGTTATTGCAACGTAATAATTCCTCCCTCCCCTTCTCTTGAGCCCTAACGCTCCCTGCTGGACCCTGATTAGACTCAAATGAGTATTATTCCTTGTTATTGTGTGTTGGGTGATGAAGGGGTAGAAATGAGTTTAGGGGTGAGAGTTGCAACTGACGGCAATGAATTACACACTCATAGTAGCCTATACTGAACTGTATAGTGTTTTCTGAGTGGTCCCAAGCGAGAGAAATGTTAGGTTGTAATTATTATTATATAATGTAAAATTATTACGATAGTAAACTCGTATTCAGTCAAGGAAGTTTATGATGACTATATCAGGGGTGCAAATGCTACACTACATGCTAATGTACATGCAGCTTGTGTTATTTTTCAAATAGGGTAATGAGCCAGTAAAAAGGTCCGTGTATGATACCAGAATTATAAATTATTTACCAAAATTTAGAAGGAAATTACCGTAACACTTTGTCTAATGATCATGGGCAAATGAAGGATGGGTGGTGAGAAAAGGAGGGGTTGCGAATTTATAACACTTTGAATGAAGAGTATCATTGACATTGATTTTTTCAGTAGGAACAGTAGGCCTACTGGTTGTCAAAATGGAAGTTCGAAAATCATGTATTTGAAATAATTCCAGAGCCAATATATAGTCTATTCATATTAACACCAAAAAGTAGCACAATTTCTTTCAAGTATCTCACTTCCAGAGTTATAAACTAAATCACAAATAAAGGAAGAAAAACAATGAGAAAGTTATGGATCTTGGGTGTCAAAAGATGTAAAGAAGTTGAAGGAGTAAAGAAGTCGAAGGAGTAAAGAAGTCGGTATATTTGTGTAAATTGCGTTTAGGCGTCGTCTCAGAGCGCCACTATAGTTTGCTAGGTGTTTCATAAAGTTCAGATTGAAGGAAATGGTCGTCGAGGGGGGAAGAGGGGTGCTCTTAGAAGACGTCCTTGGGGAGAAGCGCCGCGACGGCCGCGACGCTAAGATCACTCACCGGAAACTGAAGTGAAGTGAGCCATGAACGGCGTCGTCTTATCCCACCCCCCCTCTCCATTCCATGAAAACCCTCGGCACACAAATGGAAACGGCGCTCACGAAATGGATGTTGAGAACGAATTGAAGAAACCACAATCCAATAAATAGACTCGAGAAACTTTGGTAAGGTGGGAAAGAAACTTCGGGAATCAACGTGAAGTAAAATGGAGTGTTTCCAATTCTCAAGAGTTGAAATACGCAGTTACGGTATCTGAAACTCTTTTGTTTTGACAAATTACTGATTTATAGAAATATAATACCAATTCTAATGAGATGGTGTGAAATATTTTTTGTTGACAGATTATTCAAATTCTACAATGAGACGCAATGACAATAGTAAGTCTATTCTTGAATTTTTTCCAGTAAAATATCGAGTAGAAAACGAAGTATTTTCGGACTTGGTACGATAAGTCTACACCATATTGAAAAATGATGCTAGTAGTATGTTATTCACTCAATTCAAATATAGATTATTCAAACACACACTTCATTCACAAACATTAATTTTCAATTCTGTAGTTGATAGTGTTATGTTATGGATATGCATAGTCGATAAGCTATTTCAAATTATCAACCAAAGAAGTCTCAAAAGTTACTGATGTGTCTGACAAAATGATTGTTGTACCAAATGTCAGCAGCTTGATCAAGCAGTAGATAAGCAAATAGTGTACAAAAAAGGCCAAAAGAGTCCAATTGAGTTGCCCGCAGCGCTCGCTCAATTCACTTTGCATTGTGAGACGTTTTTCTTTGCACTATCATATTAGATAAGGTATGAAAAATGCATATTTTAATTCAATTTCTATAGGCATCCATTTTCCTTTTCATACTTCTGACACGAGCAAGGCTACACCTCCGAGATAAGCATAATTTCAATAAAATGCTAATGTATTCTCCAAAAAGTGACGAATATTTCAAATGGCAAGCAGGGGTAGAGTGGGTATAAGGGGGAGGTTTTATAATGTTTTAAATGAATAATCGCATCTTTTAGCAAGGGTATATACATGATAATAGAGTACAATAGGAGAACCCCTCCCCCTAACACCCTTCTAATGTAATATCAGCAGCTCGTGGCGCTCCCTAGCTGCTTTATTATCAAGCTTGTGGGTGCCAATTAAGAGGTAACAGCTGTGAAACTTAATGGCGCACAGCTTTTAAGATGTAATTGCATGGTCACATTCATAAATGCGATTCAGGTTCATATAATATGTACGCATGCGTACGTGTTCACATTCTATATTAGTTGCATTTAAAATATTGTGTAACTGAAGTGAAAATTTTAAATAAAGTGAAATATTTCGAAACTATATTGAAATTGAGATGCTCATTCAAAATTATTTTGAAACTAATATAGGCGCAACATAATATCAATCGTTCTACCAACCATACTATCAAATCTAAATGGAAGATTCAGCAGCTTCAATATTTATTTCAATCTGGATGATAATGTCAAAACGAATTGAAAATAACAAGATATATAGACATACGTTTTTCAATAAATAAATCGGACAGTAATTCGCTCCAAAGTGGAAATTTAAAAATCCGTATGCGGTATAGGCATACTGAATGATTTGCCATTTTCTTCTTATGTCAAATCAACCAAAACTGCCACTCGTACTTGTACTTCGAGGAGCAGCCGTGGGAATCGAACGTACCCGACACTGTTGTGTTTTGTCATGTCGTAGAAAGATACGATCACGAAATTTGATCGAGTCATCTCGATGGCTCAATCAGCTCAATCAC
Organism: Brachyptera risi; assembly: GCA_964007535.1. Taxonomy (NCBI): domain Eukaryota; kingdom Metazoa; phylum Arthropoda; class Insecta; order Plecoptera; family Taeniopterygidae; genus Brachyptera; species Brachyptera risi. Next base: position 60,323,105 of record OZ023326.1, read on the forward strand.
GATCAAGACGAATAGCAATGGTTTTAGGGTTCAGTTCACTGAAGTTTGTCGACCTGTATCGTTACACAAACAGAATGTCACGGACACGGCTAACGGATATACGATTGATAACTTTCCAAACAATTGATAAATATGAACATTATACCCCATACAAATAATTATAATGACTGAAAGATTTAATTTCTCCAATATACACAGTGCCCACACTTCACCATCATCCACGCACATTTTGGCTTATGTATCTGATAAGGTGCAGAGCGTGAGAAACTCAATAATCGAATTCAGAAACGCGTACATGAAACATGAATGTGCAAAATTAAAATCAAATCTTGATTTGCAAAGTACAGGACATACCTGAAGTGTAGATATTTCAACTTGGAAAGTTGATTTCGTTCTTTAAACGTAATTCACTTTACATTTTATATTATTCTACTACTATATATTGTGGACCAAAGATTTCAGTCTTGTTTAGATGTTGATAAATCAAAGATGTTTATAATCAAATCTGATGGAATTTCTATAGATGTTTGTTTGATGCATACACAAATTAATGAGTTTTCTTATAATTGACGACTCGCAGTCTCCGACCCCATTACATCACAAATCATACCGTCCAATCAACAGAGTTGTTAGAACTAGAGTGAAACTGAAATTCAAATATCCAATCGGGGTAACGTCAAATGACCTTAAATTATATAGATCCAACTGGCCTACTGTTGAAGCCACGCCTATTTCCAGTCGTCAATTCCACAATAACTTCCGAGTCAGGGTTATGTGTGTTGTGTACAATGTAAAAATAGATCTTGTCGGGAAAGCAGAGATATCTAGATTAAAAGTGATAGATTGTCAAGGACAATCAATGATTTGAATAAACTTAGTTGTTTTTGTTATTATTCTTGCGTGTGGTGATCTCATTCAGTGTACAAACTGAATCGCCGTGGGCACGAGACACGACTTTATCCACCACTGATACATTGTTTCAAATAAAGACGTCTCAGCTACACTTCTTCATGAATCAGGTTTTTGAAGATGAATTACCAATTCATAATAAAAAAAATACAAGAGACGTCTATAAGCCTAATATGAGAACAACTCCACATATTAATTAATAATGATGTATGGTTAAGAAAAAAGATGTCAAAAATATAGAAACATATCATTTACATATGAAGAGTTGACACATCATTCATACAGTTCACGCAAATGATTCCCGCGTTTCTGACAAATTACTCCAATTTTTTATTTGAGACATATGTTGGTTAAAAGTGAGACGTTATCCATCGTTGAGCGATAAGTTATTTTTCATGATTAATTATACCACAAAACAAAAAATTAAAATTAATATATTATATTTCTATTGGAAATGAAGGTATAAGATACAGTTATTTCAGTTATTTCGTGTTTTCATTTCATTTTGAATTATTCTGAACACTTATTATTATTATTATTCAGTTGTTACCCTAACATATTAATTGAGTATAATTACGCATAATGTTAGCTATAAATGTTTCCTTTCGTTAGTTCAACCACGTAGATTCGTTTCCACTCCGAAGCACAATTTGTTATAAAATAATAACATTTTCCACCGAATTACCATCTAACGTGTAGATTTAGATAACATGTCTCCAATACTACATGCGCACACGTTGTATTCGGATGATATCCACATCAACAAGCAGGCGAGCGGCGCGCTCTACTAGACGCGGCGCAACGAAAAACTACACGGAATTGAAAAGAAATCTGACACATCGCAAAAAATCGTGCATTCCGATTATTCGCAAGTACTTTCTACAGATATTACAATGGCGAGTATTATTCAAAATATTATGAAAATACAGATTCTTCACCTTAAAAAACTCGGCACCTCCACTTATATGTAAGAAATGGCTTACGAATGAAAACATGTATTTTTGTTGTTATATTCTTCTTTCGCACTTTTCATATGGTAAACTGAAATATGTATGTAGTTTCCGAATGAAAAGAAAAAAATTATACAAAAAAATGTTACTGAAATAAAAAATCAGCTATGAATGAGTGGCACAAGTGAATGACCGTGTAGTAGGGTCTAAACAAGTAAATCAGTGGATCATATTACATCCAAGACTGAAGCGTAAAACCCAAAAATGATATGAATTTTATTCATCACATTTTTTATGTATTAAAATTTTAAAAAAGTACTTCCACGCAAGTTCATGTAAGCCTATCTGCAACAGGGAAGTCCTGAGGGTTCAAAAGAAAAGCCGTCATCACACAATTTAATTTAAATTCACAGATTACGTAGTTTTGCCGGTAGCCAAAACCAAAGCAGGGCTTCAGCTATCAGCGAGAGAAAGAAATCTGCATAGCTACAATGTGGAGTATAGTCACGGATATATAAACATGGATATATTCCAATTCAATAGTAATTTGCTGTTGATTAATTTCGTATCGTGTACTACAAATTCGTATACGCGGTGTTGGTTGAAATTATTTCAATTTAAAACTAATCGGTCCATATATTTATTTTCAAGTTCTTAACCAAGATAATTATTATCACTACCAGTAATTCGAGGTGTTTTTCACAAGTCGCTGACTATATGCCTCGACGGTAGGGATGAGCAGCAGAGTTTGTATGGAAATATAGGAGGAAATATATCATTCTGGCCATGCGACTGTCTGACAGGGCAATTCTCTTATCTAACGTTGGCGGGCGCGCTTTGCACACTGCCTGCATGGCTCTTTGGGGGGGAAGGGGGGGGGGATTTAGTTTACACTCCCAACTATCATGGTTCACAATATACGCAATTCAACCCTTGCCCCGTCCCCTCCCCACCTCCCGACGTACACAAAATGTTGCAGCGCCAACACACGTGCGACGGTGTTTATAATTAAAGATGATTCAACGTGATCACATTTTACATACATTGTGGGCTTAAATGGTTTGAAATTAACGTTTCACATACAATTTTATTTTCTTGCAATAACTGCGTTAGTTGAAATATTCATGATTGATAAACATTGTGGCGACCTATCTACAGAAAATAATGGAATATTCCAATAGAAAGTGGTCGATTCAGTTCACGTTTTGTCAAAAAGTTGACAAGAAAACGTTATTTTCAAGCAATGAACATGAACAAATTATTTAAATCACTGGGGGAAGAAACTTTCAAACCATTCCCAAGCATTTTGTACGAAAAACTAGATAGAAACATTGTAATAAGTGATAAGAATGAATGAGGCTTTATACGAAGCTAACACGAGACCCAGGTGTTTTCAAAGTTCGAATTACTGTAGTTAAATTCATGATTGGTCAATTTGGGGAAACAGTAAGGCAACAATATAGAGACTTGAAAACTTTTTTCGTAAAATCGATTATGGAAATTGTTCAAGGTGCTACACAATCACTTTCTATGACACTAAAAAGTAAAAAACGACTTGAATAAACATTTATTTAGAGATGTTCAACAGAATACAGTAGGTCTATAGTGTGTAGGCTCAAACAAATTATAAAGTAATTCCTTTTAAGGAAATGAGACATCAAATGTACAACAATATTTATCAGAAATGCTGATTGCATGATTATACATCATACTTTACTTATTCAAAGTCTTAATGTTAAGATTGTCTAATTGAATCAATTTGAGATTTCGTTTTCTATCGAACCACTACCATACTAATAAAAAGATAACGCTCTTCGTGTTCTTGGAATCGCCAGGAAAACCATCACCGTTTTTACGGTCGTTTGTATCGCGTTGAACGGAGCGTATAAACGTTAACTAAATGACATGTAAGCGCGTGTAATCGCCAATGGGTAACGACGCGACTGGCGACCGTAAACAATTCAATCGTCACACAGTATCACCCGTTCCTGGAAACATGTTTCACCATTTCGTACACAATCTTCTTGCGGCCACTTCTGATACGATTGTTAGTTACTATATCTGATCATTTTAATAGCTGGCAAAATGTATATCAAATTGTTGGGGTCAAACTATACAGAAAGTGAAATAATAAAATAATAACACAAACTATAGCAATATTATTATTTTTCTTACATGAATAGAAATATATCCATATTCTGAAGTTTAGTAATATTCGAATTTTTAGCATAAATTTTAGTATGCAAGCAGACACCACACAGCCTACTAAATTTTCCCTCTGATTACTTATATTTGTGAAAATCTGCCTCCACTCGAACTAAACAAATTCACAATCAATAAGAGAACCCAAAACAAAAAATATGGAAACCAACAGCAACCCCTTCCTTTGCTCATATATACGAGCAGTGGGCGGTAACACGATGACATGTGAAAAGGTGTCAAACATATTTCACGCCTCGCGTCCTTTGCCGCGCGCCACATTCGAGTACACATTGCATCCAGTCGTACACAATGTTGAGTTTTGTCGTCTATTTCCACATCGCTAATAATACGTATCGATCTAGCGACACTAATTCCACTGTTTCCTACATAGCCATTCTTCGTGCTCGCCCGGCTGTCTGTCATGTTTAGGATATGCTACTGTGAACACACTAATATATACGAGCGTTATGGACTGTTATGACAACCGTCGAAAAACCGGAAACCTTCTTTTGTGTTTCTTCGTGTTTGGGGAAAATTAGGCAAATGAATTAGTGGCAACCCTCTCATGTTAAATACTGTCTTGACTTGGATTACACTTCCTTGAAGATATCAACTTACAGTTGTTAGATTTTACATTATTGAAGTTTTACACAAAAATTGTGGCAACATCTGTTCATTAGGATTTCTGTCGTTATTTTGTTAGATAACTATTTCCATTGAATAAATGGTCACAGAAAATGGATTTAACGTAACAGCACACTTGAGAAGTCACATTATACAGAGAAATTGAAAATTTATTCGCCACCAAGACATTAGAATGTATGAAGCATTCTTTTTTCGGCTGCTTCTTGAATCTCTATACTACGTTTTGGCCTAAAAATTCGCATATTGATTCAAACTGTTATTATTTTGATATCATATTGATTTCAAAAACATCCAAGGTGAAGCTTCATCAGCAAAACTAACTTTAATCGACTTGAATCAACCAAGTAATGGTCATGACCAGTCACCAAAACCACAAAAAAAGGTGACGTTTTCCAAATTGTCAACACCGAGAACTGGACATCTGCAAAAAGAAAATGACGCGCAAAAATGTGCTATCGATGATAAAAATGTGAGATGATTAAAAATAATGTGAAATCGTGTGGTAGCGTATCAACGAATGGTTCAGGTAAAGAGAGGTTGACACGGCGCATGCGTGACGGGAACACGATAGTTATCAGTCAATTATCACCGCTTGTCCCAATGCACCGAGACACACATTGCTGGCCAATGATGACGTCATTACAGGTTCACTGGACCAAGACAATGAAGTTAAATGACTCGGACTTTTTACTTCACACGTGACGAAATAGTTTTGATGGTTCGAGATCACAACATTACCGGCAATTCAAGAGGAGAAATTACAGGACCAAGCAGGAGAATGTAGTCACACCGATCAGAGCGTCAGCGTACTCCAGAAATATTGTGTATATGGAAATAAGTATTGAAGCTAGGGAAATAAAGTAAGGGTTTCATCAAAATATGAGATATTCGTGAAACTAATTCATACTAATTTAATTTATACTAATTTAATTTTATAACAGAAAGACTTTTGTGTGATCAAAATGGGGTGGTAAGATCGCCTCTGTGGTGCCCCGTCCAAACGATCCCATCTTTCATCCATAGCCTTGATTGGGGAACAATGATTTTGTATCAAGTTTCGATGTTATTTAAGAAAATATATATTGTCAGCTTAGGGTCATGTTCTACTTCTCCATGATAATTTATTTGATACTTCCATAACTTCCATAATTTTCCACAGTTTTCATTATCGATCCGATTTGTGTTTTTTATAGCTGACTTTGACGAGACATTTCGAATGCTTCAGTAGAAGTATTGACGATTTTCAAACACGGATCAAAATATAAGTTCGATAATAATAACATAATAATTAATAAGTGATTAGTCGGAAAGCTTCATCGGGATCAGACTTACTGAAATATATATATCCTGCCTCAAACGCTAACCAACAATGTAATGTATTGCGAATGTTTTCCCTTGTCGTTTGAAAAAAATGTACGTTTTCTTACCTTACTTTAAGAAAATCGTTTCCAATGGTATATAAACGTTTTCGAGAATCTTTACGAATAATTCCAATGCTTACCTGAAAAGACAAGAGAACACTATATTAATATTCAAGAAGCAACAAAATACAAGTACTTATGTATAGATTAAACGTGTATGCCAATCAGTTTCATATAAAAAGAAAAGAAGAATTTTAAAATAGAAGAAAAACAAAATAATACTAAAGGAAAAATGTTGAATTACAATATTAAATCTCAGACGTGGGTGGTTGTCTACTCGTCTGAAATCTCAAGTACATTCATCCAGTTAAGCCCTTTTGAATCCTCAAATCTTTTCATATTATATATACATGTATATATAATACCACAATACTTGCTCGTTTTTTTCATGTAGAGTTTAAGTTTGATTAAGACCTGTGAGATGGCTACAAGTAAATCATGATCAGACCTTTTTCTTTGCGCTCGCCGCCAAGACCTGCAAGTCACTGGCATGTGCAAGCGAGATGGAATGATTCAAGAAGCAAAAAGAGCGAGAGAGATGATAACAGACAGGTGACCTCGAGGTCAAGGGGAACAACACCGGTGTGGGGATAATACTAGGAAACATGAAAATCGAGCGTAGTCGAAGGATGTTTGAAGGAGGGTTTGATACCCGGGGAGGAAGGTTTAACTTTCATCGCATACTACGAAAACGCAGTACATGTGTTGTAAGATGATCCATCAAGTAATGTAATAGAGATCTACACACCCTAGGTTTGAAACCGATTAGTCTATACTCGGTTTTCATACAACTTGTCAAATATTGCTGTCCATAAAATGTACCCATATAAGAATTATAATTTTCGAGATGATTTTTCACTTCATTTCGCCATAATTATTATTCCCGTCCAGGTATATTCAAAATGTAACTTCATTTCTCGAAATCACTCTATCCATTAAATCCATTTGTGACCTAGAACCAGTCTGGACAAATGTCCATGTGTATAGGGGCTCATGAGTCAATTGGTAGTGCCTATTGCGACCTACAGAGCGCCCACAACAAATAAAAAAGGAACAAGGTCCTGACATTGACCGAAAACAGTCAATTTCCGTGTGTGCTCATCTAAACATCCTTCGTGAGAATGAAAATTGAAAAGACGGCACCTCCACCAAGAAGTGCACGAATGAGTGATGAGTGAGTGATTTATTATTCGAGTCCTCTACAGGATAGCTCATCAACTCGACAAGAAAGACGCTCGGTATGCTTTTCTCGCGTTGAGAGATGAGCGGGAAAATATGAAAATAACAAGTTTTTATTTGCGTTTCGAATTAATAACAAATCCTTATAGATCCTGATCAGGATCAACCATCCAGATTGCATATTGAAGAGAAAAAAAACAGATACCCTAACAATGATATGAAGCCATTTGTCTTAAATTTAGTGTAGATAGTGAATCTGCAAAATGGATGTGCACGCTGGCATTTAAGACGATGAGAATCCACGGTCAATGATCACATTCTGTAATTAAATATAATTCCACGTCATTATGATTAGATTCAACCAGTCTATAACTGAATATAATTATATAACTGGATTCAACTCTATAATCAAACATAACTATGATCAATTAAAGACAAATTCATTACAGGAGATTCTTCGCGATGTATTACAAAAAAGATGGGCTCAGTGGAAATTTGCATCTCTTCTCAATGGACCGAGTATTAAGAATTGCCACTGGAATGAATCCTGGATTAATTAAAATTAATAACTATCATGATAATAATGACATTCCTGTTTCCTATATACGATTTCCACCCCATACAAGACACAGATGCACTCAACTATTACTTCTTTTTTATAGGCCTATACATATCACAGATCTCAAATACGTGCACTAGTCGAACACCTGACATAAAAATCTTATACAAGAGGAATAGAATATCACAGATGAAAATAAAATACAAAAGAATAAATAATAATACTAAAAAAAAAAAAAAGAAATTCTAGCCAGGTATAGGTGGAAAAGACCTCGCGCATTCCTCAAATACCTATCGTATACATATACAATACCGGGACGAAACTCGAGAAGAGAGAGAAAGAGTGAACTATTCTTATTTCTTTTAATAAAAAAACAACAGCTTGTTAGAGTTTGGTTGAGCTCAGGTGAGGTATGCAAGTTATATAATAACAATGTCACAGCGGTGTATGTATATATATATATATATATATATATATATATATATATATATATATATATATATATATATATATATATATATATATATATATTTATATATATATGTATACACACTTACATGTTTTTTTTTATTCAGACAATTAATATTATAGGTCAGTAGATAAGAAATCTTTGTCTTCATCACTTGTTTGAAATTGTCTCCTATGAACCATGAGACCTTGGCAGTTCACATAGCTGTAAAATGTACTAAGAATATTCAATGGTGAGATAATTGTTTGCGTATATATTCGAATGTAGAGCAGATTGAGAGCCTATATGATCTACCTCGAGAATTGTAAAAACTATCATACTTTGACAATACCGGTGTTTGATTTCGAAAAAACGATACGATTTCGACAAACTTTAGTTCTGTAATTTCATAAACCTATAATTGAAAAGATCAATCATGATGTTAAAGTATCAGTTATTCCAGTTCCTACTCGAAAGTAGGCCCATCACTCGCCAGAGATCTTAAATGTCCTCAAACATAAATATATCAGTGCACATGATGATCCTCTGGCTTTCAGCCCTGATATAACGGCGAAGGAAGCAATTGCAGCTATTCAAGGAATGGCAATTGACTCTTCTCCCGGTCCTGATGGGATTTACGTGAGAGTACTTCGTGAACTCAAATGCGGTGTGACAATAAGCCTTCTAGCGAGCGCAATACTAAAGAAGAATTACGTTCCAAAGAAGCTCCGCCTTGGTAGAACAATACTTATACATAAGGGAGGTGATCCTAAAGATGTTAAGACCTGGAGACCGATTACCATATTTTCAGTTGTTCGGCGAGTCATTGAACGAATATTCGATAAAAGACTTCGTTACTACGTCCAGTTGTCAACTCACCAACGAGGATTCGTGTCAAGTCCGGGAACGCATATAAATGCATCACTGTTGAACAGCTGCTTGAAGAATGCCAAGGAGTTGAGGAAAAGTTGTTGTGTCACATTTCTCGATGTGAGCAAAGCGTTTGACAACGTAGGGCATAGTCACATTCGACAAACTCTAAAAAGTCTTCCAATTCCACAACAGCTCCAAAACATCATATGCTCCCTAACGTCGGACAACATAATTCAAATTGAGTCGAATCGAAATAAATCGAAACCAATTTCGATAAAAAGAGGCGTTCCCCAAGGTGCTCCACTATCTCCTACCATCTTCAACTTATCCATAGATCATATCATCAAAGAGCTTACCGAAAAAGAAATTTCAGATCATCATGGTTATAATGTCGTTGAATCATTAGACAATATATCAGCAATGGCTTTTGCTGACGACATAGTTTTAGTAGCCAGAAATTCAATGTCGTCAGCAGATTTGACTTCAATAGCTGAAAATGGATTGAGAGAGATAGGTTTGGTCATAAACAATTCCAAAAGTCACGCAATCAACATCGTAAATGGTGCGTTGTCAGATATCCCAGTGACAACCACGGAAGGATTGATAATTAAGTCAATCGGTAACAATGACCGAATAAAGTATTTGGGAATAGATTTTAGTTCAGAAATTGTATTAAACAAGGAGAAAATAATACGAAATCTACAGGACGATCTTGAAAAGATCACTTCTTCTGACCTACTCCGACCTGACCAGAAACTCAATATTTTAAATCAATTCACCTGGCCAACACTGATTTACCCGCTCCAATGCGCCCCTTTGTATCGTTTAACCAAGTCTTTCTTAGACGATATCGATAGACTTGTCCGAAGTGCAGTGAAACAAATATTGGGGTTACCAACTGACACTCCGAATAGCTTCATCTATGCCCCTAGTAAATTCAGAGGACTGGGAATAATGAAGGCAACATGGGAAGCATTCATACAAAATTATAATATCTGTCGTAAGCTATTGAGCGTTGACGATCAATTACTACAGGCAACAAGAGATTTTAAAGGAGAAATGTTGCACTGTATCAATCAACTCGACCTATCACCAACACTCACATTCCTACATTCCCCAACAATCCCTGAAATGGTTGATGCTGGAACATTACAAACATCAAATAATGATCTCATCAACGTTGCAACAGAGAAGAAAACTCCGACTGGCCGTGAATTGAGAAGCGCGCTGAGACAACGCTCGTTTGAAGACTGGGCGAAACTTCCTCAGAAAGGCAAAGGAGTCGAAGCTTTCTGCGATACCCCACAATCAAACTCGTGGGTTTATTCAAAGCAACAGCTTTCATCATCAGAATGGACAACTTCCATAAAAATGTCTTGCAATGTCGCAGCAGTTCGAGCCGTTCCCGGACGATCACTCGAGGGCAACCGTTGCCGCCATCCAGGCTGCAACGAGATCGAAACAATTGCCCATGTCCTCGGGTCGTGCCGGAAAGGTGAACTGCTGCGGAATAACCGCCATCACACCATCAGAACAATGATCGCTGACCTATTTAGAATGAATAAATGGGAGGTGCACGAGGAGGTGCATTGTCACTCTGCCTCAGGTTCGAACCGTAGAGTGGACATTATCGCAATACGGGGAGACAGAGAAAAAGTTCTAGTTCTCGACCCCACTATTAGGTTTGAAAAGGGAGTGGGGCACGCGGAAGAAGTAGATGCGGAGAAGAAGGAGATATATCGTCCCTGTATTCCTCACCTCGCGGAACGTTATGGAATTCCTGAGGAATACTGGGACGTTGTAGGACTCCTTCTTGGAGCAAGGGCAGCTATTCCCACATTTTTTATTACTTTTTTCAAATCATTTAATATACCGGTATCAAAATCATTAATTCAAGAAATAGTTTCCACAATATTAAGAAAATCATCACATATTCTCCACAATCATCTCTTCAGCGTATCTCAATCTACTTGAATTCTCATATTTTTTTTTTGTATAATAATTAAGTTTTTGATCTTATCACTATATTTGTATAACTCATTTTCACTTTCGGCAATTATAATTCCAAATTCGTAGTAAGCTGGACCTTCATGGTCAGTCATCAAGAAGATGAACAGCCGTCAATAAAAATGATTTTCTCTCTATAAATAGGAAAAAACAAACACAAAAGGACCATAAAGCAGAAGTAAAAAAAATGTATAAAGAAAAATTCATGCTATCTTCCAACTCATCCTACTAACAAAAAAGAAACCTACCAGCTTAATAAAGAGTTAGGAATATCTTTTTATGTTTTCTTCACCGCATGGTTTCTCAGTAACAAATCAAGTGACAAAACCGTGGCTGTCATGGATTTCCATACTGTTAAATAGCTGTCAAGAATTGCCTTGTACAGCTATTAATGAGCACAGCATCATATACATATAGCTCCAAGATGTATGTGTTAACTATAGAATAGTTCGGACAATCAAGAGGCAAACGATACTACAATGTTATTTCAACATTACCTCCAAAGAGTGACCAAAAAACGAAAGGCACCATCATTTTATTACAACAGGCTAGTATTTCAATGAGTTGTGTATAAAATCATCTGCTGGAAGGATATTAAATGAGAATAAGTTTATTATTGTCGTACAAAAATAGATATGCCTCGAGCTATGCTTATATTACTTGAAAGAAAACGAGTGAATATACTTCATAAAAACCCATTCGAAATGAATAATAACCACTGAAACTGTGACATACAAATCTAATGTTCATATTACAATATGATTAAAACGTTATTTAATTCATAACTACAATAAAATAATATGTATAATTCACATGAACAACAAAACGTAGATGGTGTTTGAACATGTTGACGAAATATTCAACATTTGCAATAAAATTTAAAAATCATATGAACAATAAATTGATATAGCCCAAAACCAATTTCGCATTAAAATATACTATCACTCGTAGCTATACCAACGCGTTGGAAATGGTATGCAAATAGGTAGGCCCATAATAGGCAGATCGTCTGTGGGAATGCGAGCCCGTGGGTTTTGTGGGTGGTGGTGAGAGAGAGAGGGGGGTGGGAGTGCACACTCTGCCCCGTGCAGCAGCTATCGATAACACACAGGCACACGTAGTATACCAAGCCACAAGGCCCGGGTTTGAGTGACAGATTCTCTCGTTACCGCTCGTACACGGAGAGAAAGCCCCATTATGTGATAGGCCTTCAGTCTATAGTATGAAACAAATTAGATCAACCAAACTAGACACGGGGAATATGTACAGTCGCTATCCCTGAAAGTTATACACAACGTGTCATGTAGGTTACCACTCGGTTACAAATTCAATTTAGATCTATGAATTAAATTATATTGGCAATTGACTCTGACAAATGTAGAATATAATACTGACGGAAAGGTATAAGTATCCGAGATGTATGCATTTTCAATGCCAATGGGTTTTCTGTCTTATAACCCTACTCAAGAAATTATGATTAATAACTTTTGTAATAATTAGTTATTTACAGACTTCACAATGTCATAAAATTACAGGCATACTGACTAAAACTATAAGCAACTTCATTCTTTGAGAGAAGAATCGAACTTGTTCAGGTCTATCAAATGGCAAACCCAAGGCACTGAGAGTTTGAATTTAGATTTGATAGTATCCCTATTTTTCAGCAAAGAGTTGTACCCGTTGTAGCCAACTAATGGTAATTTTGATAACAATTGTGTACACGTAATGGATGGTAGACATTGATACATTTACATTCTAGCCAATCTGAATAATTGGGAACGGGCGGGGGCGGGGGCGGCTGCGGGGGCATAGGAGGGGATTCATTCGTTCGTACTTTACCTTAAAATCCAATTAGGTTCATTCTCTTTCTCCACGGTTCTGTTTCCCAAACCAAACCAATATGTCTGCTTTTGTTAAATTGTGGCATTTGAAAAGTACGCCTGTGTGCCTGTACCCCCCGTGCGATGGGCTTTGCAGTAGATCTATTGGAATAAGTGCTAGACCTCGGGGAAAAGCACAATACAATCAAGATATTTTGCATGTCATTAGTTTCGCCAATAACCAAGATCAATTCTAGATGCTGGGCTCTAACGAATCAGGTTCAGCTCGTTGAAAATGATATTGAATCGAATAAGAAGAATACAAGTAGTCAATTTTCGAATAAAAAATAATTATTCGTATATACTGAATATGAGAAAATATGGATATAAAAGATGAATATTCACTTATTTCTCGCTTCAAGTCATTTGGCTACAGATTAGTATGGATGGAGTCGTTCAAACGAACGACTGGAGATGGAAATATCTCGTTCATAATAAACACCGTATTTAATGTTATTGAGCAACATATAATGACAAAATACGGCCCTGCAATTCTGAAACGTTTTCTCAAACACTAGTTGGTGAATTCGCATTGATTTTTGACATAGTTTTCAATCTTTTTTTCATGATAATCATCAATGATAATGATGATGATAATCATCAAAAAGACGAAAATGTTGAGGAATCGTTCAAAATGATGGTAGCCTCATATTTTTGTACTAATCACACATCTCTAGAATGTCTAGTTTTGTAACATGTTATTACAATTCAACCATAGATAAAAGATGTACTACTTCATCTCTTCTTTTATAACATTCATACCAATGACTAAATAAACATTTTACGTTAATAATTTTCGGACAAATGGTTTCACTCTGAAATTAGTACACCAGAATGAATGTTTTACTTTGACCCCCCCCCCCCCCCCCCCCGTATAATGTAATTTTTTCATAGCCGTACGAACATCTGATGTAGTTCAATAAACCTGCTTTGGTAAATAATACGTTACCACATAATGACTACATACACTGATCTAATCTAAAAATTAACGTTATAAAACTCAAAATACACCACGTAATAAATCAATACAATGGACGGTAAAGGATCCTTTTCCATTCATTACTATACGAGGCACCGTGTGACCACAAATGTTGACAAAAGGCCATTATGTAATGTACCCTTTTATTACGTAGTGTTTACACATATCTATGAGCCGGTATCTTTTCACCGGATTGCCAACAGCAGCGTCCTATTGTTACGACAGACCACCCCCAAAAAGACCACCCTCTCTGCACCTTTGGGAGCCACTGTGTATGTGTGTGTATAAGAGCTAACTGACGGAGATAATGACAATGACAACGATAATGTCGTCGTTGAATGTAAACTGAAAATGGTGATGTGATTGTGTAGAAAGATAGGAAAATGTAAATTGTGATTGTTGAGTTTCCTATTATGAGAATATGCCTGTATTTGTTACAGGTATTGCGGTAGCGTAGACTGAATATTTACGTAACATAGCTTTCATGATAAAACCCAACACCTAAAATTTGGTTCATTTTGATTTCTGAAAGAATTTTATTTAAAATATGAATGAAATAAATGTTGAAAATTAAAGCGGTGTGATGTAAAATTGAATTTGATGAATGACCATACCACCTCCTCTCAAGCAATGTCAACTATTTCTTGCTCAGAGCAATAATTTTATATTTTCAACTGTTCGTATATAATTTATGACAAAAAGCTGTCTCCCTTCATATGCACGTTTAATATCCGACCAACAAATGAACGAAACTATCTTTAAAATTGATGTCCATTTTCGTGTTTTCCTAATCCTTCACTGGCAACAGCTACAAAGCTGTTTTCAACAAACATCACCGAATAGATTTGAAAAGTTGAATTTTTAATCCGACAATTTTTCACGAAGACGGATGTTTTGATTACTACCGACAATTATTAATCGATTCTAGATATTTTGGCACGATCCGTGTTATTTTCCAGCCATGTTTTTACACCTGCAGCTCTTGTCTTGACTGAATTTCAAGCAAACCCAGTCGACACGTCCCTTGAATGTAACATTTCATCTAGCCGAACATCAGTTCCGAGCTCTCCATTTTCCCTCTTATACACAACAGTCTATATTGCGCATCTGCTATTGCGCATGATTGGGTTTCTAAGACTAATGGTCTTATCTTTTTCTAGGTTACATCTAGTTCTAGAGCCACATAGAGATAGATCTATGCCACTTTAATAAGAGACCCCAACTATGTTCACGAGGAGTATTATAACAAAACTATTGTGTAGGGGTTGTTTTGCTCTTATCCTTTTTCAAATCAGCTGTTTTCTATACGGTTGATCTATTAATATTCAATACATCAACGGATAAAATGTCAAAGTTGTATTATCTTCAACTGGAATATATATATATATATATATATATATATATATATATATATATATATATATATATATATATATATATATATACATATATATATATATATATATATATATATATATATATATATATATAGGATATATATGTACACACACACACACATTGTTGTTGAACGAGTGAAACAAATGATTTTGTGGACGCAACAACATTTAGGTCCTGAAGAAAGATACATTATCCTATCTTCATATTATCTATAGATGATATATTACATTTATTATCAGCCTGTTCAAAGAAGGCTTTCAGAACTATTTCGAATGACTGCTGTGATGACAGAACAAGCTGAGGTGATTTTACTACAGGCTGAGCCAAGTCGCGACATTGCACGCTACCATACATATTGTTTCGTGTAATTCGAGACTCTATCAAATATTAAATAACCTATAAAATTTATAACAGCGGATTAAATTACTTCAATACCAGTGATGCATAATTAAAATACAGTTTCAGCACATAAATGGGAAATTATAATTTTAATTAACCAATTTAATGTGTCTTGCAAAATGATAAGGCAAATCAAAATAGTTAATAGGATAGAAAGAGGTATACATATAAACATACATCCAGCTTAGAGATTCACCCTTTATGTCTACCAAGGGACCGGGATGCCCGTGAGTCGACTACGTCGTGGAAAGAAAGTGCGCGAGCTATAGCGTCGGAGCCCATTAAAGGGATAACTATCTTAACTAGCCATTACGCTAATTACAATGGTCCCTTCGCTTTCATTGAATGTGTTTTGAACAATACACGACGCTCGAGTTAGAGGCGTCGTCGACGTCGGTATTATTGGCCATTTCCTCAGCCTCAAAGACGCAGCGGGGAAACGTTAAACATTTTATAACCGAGCTGTGAGATGGGAAGATGTTGCGAGAGAGAAGTTGCTGTGTCCTGGTTGTTATAGTGACAGAATGACACAAACAAAAGTGCATCAAATAAAATGATCAACAGACTCATCATAATGATGGATATCAGTGTAAGCATGACTCATATTAATTGCCATTAAGATTAATATATATATATATATATATATATATATATATTTATATATAATATTTATATTCATATGTGTGAGTGTGTGTGTGTGTGTTATACGATAGGACAGTTCAGTATGAGATTATATTTCTCACATAATATGCAAATTCGATTACACACAAGTCATTGGCCGCCCAAGTCATTATGATATCATGCGTGAACATCATACAGGTATTGAAGTGAAAAGTTTGGTCCAAAAATCTATCAACAAAAAATCAACGATGGATTTTTTAATTAGAATTCTGGTTTATTGTGAAAATGTTCAGCAATAGACACGTCATCCAATAATCTAAAACAAGGAAATAATAAAAAAAATCATTCTAGTTTTGATATCTCAATTGGATTAGGAAGTTGATGACAAGTGTCGACAAGATAGATTATCCTCCAGAGTACAGTTTAAAAAAACGTACATTTCTCACTTTTACTTTTAATTTCTCATTTCGTTTGCATAAGAACGATCTCAACGCGCGTTTCCCACCTGATTTATACGAGAAAAATGAGTAGCGTAATAAATAACCGTCCCAACCTGACGTGCTCTACAGTCTACACTATATACACATGCACTCATCCTCCGCAACAGCCACGTCCCTAGCGAAATATGAGTAAAAAAGTGCGAAGAAGGAAGTATAGGGGGTGTACCGGGGTATACGGCGACAGCAATAAATAAACACGGTGAGACGTGTGTAAGGGGGTGCGAGAAACGAATACGAGGAAAAAAGCAGGGATCTTATTAGAAAACGGGTAGGATCTCGGGACAGGCATGCGAGTGTGTGTTATTTCACATATGTTCTGACTTGTCATCATAAATTACAAGACAAAATGCAATGTCAACTCCTCGGAAATACTGTCATCGTATTTTTACTCCGGAAAACTAACTATGTGAAGAATGTGCGGAACATTGTGCACTATGGCCGAGGAATTCGAATCCGGTAAATGCAATTCAAATAAATAATTTGAGAAATATTCAATAAGTGCATGGACAGCTCTTGGTTCTTATCAATAATTATCTCATTTTTAATCGTGAAACCAAGTGCCGGAGTGTCCGAGTGAGCGAACGTGCGTCACAATCAAGTGAGGGATGAGAGGACGAGTAGAAATATCAAGAAGTGTTTGTATCGGATAGGAAGGGGTCGCTATTGCATTTTTTAATTATTTAAAAGTCATACAAATATCGTAGTTAGACTACACCATCTTTAAGGAACGTTCGAGAAGTATCTTTTGAAACGCGTCGTTTGTTTGCTACTACAGTACAGATTCAACCGGGCCATAACAGAGCGATATGGAAGATGTCGGATAAGTAGCGTGTTGGGGACAGTACAAGCGGGTAAAAGGCCACAGTGAGTGGCCAAAATTATGTATCAATGCATATGACGAGTAAAACTGGTGAACTGGAGTAAAACTCGACATTCCTAATATAGAATTGAACTTTGTAACTATTGTTCAAGATCAGTAACTTGAACATGGCCGACATTGTAATATTGTGGTTAACTGTGAGTGCCAAATAAATCATTTTGAATTTCAAAAATGATATTAAAATGATACATTTCATCAAAAAACTGCTCAAATTAGAAACCCTTGTATCAATTTCATTATGAAAACAAGCAATCCTGTACAAAATATGTACAAATTATGCCACCCAACAGGTTGGTTTACTTTCATCAATGATTTTTCAAAAATAATCTCCCATTAATTTATCTATGAAAATAACTTTACTTATGAACTCGTCCCAAAGATGATGCAGAAGAGAAGGGAAGGGGAGGGGGGTGAAGTTATAAATTGAAATAAAAGATTGGTGTTGTACCCCAATCCTGCTGAATCGTGAGCTTTACGCAACAAGCTTGTTCCCTACAGATCTCGCTAAGGGTGGGTTGGGTATATACATATATACACTCTCACGGCAACAATTTCTAGTCATGTCTCTAAGGAAATCATTGGAAAATGCAATGCAAGAGAATTTATTTTGTGATTACCATTCTGCGTGATCTCTTAACGTTATCCTGTATCGTTGCCCCATGAAATGTTGACCGTATATGGGTGGTTATTTTGATGTTGGATATATGTTACTTCTATAAAGTGTATCGGCAAACTTAACTACGCGGAAATGCGGAAATGAACGTTCAAATCAGCTCAATTTTTGAACAGTTTTACAGAAATAACGAATACATTAATATTGCATTGGAAAGAGTATCATGATTCTGAAACAATTATCAAGCAATATGTGGATTGAAATTTTCATGAGTTGAAAGTAAAATGGGAAAATGTTACAAAAAAAATCTAGGTAGGTGATTCAGAATACTCCACTCATTTTCAGATTTTACTTACGAATAGATATGAAAGAAAAGTTTCCTATACATAGAAGACAGTAACTTTTCTCACAACAGTACAAGTATGCATTATCTTGAAACCGAAACAAAAAGAGGTCAGTTATTTATGGAAAACAAAAAAATATTTAATAAGTTTTCTCATTTGAAAAGCAGCGCTACATTCCCTAATAAAGCTTTCTGTTAAAATTCATCCCCCTTCCTTCCTTAGGGAAAACAAGGTCGAAAAAAACTCATTCAAAATAAAGTTAAGGAAGCATTAAAATGGCTTATTATAATGGCATAACTCCACTTGCCTTCCTTCCTACCCCCCCCCCCCCCACCATCTATCATTTCAAGTTGATGAGATGGCTTAGTTCGTCTAAGTAAGCCTCCGATGCACTTTCCTATATGTGAAAAGAAATTGGAGTGATGAAAAACATGGACGATTCTAAAAATGTTACAGATTTTGTTGAATAGAATTGAGGTACTAAATTGAGTTATGAATTGCAATTATTCAGTACAAGTGTGTTTTTGAACAAAAATGGTCATGATATGACGCCATTCGCAGTTGAAAGCCTATGTATGCAACTCCCTGAAACAAGTGATTCAATTTTCAAAGTCTTGTTGGAAATGCCGCTTTATATATTATTTTCATATTTCATGTATTCCAAAGAAAAATAACAGCGTACTATTTCCTCAGTTTTTCCCCTCATCCACGCTGAAATGGCCTCATGTCACCACTCATATTGTACGCCTATTTTGTATACAAACTACAAAGACGTCTGATGAAAATTTGTGTTACAGAATTTGAACAAAAACTTACCACTCTATTTATAGAAAGAATCATGAACCTGTAGATTTAATATTACGTAGCTAGGTGCTGATAATTCATCTTCAAGTCAAAGTGTTGTGCTTATTTTCTTGAAAGATGCTGCGTGAAAGGTGAAAAGGTAAATAGTAAAGACCATAAGCGGATTATTTTAGCAGCCCTTTTGCCGTATCTTTACACCCCTACGTGTATAACTATTGGGGTGGATTATATATCACGTAGCATAGCGTCTTAAAAAGCATTTTCAAAAACTTTTATGTCTGAGAAAACTTGGCACTAACTTTATAGTACAGGACTACAGGTTTATATTGAAACTTTTATGTTTGGTCGCATGGTCGAGTTAATAGCAAATACGAACGGGTGATAGAAATCAAGGTTGACGAAATAGTAGGCAGTAAAAAAAGATATAGACATCTTGATCTATTGTGAACACATTTGATACAAGCAAGGATTTGAGGAATACAAGAAGATCTTTTGTCCTGAGCAGAAATTCATGTTCTTTCCGAAAAGATTTCTCATACATTATTGAGGTTCGACTGATACAGACATATCATTTCCAATTTGTATGAGGGTTGTAATGATATTTTATAATAATATTTTAACAATTTAACAACTGTAATGATTGTTGTAAGCCCTGATGCTCACTGAAATCAATCATGTTAGCCATTTAAGAAGTGCGTGGCTAGATAAAATTTAATTGGATATCTTTGTGACACCAATACTGTTTTTTATTATTGGAATATCTGAACCCCCTGATGTGGGTGCCAACGTCTCACCTTGGCGGGGGGTTGTTGGCCGTGATGGAGAGATGAAACAACCCTATACGACACCGAATAATGACATCATCAGACCCAGCTGTTCCCGTCAGTTGATTGATCTTCTTTTCCGTATTGTTCACTAGGCCCCAAGGTCGAACCCAAATACAGCACCAATTTTATTTAAACGCAATAACATGTTGATATCCCCAATGTCATCAAAAATCATAGATATACACTATCAAGACTTATATTGTATGTTATATAATCTGACTTTCCATATATATATATATATAACATTTTATCCATTGTTTTTAACATGTTTTGTAATATTTTATTTGGAATAAAATGAATTAATGAAATGAAACGAAAGACAGTTATTATTTATGACAGAACAAGATTCAATTTCTCTTCCAATCTTTGTCTGCAATCAGTGTGACTTTTGGGACTGGAAAACACGATGAGCTGGCGATAGCGAATCACAATCCATAATTCAACCCGCTTGTCGCGCTCTCTAGCGTACGGAAAGTCACACTAATTGCAGACAAAGATCTAAGGTGTGTACGAGAAATTGTATCTCGTTCTAACGTGAGCGTGAATTGTCTTGGAAGAATATGGTAGTGACTTGGTAGTATAAATGGTTTAAAAAGCTAAAAAGTATCAATTAACTGTCTCGGCCTCTATAATATCCCCGCATGACAACACGTTCTTCCGTCCAAACATGGTGAGTGGTACTACAACTACAATAATAGTAATAATAATAGGATGATGGTGAATTACATATTGTAGCGGGTTAGTAATCATGACACAATTAGGACTGAATGAGTTAGTGCTGCCCGCACGCGGGCGAGTAAAGAATCAAACTAAATAAGGCATATCCGCTGTCAGTAGGGTTCACGTCCTCTGTCAATCTACTCAATCACATCATACTTCAATATCACCATTTAGTCATGCGACTTGCCGAACCTGATCCTAGAAACGAGAATATTCAGCAGAAGAATCACACGTGATCATTTAGAACAGCTGTTTGCATTAAGTAAACAATACCACAACTACATGTTTTAAAATTAATTTTTTTCTTCTCTTGAGTAGGTAACTTAGGCCTGGTATTACCAAGTCCAGTTACCCTTTATCTGACAGTTCAAACTTGTTATCACCATGGTTACCTGTGGTATTTGTTTTCACCAACTCTCAGATAAATACTAACTGGACTTGGTAATACTGGGCCTTAGTGTATTCATTATATTATGTAGAAAATATATCACTGGTCGGCAGAATACAATAATAGAAAATATATATTCCACAAATAGGTCAAAAGTAAAAGTTTTACGTCTGTATTTTTCTGGGCATGTACATCGCCATAGTTGAATACTTCATTATTAATTTAATGACAGAATAAAACTATGTTTTACTAAAAAGTGCTATCTCGATTTAAGATAACCTTACGGTTTTGAATAAAAACCGTTCCAGCGGAGTGTAAGAAAATGGCCGATCGTTGCTGCAGTAAACGATGCTTGCGCGTAATGTTCAGGCTAATGTTTATTACATGGCTAATAAACTCATCACCTCAACACGGCTGGACTTTCCCCGATTTTCATTTCCCGCTACAATAGTTCATTAAAAATGTGTTTGTGAAGCTATTTGGTAGGCTATTAGGCGGCCTGATATTGCTCCTGTGAGAGCCATTCTACCCTTGAGGTGGAAGAGCGAGCACGGGGGTGGATTTGATGCTGCAAGGGCGACAATGAGGGAGCTATCTGTAAATTGTATGAGCCTGTACCCGAGACAACAGTGGAAGAGAAAATAAAAAGATAAAATACATAAAAAGATGAAACAAGAGAAAATTCTTAGAAAATGATATGTGAAAGAAATAAGTGCGTATGAAAAAGACGCCCCCCCCCCCACCCCCAGTTTGCACCGTGATGATGGAACGTCGCGGCGAATGAGAAAAGCAAAAAGCACTTATAAATATCTAGTGGTTGAGAAAATTCGTTTTGAAACAGTGACTCGAAAATGAGTTAACGCGCATATCAAATGAGATGGAAAATATTCATGGCGACAATTTCCTTTCCTATTTTCACGCGTGCTTGCAATGTTCCTTGGTCGACGTCATTCCCTAACTTTCGGATCCCAGTGTGGATTATATTTTTCACACCATATATTACTAGTAAGTTGCTATCCAGACTGTGCGAATCGAGTTCTTTCGTGATGATATAGTTGGTGATGCACTACTTCGAATTAAGTGGACAGTAATGAAAATCAGTCAAAGTTGACTTTTTTCCACAGTGTTTAGCTATTTCAACTAACAAAGTAGTCTGTGGCATCGTGTAGAAAATGTCAAGAAAAACTAATATTCAATGCTTAATTATGTGTGATTACAATTGTTAAAAATAATGTGGTAATACATATATTGAATAGTGCGAGCAAACATTGAATCATCGACTAGGATCTTAGGCATAATATTGCAGCGATATCACTGAAAATGTGAGTGGGAACGTTGTATCATTCATCCAAAATAGCACGAGTTGTAAATGCAGTTTTGTGATAATATCAGCCTATTCGATTAATTATTGTGACTTCCTACGTAGAGAATGAAGAGAGAAAATGGCATAGGTCAAATTATTTTCAAAGAAACAGAATAACACTGTACCTTCATTTCCATCATTTCACAGGCAGATGTTTTTCGAAGTGTTACTACATTTTTGCCTTCGGGGTCAGGTGAAGATTACTCTAGTCATACCAATGGGCAAGAGTGAGACAGAAAACTCATCTTCAAAGAGAGAGAGTGAGAGAGAGAGAGATATATATATACAGACGTAGAGAAGAGAGAGAGAGAGAGAGAATCGGAAGATTCATCTACTATAACTAAAAGAGAGGGGCTAGACGAAGACAATGAGATGAAAATGGTAATGGCAAAAGAAACCGTGAAAAATGATGATGACACTTACGATGTGAATAGATGCAGAGAGAAGACACGGAGACTGTGGAAGGGGGAGAGAGCAAGATGTTGAGGGAATTGAGTGGATAGGTCATCAGTGAAGTTATCAGTTTAGGGAATGGAAATGTGATGAATATAGGAGGGCGTGTTGAAGGTAAATTGTAAATAGTCACATTTGGGGGTTGAAGATGGGTGTTTTTTTCACAACTTTAAATGATGATAGCATATATAGTAATATAACTCATAACGAAACGAACATGCAACGACCTAGAGAAACATTATACTCTCTTAAAGTGGATAGCACTATTTGTAAGGCTTTGTTTAGGCAAGGGGACCCCAGAAGGCATATCTTTTATGTGCTGGAAAATAACTGGATTCGACAATAAAAATGTTATTAATGAAATTGAGTATACATATGGGGGCCGAAACGTAAGGATTAATATATTTTCATCAGACAATACATGTTATAACCATAACATATTAAAGAGGAGAGAGGAGAGAGAGAGAGAAAGAGAGAGAGAGAGAGAGAGAGAGAGAGAGAGAGAGAGAGAGAGAGAGAGAGAGAAGGCGAGAATTGTATAAAGAGAGAGCGAGAGACAACGTTCTGATTATGAATGGATAACAAAAACGATATCTTCAAATAAAAAGCGGCACCTCCACTAGAAATGGTATTTACGTTATATCCCCAAATAAAATCATGATAATATTATAGTATTTCAATTTTCCATTTCAAGTTCTATTTGATATGTGTGACGACTGTACAGTTGATGGGCGAACAGTAACAGCACTTTCCCTGAACACGCCTATAACAACACAATCGGATTAATAATTGAAGTCCGACGCGCGTTCGCTCAGGCAATTAGCCATAGCTTGCTAATTAGAGTACAAATTGTTTCCTTCCCTCCTCCTACACACCCGGGATCATTTCGAGAGCTTGCACAGAATATGGCTGTGCCGTCGAGTGCGACGTTCAACCGGATCACAGTTGACTTTAATCGTATGTCATTTTCACCCGCCAATCAGAATAATCTAAACAGATGTTAACGTGATGCTTATGTCTAAAACTCTTGTCTAACGAACCAGCCAATAAGAAATCAATCTGTACTACCCAATATTGAAAGAAGTTGCTTTTCAACTGTTCAACACTTTTCGACAATGTTGAAAATCAAGTACATTCAAATGATCTGAATAACTTGTTATTCTATTTTTGGCAAAAATTAACGTTAGTGTGAAAAAATTGAAAAGATGAAATAGAACATAATCAAAATGTATACGATATAAAAATAAACATGGAACTGATTTTGATTGAGATAGATTTCCAATAGGTTATACAAAATCAATCTCTCTACAAATTGAAGTTATAATAAAAAAAAATGTAAAAACAATTGATTTATATGATAGCAAGTCGAGCTGTCGTATAAACTAGCTATTTATTCAATACTCTCCCGCCTCCTGCAACGGAAACTGTTTCACAACTAACAATATATCTTTATCCATTTTGATTTATCGAAATGGCATTAATTTATGGATCCACTTGTTACTATCCTGACCTATCACAATCCCATTTCGATTAGCCATGAAAATAAATTCGTCCGAAATGATTAATTAAACTTTCATTCTCTATTCACCGGTCATAAAACAATCCCATTCCAGCATCATTTTACTACACTTTTACTACACTATCTAAACTTAATTTGCACCCTCTCCAGTTGCACAAAGTGTGTGTGTGTGTCTGTGTGTACCCCGGCCGTGTCTGTGTGTCGTAAAGTCATTGTACCATCAGACTGTCCAGTGAGTAACGGACCAGAGACGAACGGTCGTCGAAACGCGGAGGTAAAACGACCGGACAACGACTTATAAAACACACGATAAAATGGTACGGAATTGAGAATAAAAAAAACGAAGATGAAGTAAATAGATGGTAAAAAAGGGAACGGTCAGAACCTGACGGGTGAATTCATCTGGAAAAGAGATGAGATTTTACAAGGATTTGTTTTACTTTTATGTTGAATAGAAACTACCTATATATACGTAAAAGTTTTAAAATCAAATATAGAAATATTTAAGAAAGTGTGACTTTAAAAACTTGAACGCAAGTTCGTGATAAAAACGAAACTTCTAGAAGAAGCATCCATTTGTCACATGACGAATATGTCAGAATAGAAAGAATTGTTCGGTCGGTTCAATGCACTAATACACTGATGCAAACGCCCTAAACTAATATTTTCGTCGAGTTTCATATGCAGTGGACAAACCTGGACAACGAAGTAAAATTAAAAACAAAACAAAGAACAATTATATGAATTAGACATTCTTCGTGGCATATTTAGGCCATTAGTTTTAAATAATCAAAATGGGGTGGCAAGATCGCCCTTATGGTGCCCCGTCCAAACGATCCTATCTTTCATCCATAGCCTTAATTGGGAAACAATGATTTTGTATCAAGTTTCGATGTTATTGAAAAAAATAAAAATATTTAGGCTCATTACAATCTGTATGATCAGCTAGAGATTAGTTTGATGTGTTGTTGAGAAGTAGAATATAAGAAGAAAGGTGGAGAGGGAAGGCGCGGGGGAGGAGAGAAAATAAATGGAAAACGGATTGATTAATCGTAGTAATTATCGATCAGCATTTCAAGCTAATTAGATCCCTTCGTACGCACATAGGGAACGAAGAGGTAGGGGTGGAGGAGGAGTTCTACCCCTCAGGAGTACAATGGCATCCAAATGAGATTATTTGCTGGAAATGGCGATCTCCACACATTAAGGGGTGGTAGAAAGGGGTGAATGTAGGGGGGAAGGATGTTTGGAGAAGAAAGACATACAAACACTGGAATTGTTCGGAGTGCAAAGAATTGATTGGTATAGTCAAGGATAGGACAGGGACACATGTTATAGATAATGGAATCAGAGGACTCATTGAAATTTGTAAGTTCAACTTATTAGATTTTCAGATACTAAATTGAGTTACAGTAGTATTATTTGATTATTCAACTCCTTTGATGGTGGTATACTCAATACCAACGATCAAGTGATTTTTGGTTGACTATATCAAGAAAGAAAGTGGTATTATCTCAGACTCAACAGGCTCTTGTTGACAAATCAAATTGCAATAGAATTCAAAGAGCTCATACGGCACTGTACGTCAAGAGTGAAAAATGCGATCTGCAGTTTTTTCAATTCAAAATAGCAGTTCAGGTGCAAAGAAAGTGGTAGATTGGTAATTTATATTTTTTTGAATGTATACGGTTTACGCGAATTCTAAATCAGTATTTTTCAATAAACTCACTATAGATTCCAAGGTGTGAAATATGCGACGCTACGAAGGTCAAGGTCAGCTGGTGTTATTCTATTTGAGCGCGAGAGTACGGTATGCGAAAGCAATCTCCGTCTACAGCACAGATGAGATGAGGATCGACTTGTGTAGGTTTTGATTACTACGAGGTTATAGCCAGGGGGTAGTAGGGGGTGGGTAGCAGCTGTTTTCTCACGACCATAATCACCCCCCCCCCTCCCCAAACATTCACAAGACAATCAAACAATCAAACAATTCCCATGGTAACCACCACACTGATTGTCAGAAGAAACAAGATGGTAATGGCCGGCGTACCGGTAATCGAAGAACCACGGAGTACATGTACTTATATTTCTACATCCTCACCA
The DNA here is from genome assembly GCA_964007535.1 of Brachyptera risi. Taxonomy (NCBI): domain Eukaryota; kingdom Metazoa; phylum Arthropoda; class Insecta; order Plecoptera; family Taeniopterygidae; genus Brachyptera; species Brachyptera risi. The sequence continues at coordinate 60,350,089 of OZ023326.1, forward strand.
GGGTAAATTGATAAATAAAAAGATGTGCAAAATTGTTCAGTTTACATTTTAGAAGTCGTTCAACATCATTTATAGTTCATAGATGTCCGATCTGAATTTTGGACGAACAAAATTCAAACTATAACCAACAGTTCGAATTGAACTTTGTAATTATTTATACATTTAGGATGGAATGTTAGAGGTGAATATATAAGAGCTTCTTTCAACTACGAATTATAGCATTTGAAATCATGTGTTTTGCGTTAAATATCAACTTTTTTTTTTAATATTGAATAAAATAAGAGAAAATATGATTACAATATCGAATTAACAATTCAACGGCCGAATTACCGACGGGATGTGAAGATTAGCGCTAAGCCTACGATGTTAACGTGGGTAGGCCTATAGTTGTACTCAGTGTATATAGGCCTACTAACTGTGACTGTGATAGCTACTCTTTGATTCATGAAGTATCATACAATTTCAGTGAGAGATATGATGTTGAATTGGGAATAATATAGACTATTTACTAGTATTGATAAATTGTTCACACACAAATGTTTTGAATGACATGTTTTTGCTGGAATCTCCACAGCTGATGACATTCATCACCATGTTGGCAGGAAAAGTACACAGTTTTGATTTGCTTCAAACCTCGTTGGCTACCGTACTCTTGTCTTTTTCACGTTTTTTTTTTAAATCTAGGCCTATAGTTGCTTCTTCTTTCGTGGAAAGAAATCCAAGTTGATGAACAACTTTCTTATGAACTTAAGCCAATCCAATGTTGATAAAAACGACCCTCAAACACCAATTGTAAATTCTCTAGAAGTAGAAATCCAATTACAACAAATACCTAGCATTCTGTAGAATTAGTTGAGAATACAATACAAACTGATGAGCCTCAAGCGCAAACTAAATCTCATAGTCACACCTTTGATCTGAGAACTTCGGCTCTATAAATCGTTTGTTTACTCGAAATAAACACTTCTTATTCAAAAAACAAACAAAAAACAATTTCGAGTGACTCAAGAACTACTCAACGAATGTTTACATAAGAATCATTCACCCAAATTATCTTCGAAAAGTATCACAGAAAAAACTTTAAATTATCCCCCTATAGGGTCTAGACACAATCCAATTTTAGCAGACCGGAAAACAATCAACATTCAATGTGCCATTACTATTTCACATTAGTTTCTCTAATCTTCTGAAATATAATCACAGATTCTTGTGAAATGCCTTGCTACAATATCGAAAGCAACATATTTAAATCTCAAACTAATTTTGAATATCTTAAATAAGCTTGAATATACTCATGAAACGAAAAAATAAAGGTGATACATACTCCTGGTTAATTTGATGGACATTAATTGGTAATACAATTGATAAATCTCCATCAAATTGAAAGATGTTCACTCGAAACGTAATTATTTTAAAGCCTAACCACGCATAAAAGCAAACCGCATATCAAAAATCCTAATTAAACTTCCATTATTCGTCCAAAAATTCAAACGTTTTTCCTTGAAATTCCGCACACCTCGGTGATTGGCGAGATAAATGCACGTCATCGCTAACCATGCGAGTTAGCGCAAGTTGATTTGTGCGTTCAATTAACACTCTTAAGACATGTGCTAGAGAGAGAAAGGATATACTCTCGCTGCTTGGCAACCGTAGACAAAACTGGAGTGATGTTTTAAGGGTATTTCTTTTCTTGGCAAATGTTATATGTCTAATAAATTATAAACTCGGCCTGACAGTGCTATTATTTCACTTGGTAATTAGGTAACACGTGTATACTATCCTATTTCTAAACATTGACCCCATAACACACTTAATGTTATCATTATTACTTAAATCGGACGACAGAAGAACTTTTATGCTACGTTATTAAATTTCTCTGACGGCCACATAGTTGAAGATAATTCAATACCTAAATAATTTTTCATGTTCTTGGAAGATATGTTGGAAGAAAAAGTTTTCTATTCAATACCATTTCAAGTATCGTTTTTTCTTTTGTACAATACACCTTTCAAAATCAAGTCTTAGGCATTACTTGCGTGTAGCGTATTTTGGTATGGTGACGGATGTGAGTTTTCGCACTACACATCGTTATCACTGTAAATCATGCTTTTGTCGAGCTGCTGGATATATGGAAGTTCTATAAATCTGAGATAACGGACTGAATCTAAGTGACTCCTCGATTTTCTTTCGAACTGTTATGATAGTTTGAAATAAATTATTGGTTTGATATGTCAAACTAAAGTTGAACCACTCAAAATTTCATTGAAAAGAAACTACGTATAGTCTGCAAAACTAATATCTGTATCAAACTATGTAAGACTTGATTATAGATGACTTATAGTGATCAAACTGAAAACTTACCAGTTATTGACTTGAAGGATTGTCAGACCAGTGTCCTGCGCTAGTTGTTTCTTCTGGTCTTCCGAAGGGTACGGATGCTGGAAAGAGCAAAAATGTAAACGTTAGTTCAATTATAATCTGAGTATTAACCAAAACTTAGCCAAAACCAAATCATGAGTTCGGCAGAATTACCAGAAGGCGTGGAAACGTGAAAACAACGATGGATTCAAGCCTACAGCGGTTTCAACTCATTCGCGCAGACTACCCAATTTCTACACACAAAAAAACGCGAAACAAGTTCACAACAATCAACATCACCGGATAGCCAGGAACGAATTTTCGTGAAAGAAAATCTATTCCCCACGTTACGACGACGCTCTAATATTCGTGAGACAAATACTAAAAAACAGGTGGAAGGTTTTCGTAGAATAAAATATTATTCAATAGAAGTATTATAACATACAAATGGATTTACATAATCTACTCGAAAACACAAAAGAAACTTGATATTATTTTGAAAAAGTTGAATACAATACAAGAGAATAGAACTATTAATAAACTCCCCCAATTAGGTATTATAGAAGGAATGCCACAACGCGGTTTAGATTACACTTGAGGATAACGAAAGCAGAAAGTAACTTGATCGGTATACCACAAGACGACAATTTCAAGAGCCAGGTATATAGTCTTCAGCTCGGCGAAGTGGAACCATTTTATTATCTTGCAAGACCGATTTTCATAGCTAGAATATCGTATTTATGTACTTTTTAATGTTTAATAACTCATACGAACCAATTAATTGACTTTCATTGTCGATCTGTGTTGAGGCTGTTTTCAAAGTCAGTCAAATTATTTACGTCATATTCAAATGGATGTACTGAACTTACACAGATGTTTGATTTAGCTAAACGCGAAAAATATGAAAATACGCATCAAAACTGAAAAAAAAAACATAGAATATTCCAAGTGTCGACTTTAAATTCCATAAATGAAAACAGATCCCAATTCGAGTTCTATAACGTCCTATCAGCTCGTCCCAGCGTGCACGTCAGCTGTCACAGTGACGGTAGGGGTCATTATAAAAACGACTTAAACGAGTGGAAGTGTCATCCTTGAAACGTGTCAACGACGACACGTGACCAGGCAGGGGTTCGTGACTAGGCGACGGCAACGCCAATTCGCGGTGGGTGGGAAGATGGCAAATTAACGACGAGGGAGGAGAGGGCAGCGGATATGATAATAGCCTGTCAAAAAGCCTTATTTAAAAAAAATGACATTTGAAAATCAAAGGTAGAATGTATGACATATTTATATACATCGAGTTCAAGATTGGTCTTTTACAATCATTCAACTTGGAACACAATTGAAATGATAAAAAAGCAAATATATACATTTTTTAGTGGGTATGGGGGTAATAACTGTGGGTAATAACTGATCCTGCACAAAATTTAGTCATTTTCAAGGATGATAAGGTTCGATTTTGGGATCAACCCAAAACAAATGATTAATTTGCAACAATCACTGAAACTGATTCTGAAATCCTCAGTCGCAATAATGAATGCCATTGCGAAGAAGAATGTGATTGAACTATTTTCAAGTTCCGATCGGATGAAAAAGCAGTGATGTTAGCGTGACGACAGCATGTGGGACAATGTGATGGGCGGCCAAGGTGCTCAAGGGTGAATGTGTCGCGACAAATGATACAGAGAATGCAACCCTAATGTTGTAAGGGATGTCTGACCTAGGGCACGCGCGACACGCCTTCGACAAGGCACACGCTGGTAAGACACGCCCAAAGACCTTAGAGTGCACGGCTTAAATAGCTTTGTTTGTAGTCGTGAACCCCGGAAAGTATTTTCGATGTATTAAAAATCCATGGGAATAAATGAGTGCTATGCCCAGGTCCATTCAATTAGTACATTCTCTAGGGATCATCATCTATCGCGCTGTAATAGCACTGAGTATCACTATGTTTTCAATATAGTGATGGTCAGTGGTAGGCTATCGTATTTTGAAATGTGGAATACATCTTAAATCTTGTATCCTTTTGAAGCTCTTCATCAGCCCAGAAATGTATTTTGACCCACATATAATGAATGAATCATTCTATTATCACGCAAATGAATTATTATGGGTATTGGTGGAGGTGCCATACTTTTTCACATGCGCCGGTGGAGGAACCATACTTTGAACTGAATGCGTATTTGAATCCGTATATAGTATATATACAGTTCATGATTTCTACTTCAAAAATGTTGTGTTCTTCGCAGGAAAGTCGTAACAAACCATTGTAAAACGGGTTGCATATTCATAAACGAATTATCTCTTCCAAGAAAAAACGACTATACATTTCAATTTATGTGTGTTCACGCAAGCAGCGCGCTTCATCGAAAATAATGTTCAGAACTGATCAAATATTACGCTCGTCAATAGCAAATGCAACCCCGCGTTGAACGAAGAGAAGGGAAGGTATATAAACGGTGATATCAAATAATATGCCGAATTGCAGATTTCGCGGCTTTTCCTTTTGAATCCCGAATAAATTGCCATCAGTTAACCAGCAGGGGCATGAAGATTGGATATGAGGTAGGGTGTCGTTTCAATATCCGGCGCCAGCTGTATCATGATGGGAGTTAATAGAGGCGTCGCAACGTCGATATATAAACATGGGAATGAATGATAAAATCCCTTCGTGGATGGAACTTATGGTCGTTTAATAATGTTCTCATTTGATCAATATGACTGGATGCAATTACAATTACAACTACTTGACTAAAAAAACTGTCAATATGTAGACGTAGAACCCAAATGTTAAATCATTTCATCACAATCAACAAGGCCAGAAAAGGAAATAATGAAGACGATTTTGAAAATAATACTTCAGTACATGCATGAATATGAATTCACAGTGAAGCTATATGATTTAATATTTTTCGTATCCTTTCAATTATGCAGTCGTATTAAAATATAATTGGCTCAATCAAAGTACGAACTTTATTTTTACACGTCAGTAAAAGTACCGCTATTCCTTAGTTTATAATTTCATAAATATTACAATGAAAATAATCCCCGTTTTAATCCCCTGAATCCAACAGGTACCAACTTAATCTCTACTCAAAATAAACATCGATTGCAATTTCGACTGTAATTCCTTTGTTAAATAAACACAATTCAGTGGCTAATCCTATCGTCCAATATCAGTAAGGTTCTGTACACACACCGGGATTAACTTTGCGCGATAACAATTAATACAAAGTTATTTTACAAACGGGATTACAGATAAATAGAGATAATCTATATATTGCATTTGATTAGTTGGAGGGAAAAAACAAACAGTCTACTAATTGATGAATAACGTGAAAATTTCGAAAAATACTACAAATATTACGTATGCTCCCTATATATATTTTTTTTTCATCAACATGGACAGAAATATTTTTCACATTTATTCAAATCGGGTTGAATTCTCTGAAATCGAAATAAACCTCAAGTCCATAAATATTCCATTTCCATAGTTTATAACTTGGGCCTACTCCTAATGTAATGGAACATATACTTTGCAAGCGATTTGTTTTATACTGAAACTTCCCACGAATGACATTATTGGTTGAAGCTTCATGAAATCACAGGGTATAACAATGAATTATATGATAAAACGCCACTGATCAAATTGAATAATTAATTTACAACAGCTCGTCTGAAATTTGCGTAATGCTTATTAAAAAAGAGCCATGCAGGCAAAGTGTAAGAAAGGCCATTAATAACCGTTAGTTGCATTGTTTAAGTCTGATTGTGACAGGTTTGGGCTCATCATCATTAAATAGCAAACGGTCACGCATCTCTGGGCCTGCTACTGGAAGACCGCCCCAGAAACCGCTACATAGCTACTGTTCTTATGTGAGCTGCATAACAAAGTGTCTCGTACCCCGTAATTAGTCCGTATTAAGGAACTTAGCACTCCTTACCCCGTCAAAGAAGTATTTTCTTGGGATTTTCTTAGGATAGCCCAAATACCTCGTGTAGCCAACACTTTATTTTTATCAGTTCTTATTATATTTTGATTCCTTAAAGGTCAAACAATATTCACATAACCAGAACTTGTGTATTCATACCATTCATAATGATATAATAATATTATTTCTTGCTGTTTCATCTATTCGAATTCAACTGCAAACTACGCGTATTCTAATCTACAATTCCCTTACATAAATTGTATGCCTATAATATTAACTTCACACACATGTGTTATTTTGTTTTATTCAAGTCTTCAAAAAATATTGTATCACATGTCTGATCCTGGTTACGACTAATTTCTACTAGATTTCCTACTTTTTTCTTATTTCAAGGCCAATTCTCATTTCGACTGGATATATATATATGACTGGACAAAATATTTGTAATCAAGCTGTGAATAATTGTAATGTTTGACCTCACTATGTGGTCATTGTGTATAGATCCATGAAAAAAGTACGCTAGCAAAGATTTAATTTTGTATTCAATAATCATTCGATGAATCCATTCTCCATTACGTTCAAGTCAATCGAATAACCCGGTAATAAAAAACTGCAGATATTATCAACACGTGGAAGGGTTAATTTTGTGTACACAATTCGTTGCCCTTAGAAACTATAAGTTACACAAACAAGAGAGAGAAAAGCAACTAAGACAATTGACTGAAGCGTCGTTCGTGATATTCTCGAGGACAGAACGACGCCCATTATTAAAAAGTCATTAGCGGTGACTCGGAAAAGCCAATTCAAATACAAATTAAAAAGCTGTCGGTTGGTGTATAATTTAGAATGTCAAAATCTAGCCTGTTTATCATTTGTCATTGTGAATGTGGACTTGTCATTGTCATTCTCAATATTCTACAACTTTCATTAATATGAAAACGATTCTATAATTTAGATGAAATAGTACTTATAATTTATATTTGATAACGGAGCAGAGAGCAGAAGTGAAACGATTGTGCATTCAAAGCACAAGATTGAATACATGTTGAGTTGAAACATAGACTTCATTTCATGGTTGAATAATGGATAATGTAAGTCATACGGATTCAAGTGGATTTTTTTTATGAATGAAAGTAATTGCAAAATACAAACATCAGTATCAGAGTGATATTTGGTAACGAAAAAATCTCAATGAAACCAATAGAATAATCAAATCGGTAAATAATTTCATTCTTATTAGAGGTGCTATCGATAATTATTCAACAGTAAACATGAAAACAAGTGAATGAGGAAATGAAAAATGTTGGTCATACACTGAACGAGTAGAGATCTAATTTGATTCGTCGTACATTTTTTCGCATACAATTTCCAATTAGACGTGAGCAACTCGAAATGTACAATATTATCGATGAACACAAACAGCCCAACAATCTACACTTGTCTTCTACATCACAGGCTTTACTATACATATATATGTAATTCACGTTCACTGCAGAGTAATCTAAATGCACCACATCTGTGCCTGAAACTCGTTGCCAGGACTAAACTTGCCTGTCAAATCGATGTGCAGTCAAGCAGGAACCGTAGCAATCCCACGGGACTATGAGGGAGAACGGGGAGTTATCTAGCAAGGATAGCAAGAAAGACGGTGCATGCATACGTTATATATGAGACAAATGCAACGGAAAGGAGAGTGGGAAGAGTTTGATGCTGGAAAGATAACAGTGAATATTTTTATGACAATTGAGAAGGTATATCTAAGACGTACTTATGTGCAATCTCAAGATGATAAAAATGAATAAATGTAACCGGCATATATACAGTAATTGAATATAATCGATTTGTATAGTAGTGATAGATTAGAATGAAACGAAAAGTCAAGTTGTGTGAAATTATTAATCAACATAGTCACAATGGTTAGCGTCGGATGTAATAATTATTACAAAAGTTTTATATTGTTTATCTGCACTAAAAGAAATATACACTCCACTTTGAAACAGGTAATGTACAATCCATAGCTTTATCATCAGACCATCAGATTGTATGACCGCAATAATGGCATGCAGTTGAACATAGTAACACAAATTAAAATGCACAACTGTTTTTTCTTAGATAAAACGTATAAAATGTACATCCTCATTACGATAATATACAACACATCGCATTATTACAATTAATTTACATACATTAAAACTAAAGACTGCACATATACAATAGTTAAAGCATTGAGGTAGGACGCGGCAGGTAGATAGTTGAAAAGTTGGAGTTATTTTTTCAGTTTCAATTGATATCTTTTTATATCAGACGGAGCAAATTGCACGGTTCGTCGCCTATTGCGTGTACGCAATCTTACGTATATAGTTCAAGAAGGAAACAGTAATTATGCTCTTTGATATTAATTGGTCTAGTATAAATGCGTATACATGTGCATGTAGGCCCAAGTATGATAATAATCGCTGTTCATATGAAGCTTAATCGGGGCATAGTTAAAGAAATGCGTTTACCCACGGGTCCCTAGCTACGACAGGCGATTGTGACTCAATGACTATACCACGATAGTATACCACTATAGTAATGATAAAATATCAATATTATGCCAGTTTTTCAAATTGAATAGCTTTCAAGAAATAGAGAACAGAAATAACCGTAGAAAGTTCTTGTCGGTAGGCCTACTTTATAAATATGTTATCTGTATTCACCGATAAGTCATACAGGCATATTTGACCCAATGTATAGGTTTAAAAACCAATGAACAATCGTTTTTTAATAAACTGACCATTAGGCATCTATACAATCTGGCCCACAAATAATTTCATGTTGCAAAAAACTATATATAATACGCAGTCACACAGTATGAGATTATATAGGATATCAAGCATTGTGAATATTTTTGTATGTACCGTATTGATTAAACCGCGGGATTGAGTCAGAGATTCAATACCTATAAATCGGTACATAAACATGTCAAGCTCCATTTAAACGAAGCTATATTCTATCACAATATATTATATGAGATTTCTCTTTCACGTATATGTATGTATCACATCCAAACTTATTCCCTCATGTAGGTACCCAGAAATCATTTCCAACTGCACTTTTATGGGCAACTTCGTCTGCATAAGGGCACTACAGTGCGTCTTATAGCAGTCATTTCATAGCCATACGAGCTCTCATGGGCTACATTATACATATCCCATACAACGTTCCACGCCCAAACCAACGCATATAAAATAAATTTGTTTGTGCATTTTTATTTAACCCGCGTAAACAATTTTAGGGGTTAGTTTGGGGTTGCCACTACAGGCGATATGGATTTCCCTTTATGTTGATATTTTGAAAGTGAAAGATGAATTCTTTATATACGCATACGTGTAGTAGTAGGGGTCTATACATAATATCGAACGAAACCACGAAGTTTTTTTTATGATAACACGAATACTAGATTCTGGGAGCATCCATGCAGTTTTTTCAGAGCTAGCTCAGTGGATGATGGTAAATAAACCAACATATCCTGAATTCTCTCCATTCTGACGCATAAGAATTCAATTCGATATTGCTGTTTATCTCATCTTAATTTCACATGACCTAAAGGTATTTAATTAATCTGCCAAAAACTTGTAAAATGAAAAACGTTATATGCCAAGTTTTGCTATAATATCATAAGATTGTATACTACAAATCTGATTCTTTATTGCATTGTAGCTTGTAAGCCCCAGATGTTCCCCGCTGTTCACCCCCCTCCCTCCTCCCCCAGTATTCCTTTCTACAAAATAGTTTCTCAATTGTTCTCTTAGTGTTTCTGTATTTAGATCTCCATGCGATGTCGCAGTCTACTAGAGCTCGTTTCCGTAATTCTCCCTATAACATTAATATATTCGAGTGCGAACGAATTGTTGCCTATTCTGTTGTTGATACGCCTGTCCAGAGGATTATGCCACGGCGTTGCAACGCAATATGAGCACGCGAATTCCGCGGGTGGCAGACTTTCTTCAGCATGATTCTTTTGCCAAAAACAAGGTTACAGTGTGATCACGAGAAAAACCGCATCTCTAAATTAGGTTCGATTATATTTTTTCAGCGTGAGAGTAGTAGGTCTACTTGGTGAATCACATTAAATTATTTAGTAAACGCTGCATACAGCAGAGCTTCGGGATCCAACTGAGTCGAACCAAAATATATAGACATTACTATTCTATGATATATTATACAATAATATCTGATTCTAGTTTCCAACTTGAGCCAAGTAATTTCATTTTGAGGTCTAATCTATTCCACGTGGTATAATTTTGTTCGAATCAAATCGAATTGAATTATACAAATTTAGTTTCAGCTGACTCTTCAAGTGAAGTGTTGTATGTCAATGCAATGGGTGAATAATAGAAATCGAAAATACAGTCTGAAAAAATTACACTCACATCTGTAAGTTACATCCAGTTTCATGGTTCAACTGACAAAAACACTTGGGAAGTAAACATTTTTTGACCAAAGTGTTGGTAGTATACCAATCGACCGTCTCCTCTATTCGTAGGCATGAACGATCGAGAATGCGCTACTTGCACGCGTGTGGTAATTCAAAGTCCGATGCTGCTGTTCTCAAGTGAATGTAAGAATATAACCTAGTAAATATATGATAAGAGTTTCTTCCTCCCTTTGCGGTCATTGGACAGAGCGCGCCTTACCATGTATGCCGCAATACTCATCTTCCCAAGGGATGTGTGAATTTCAATTGAGATTCTTCCCCTTCCATACTTCTCCGATCATAATGCAAGTTTCATGAACCTTCTACCCCTCGTGCTACCAATATACCTATCATTGGAGATCAGTACAAAAACAAGGACAAAGATATCGTGTTCTATACATGAGGATGACAGAGACGGAAACCACACGACACTTGTATAAATAAGTGACAGAGAAATGTAAACTTCATATTGACGACTTTCAACTTTTTCATGGAATGAAAGTATAGCCTGTAAATTACATTCGATACAAGAGAGCCAAATTGTAAATATTGACACACCAAAACACAGCGAAATGAATTTTGCGGTCAAAACTTAGGCTCGAGTACGATAAACAATGCAAAGGTCTGCTCATCCGCTCATGAACAAATGTGAATCGTATTTCCATTGAAGAATTATTTAAAAATTAGAGTGATGTTAGACAAAAGTTTTACGGAAAGTAGGGTTTATTTCGTGCATTTCTAGTAATAATGTACGGGTGGTGGTGCCGGGTACTTGTTTGAGACTAGGAGGGTATTTGTTGATGACTTGTATCAGGAAGTTTCTTGCTTAGAGGGAAACATTATTATAAACGAGGAACGGAAGAGAGGATGGGAGGATGGGAGGGTGGGAGGAGCGGAGGCGATATACAATTCATCTGAATTTACATATTCCAGGAGGAACGAACGAACGCTTCGTCGGCGAACAATACAACTCTGGATGACAGGAACGAGCGCCAGAAACTTTTCTCTCTCTCTCTCTCTCTCTCTCTCTCTCTCTCTCTCTCTCTCTCTCTCTCTCTCTCTCTCTCTCTCTCTCTGCGTGCGTGTGTGTGTGTGTGTGTGTGTGTGTCTCTGTCTGTGTAGAATTCAACCGGAGGAGGAAGCACACAAGCAAAAAGAACGATGTAATGGAGTTAATGGAGATTCTGAATCAAAGTGTAACAAACATAAACAATAGGAGTGCAAGTTACAACTATATAGTTCCTACAGCAAAAACCTATTGGTGATTTCTTCTAGTATAATGACTTAACGAAGCCAATACTAGCTTCAAAATACGTTTCAATCTACACTCCCTTATATATTGATCATCTGAGTTTACTGTAAATATATCAAGCGTACATTTTTTATGGTCAATATAATCGCCTTACATGAGAACATAATATCTATACCGGCCGTTATAAAAATGTCCACGATATCAAACATTTATATATTAGATTTTGTGAGAAATATTTGTCGTGAAAGCGTTTATAATGATACGATAATTAAAATAGTGCGTGTTTCTTGTTGAAAATGTGTATGTGCATGTAGGTGCGCAGAAAGTGCATAGAACGAGATCGGCAATCATGAAACGAAATTAGCCGCTGCACATTTCCCACGTCGGTGATTGGCTGTTGGATATATTGCATGCTGTAGCAAGACAAGCCCGCCTAGACTACCACAAAACACGATGCATTTGTTTTTTTTATTAGTATTAGTCGCTCTCTTTTCTCACATTAAATAATAACAAAACATGGCCGCTCGTATACATTAAATTGTTCGCCCGAAGCTCGACAGATGTGATTGGTTGAGGCTGTTCCACGTCGCAACCCTTCAAAGAGGTGCACTCTTTTAATTATTGTAAGAAGAATAAATTCAGAAAACAGTGGTTATCGTTATAGGGAAATACTGCTGAAGTACATACGATCATGAATGATCAAGCGACGACTTTTTATATTAATTTTTGACAATGGCAGATTAAATGAAGAAAAATAGACGAAGATCAATTTTCAATTTATCAAATTACATCGATTGAAAAATAAATGTATAGGGCCTAATATGATTATCATATTTTGTGAAGCCCTGTATATCATTCAAGTTGGTTCTATAACAACAGATTAAACTTTAGAAAAGATCTTGAATATTTGAAGAGACACAATCCACCCTGATGTAAAAAATTGCGCTGATTGATATATGAGCCTACAGTTGGTGTGTTTGAGATGGAATTTTAGACCAAATCTGACCAATCTTATATTCCAACAATGATGTATAATTGATGGAGTTATAATAGTACTATCATCTATAGATCCACGATGATGGGCCTACTGTATATCAACCGGATGAAGAATCAATCAACATTCATATTCAAGTTGGTTTCCGTGAAGAGTAAAACCCATACGAACACATACATATGAATAATAGAAACGCAGGTTACTAGATCGACCGTCGGCTATACCTTATAATTGTGCGTGTCCATGTGTATTTGTGAGCGAACATATATAGTGCGATTATATACACAAATCAGGAAGCGACTCTTCAATGCAATCCAATAATAATTTCATTTCAAATTTGCATTATATTTCCTATAAGTATTTATTGTATGTTTTTATTCCATGCTGAATCTAGAATTATAGTCATTACATTATTTCATACATTTTTTTGTGACCACTGGTATTTAAAGCAAGAGTTAATTGTAGAAGTCATTATCGTTTATCAATATGTTATTAATAGATTTATTACGGAAGAAATGAATTGAAAAATGTATACGTAGGTCTACACGGAATAATTTGATTGATGCTATTTTTGTTACAAGTTATAACACAACTTTTTACTTCGTAGGCAAAATCATTTTGTTCTACTAGTACCCATCTAATTTGAGAATAATAGATTGAACTGATATATGTCAACGTTGTCAGTACTCGTTAACTCCTCAAGAATGCAGGGAACTGTATCATTTTAATAGCACGTTTTTATCACGACTCCCATATAAAGGTAGATCTTAATCTAGAATGATTTGCTACCGCCCGATAATGATCTTATGTCATGAAAAGAGTCGAAGAGACGACTTGAGTTATTTGGAACTTCCAACTTGGCTAGGAAAGTGTTTAAAGAGGTCTTCTTTTTGCTCTCATAAAATTCAAAGAAACTAGTTTTCATTGAAAAAGAAAAACAAGTCGTGAATGTTTAATTGTTCTTTTTTAAAAAACAAGACTTTTTTGCCAATTTGAAAATCACCATTATTGAATAGGTCAGCTTTGATCCGCCATTTTTATTTCATTCTCATAGTAGTTTGAAGTTTTTTCTTCACCGAATTCTAAATCTTTATTCGGACCGGTCTTTCGTGAGTCCCGTGGCAAACTAGCCAATCTCTAGTAATTCACCTGGTCGACTCTGCCCTCCTCTCTCTCTCTCTCTCTCTCTCTCTCTCTCTCTCTCCCTCCCTCCCTCCTCCCACTCTCTCTCTCCCTCCTCCCACTCACCCCTCCCTTCATCGAGCTGCCATCAAATATCATACGTGACCCATCCAATAGATATATGACGTAATCACATATTTCATTAGGAAGATAAGTTTCTTCAAACTATTCTGAAATTCCATAAAACATTCAATGTTCTCTGTGATGAATTCAATCGAGGTTGCAAACCATATTTTTCAAAGATCTATACATATTGTGATTTGATAGATGTCTGTATGTGTTTTAATGTGATTTCAAACGGCAAAGACGGTGAAGGGTAATTTCTCAATGAGGAATAATTACAATCCAAACTGCACTCTCAATCACTATGTTTGGAATAGAATGAACAAAATTTCATGCACACTTGATACTGAAATTTTATTAGAAGGACAATCTCGTGTTTGTGACTAACATCAATCTCATGTTAAGCACAGGTGTTTATAAAATGGAATGAAAATCGCATTAGACATAAATATCTCGAGAAAACGAGAATCTCAAACACGTAGGATTTTGGTGATCTTTACCGAAAAGGATGAACATTCTTTAATTTGACCCCGACGGGCAATTTCTATGTTTGAATTTCGTATATATAGGTATATGTGTTTTTTTCATTTCATTCCCACACGGCACCACGATTAGTCTAGTGCTCTCATCTTTTTCCTTTAAATGCCTTCAAGTTACAATTCTATAAATCATTCGAGTGAAGAAAATTGCAGGTTTCTTATAGAGGAATTCACCCCCCTCTCCACCCATTCGCCCCCTTATTTGATTTGAAAGAGATCCTATATCTAAGGAATGGCTCTAAACTTTTTGCCTACAGCACCAGAAAAACATAATATAGAATAGCTAATGAGAAGAAGACGTTGGTTATATGAAAGCTAGATGCAGTATTTTTTGTTAAAAACGCAGGATATTGATGGTATATAGTGATGTAGTTTTATATTTTATAAAAAGGGTGAAATGCACATACATGCAATGCATGCATGCATCATTGCGTGTGTACATGCATATTAGAGATAACAAAAATCACGTCTTTACGAGTTTTATATTCATCATAAAATAGTATACATAGGCATATAATGAGTAGAGCATTTTAGCTGCAAGGAAAGAAGGAACAATTCGTGATTCGTACGATGCACATTGCACATGCACCTTTCTTGCAAAATGTGTGTGTGTGTGTGTGTGTTTCGACTAGATGCAGAAGATTTTGATCACCCGCCAGCGTCTTTACCAAACATGATACCGGTATGTTAAAACTAAAATCAAGTTCCCGTTTGATTTAGGTAAACGTAATAAATTATACTCATGGTATTTAGTATTGAAGCGTGAAAAATAACAATTTTGTATAATTATTAAACATTGATTTTCCTACAATTTCTCATCGAATTTAATAACAGATTTAAGAAAGCATTTTCATTCGCACAAATTGTATTGAATAAATGCGCCGATATGTTTTTCCCGAAAGAATTTCGATAGTTTTCAATCTCTGCGTATATATATGCCTGAATACACACTGGGCTTATGTTTGGCTGATGACCCCCCCCCATCCTCCATCTCTCTACCCTGACGCAAAGCCAAATAGTACCCTTAAATAAGTTGCGGGCCCCTTGGAGGCTGCGTGGGGTGCGTAACGTTGATAAGCTCGAGCACTCTGTCAACGGTTGACGTTATCATGGAACCCCTTGTAACTATGCTACCCGGCAGCACACCCATCCCACTCATGCCACCATTGTTATAACCAGTCTCGCACACGGTTTTACTCACTGAACCTGAATTAAATGTACCGTCAAAACCGTTTCCCTATCATTACACACTGCAATTACCGCTATCACGAATACACTCATCAAACAGTTTTTGGGAAAATATGCCGTTCTTCGTATTTGACAACTTCGTAGATAGACAGCAAGCTTAAATTTCAATTCTTCTATAAAATAAAATATGAAAATATGACTTGATAATGAAAAATTTTTTCGAAAATATTATTTCGAAAATATATTTTGTAAGCCAAATTTCTGAAAATTAATGAATATCTGATCATGGTTGTTGTATACTATGTTGAGGATACGTATCAAAACAATGTAAATGCAGAGTTTGGCAGAGGAATGACGGTAAGGGGGTTAAAGGGGTGAGGGGAAAGGGAGCTTCCTGTATAATTCCGGACCATGCACCGGAGGCTGATTGATGTCCCAATGTGAGAGAGTCATGAATAACTTTGACTCCACCCCAGGAATGTTTATAAGCCAGAAACGAAGACGTGAACGAAAGCACCAGCAGCTAGCGAGCTAGTCGAGATTTCTCGCATAATGTTCTAGGCTGGTTTTGTGATTGCTAAGCGATGTAAGGACCGTTTCCTTCAGTGCACAAGATAGACCTTGCAAAGCATTCCGGAGGCCACACCCTTAACTTTCAACAGAGCTCAAGATATAACTCGTGTACCAAATCACAAATAAAGAGTTTTTTTCTCGGCGATGTTAGGGCTGGTACAGCGGAGGGTGGGGGTGCCATACACTTTCAGCATGAAATTCGCTTGAAAAAAAGCTGACTACAGTTTCTGTATAAGGGTCTGAATGTATTTTCTTCTTTCTAAATGAGGGTGAATTGTAAAATGTAATTTTGAATTCTATGAATTCAATTAACAATTTTGAAATTGTTTTTTCACTGTTTTATCGAGTGGAAGTGGACTTCACACGATCAACGTTGTATTTGAAAGTTCATTTTGAGTCTTCAGCTACGAGCCGGTCCAACTCCCGACAGAATGAATGTGAGAGTGTGATGATGATTATATTCTCGTCTGTACGTTTGGTATATAGTGTGTTTTAGACTATAGTTTTGTACAACAAAGTATAAATTACAAATGCAGATCGATATGAATCGAACAATTGAATATTATTCCGTGTTTACTTTCAGGATTATCAGATGGTACACTACTGTGTCACAGTAATAATTCGCTTTTGACATATTACACAGTCTATACACTTGTCGTAGAAAAGAAGCTATATAAGGGTAGTAGTATCAATAGGGGCTGTTTGTACGGGTGGTGGAAGGGGGTAGAGTAGTGCGGGGTGACGTTATTTATAGCCTCTACTTCTATCAGCTGTTGGCGAAAGATTAATGATACGAGAGGTTTTCCTTTTTACGAAAATGAAATAAAAAACATTTTCCCCAACTTCTTATTATACACTAGTTCTGTCCTTATCCAATGTAAGACCATCTAAATCCAGTTCAGTCTTTAAAAAACACACACTCACATTGTATTGTCGTCCTTGTCTATACCCACTGGGATTCTACACAGATCTTCATCTTATTTTTCTTTCAAATCAGTGTGTTTTCATGAAAACTCGGCAAGATCATTAGAGCTAAGAATGTGTGCGTGTGGCTTTTTGGCTGATATATTGGTGACAACACTCGAGCGCTATTCTTCAATCAACGGCGACGCCGCTAAACTCAACACGGCGCCGTTCTCTCACTATATCTCTCTTTCTCTCTCATGCAAGACTTGGCAAGGAGTATAGCTGTTACTGTCCTGCTGCTGTCAAAAACACATCATTCAATGGAATAATTTATTAAAATGATATATATTTTTTGAAAGACGTTAATTATGGTACATGTCGGCACTCCATTTTTGAAGCGAAGGGCGCATATTTTACACAGATTTTTCCATCTATTTTATATTTCTATCATAATACCAAATGGAAAAAACCAAATGATAATGATTTCAAAAAGATGTCCTACATATTTCATATGAGTAATAAAGCTGAAATAATTTTCATTTTCAATCACACCAAATATTCATGTTGAATTATACATATAGGGCTTCACCACGAAACAACACGAGATATTTCAAAAATCTTTGAAAATAAATAAATTCGTAACTCCGAGTTAACCATTGATTTTTTCAATTCTCATGAATTAAATATGCAATGTTGAAAATGATTGATACTCCGTACTGTTTCTATACAACACCTTCAGTGACTCTCGACAAGACGAATTAGACTGTTCTACAAGGCGGGATATCTACCAGTATACCTGCACTCCACATGATGTCAACTCTGATTAGGCAATACAAGACAGATAGACTTGGCCGCACAGTTATAGATGTCTGACAACCGCTGATAAACAATGCGATAACAACTTTCCCACACTCTTACGAGCGCTAGACAACAAGAATGGACAGAAGCGTACTGTGACAAGGATTATGATGCCACAATACAATAATTGAACGATATAGTAGTACGTATATGATCATAATTTGTGTACACCAACAGTGAATACGTAGTAAATATTCGAAAATTGATAATTTTATGATTGTTGAAGAAATTTTGAACAGAAACAAAACAAGACTGGAACAGGACTGAACAGAAATGAATTTGATATCGATTGTTATCATGTTCACACAATGATGTCAGCCTCGTCAGGGACTATGTTAGCAAAAACGGTGTTTACTTTTTGAAGTAGAAAATGCTTGCATATATGGATATATATATATATATATATATATATATATATATATATATATATATATATATATATATATAAATAAATATATAAATTGTGCGGTCCTCGTCAAAAATATAGAAAGTTAACATGTTTTGCTAATAAATAGGGCCTATATATAAATACTTCCTATGGAGCGAGCAATTTGATACGAGAAAAAACTTTCTTTTTTTTTGTATACGGAAAACAATCTTCGAATATTGTAGTTTATATCTGCAAGTGGCAATAGTAGGGTTGGGGAAGTAATGCTCATGGGACGCCCGAGGGGTTGCCTAAGACGTCAGGGGCTGTATGAGTATATGGACATACATGTAAGACGCGAAGCACATTGCCTAGCTGCCAGGGGATAAACTAGGATAACACCCGACGGAAATAACAAGCCATGGGGAAGGCGGGGAGGGAGATGCGGAAACTGAAATACCAATAAGAGAAATACTTTTCCATGACATGTCCGATACATTTGTGAAATGTATCCCATGATAAATAAACACCAAAAATTGTACAAATACACATACAAGTTTATTCATGCATGCATATTCTCATTATTCTCATTATTATTATTATCACCTTATTTTCATTATTATTATTATTATTGGCACCTATCACCTCATTATCGGCAGCTGTAGCTCAGTGGTTAACGCACTCGCTTCATGTGATCCAGGAGGTGACATATCCGACATGTGATCCCGACACATCGGACCTGGTTCGATCCCCGCCATCGCCCATATTTACAGTTTTTTCCGTAATTTTCCTCTATAGTCTAGGCTAATGCCGGGATGGTTCCCGTAATATAGGCCGCGACCGCTTCCTTCCCACTATCCTATCTCACCTCTTCACGATAAGAATCATACAGGCACTTGTGAAACCCATGAGGTATACAAAAAAAGTTATTATCATTATCATAATTTTTATGTTTTTTTTTCATCATTATCATCATAATCGATATTAATATTTGTATTTGTGTTGCTGTTATTATTATTATTATTATTATACTTCAGCTTATAGAATAGTGTAGGACTGTAGGGCCAATCCTTCAGAGAGATATTTCCATAGACTGTCTAAATATACAACTATATATGCAACAAATATGCAACCCCATTCTACAGAATAATTTTTGGGAAAATATAGAAATAATAAAAAACACGAACTTCTTCCCGGAAAAAAATGTTCCCAACACCTTCATCCACCGTCTTTCTCTTTTGTGAAAACCCAGAAGGAAGCTGGAAGTTTGTTTTAAATCTCTGATGAAATAGCGAGCTACTCACTCTGGGGATATCTTCAGAGTCACGAGGTGCTAATTACCATCTTCTTTTTAGTTTCACTAAAAAAGGGAGGAAGAGAGGATGATAGAGTGAGTGTGAGTGTGTAAGAGAGAGAGAGATTGATAGAGCAAAAGATACAGTAACGGTAACTCCAATGCCAGTCCACGCATCTTAATTAAAATTTGGCAAATTACATGCACGATAACGCTTTCAGTGTATGCTCTCTGAGCGAATAAGACGTTGCTGTGTTTTCAGTATAAATATGCAAAGATAGATTTAAAAAAAGTATTAAATATAAGTTAAAGTGGAACTAGACGAAAAAAAAGGAAGAAAGAAGTTTATCCCTTGAAGGCTTTTTTTTAGATTGGCACATTAAAGCTAATCTCTAGACATTAATCTGACGTCTCACATAATGTGTGATGTACTTATTTTTTTGGTTCATATTTAAACTCACCGCCTTTAGAATGTATACACCTACACGAAAGAAAAAAAAACACATATAGGTACGGTATATTAATACATACTCTATATGTCGGTATCTTTTAAGGATTATATTATAATACGAAATCCTTTTTGATACTTTGCCTTTTCATACTTGAAAAAATATCAAGAATGCTTTAGTAGTGATGTAAAATAAATACTTTTGACAGGTACTGGGTTTGAAATCTCACCTTCTGAGGCTTGCTACCACTCTGTCTTGCATTGTATAGTAATGGTCGA
The DNA here is from genome assembly GCA_964007535.1 of Brachyptera risi. Lineage (NCBI taxonomy): Eukaryota > Metazoa > Arthropoda > Insecta > Plecoptera > Taeniopterygidae > Brachyptera > Brachyptera risi. The sequence continues at coordinate 60,370,784 of OZ023326.1, forward strand.
TTCATATCCATATTTGTCCGCCTACTTTTCTCTCTCTCTCTCATCCGCCCCCCTTCCTCCCAACGAGCTATAACCCTTTCCACATAGAAGCGCATTATCAAAGTTGGTTCAGTATCGATCTGAAAGGAAATCGATCGTTAAGATATCGAATATCAAAAGTTGCACTTAGGAACTTGGATTTAATTACAGTTTGTTCAATTAACTCAATCTACTATAGCTAAGTAAGCAAAAGAGTTTCCCGAAGAACAGAGGAAACTTTTGACAATCACTTTAGTAAATATATTGAGCCTTTAAGACTTACAAGAAGTGTGGTTGGGTTCCGAGAGAATTTTGTGCACATTTTGATGATCTTTTTGGGAGGGGAAAGGAGCTGCTGCAAACTAACCGACTTCCAAGTTAAATAATCAAGTTTACCGGTATTTGATAGTATTCGAATAGACCAAGAATATAAATACCGGCAGACATATTGCAATACAGAGAAATCAAGATGATCAGAAATAGGTGTGCTATAATTTCTACTATGTTGTTGTGTTGTATAGTTAGAAAATCATCAATAAACAATGAGCAATTGAAATTAAAATGATACGAATACATAATTGCTAAATCGAATATGTAACATTTTTATTCATCTCAATGGAATAGATTCAACGGATCTCTGGGCACAAAAGTTGAATCCATATATTATGAATGATTATATTAAAAATTTACTTAGAACAATATAGCCCCATCTTCAAATATAAGTTCAAAATTAACCATCAGAAAGAGTGCACTGCCATTCGAACAAAGAACGTACGATTTCCAAATTTATTTAAAACATCGTTCTTTGTTGGCATTTCACGGATCTTGACTTTTTTCGTGACTAAATGCTGCATTAAATTATGTCGACTCAAGTTGAAAACTAGTGAATCTTAGGATTAATAAATACATGCTCAGTGTATTTAATTTCTTTCTTGTGTCACCATGTGTTATTTGAACAGGCCTATAATTCACCACCGTGAACTTGTATTAATTGGACGCGTCACATTTGAATTATTCCGTTGTCAAGTGCAACAGGGTGCACAACCAAACAACACAATGTGTATCAAAATATACATGAGAATCAGTTATTTGGGGTACACAAAGAGCAATGGAATGCATTTCATCAAGAGAGAAGAAGAATCAGTACATTATTTCAATTACAAATACATAAATTACTCGAAATTGGACAGTATTATATTATATGCTGATTAAATTATAGTGTTGTTATTTTCAGCATTTACAGTGACTTTCTGTGACTGGCTGAGTGACTCTAGCAAGTGGTCAGAGCAATATTATTGTATATTCAGGTGCAGTAAAGAATCACACTTTCGTAACAAGAAGACAATTTATGTATTTATTCATATATATATATATATATATATATATATATATATATATATATATATATATATATATATATATATATATATATATATATATATATATATATATATGGATATATATATATATATATATATATATATATATATATATATTAATATATATATATATATATATATATATATATATATATATATATATGTTTATATATATATATATATATGTATATATATATATATATATATATATATATATATATATATATATATATATATATATATATATGTTTATATATATATATATATATATATATATATATATATATATATATATCAATTGGAATATTGTAATAAAACCATTTATTTTGTATTGAACTACCCAACAAATAATCAATATTATTAAAACTACTCAAAAAACATGAACACTGTCTAGATGAAGATGCGGGCGAGTAACAAAATACTGGAAACTGTACAAGTCATGCAAATATTGTGCTCAAGTTGAAAAAAAAGTTAGAACCACCATAACGTTGCTCATATCAATTCGCTCGACCGTCTCGCCTCGAAAATCATCCCACAGCACTGCCGCGTTGGCGTCTCGTACGAATTGTAATGAACGTCAGCCGCGAAACGTACCATGACAGTATAATATGCAACGATGCATTTTACGTCAGTGCGACGCTCACTGCACATGCACTTTTACAGACTTTTTACAGTCTTTGACTTTGTGCTAGGATGGAGGCTTATTTCATTTCATTTGTATAGTCAGTGTCGAGTGGTGTTGACGTGAAATATCATGGCAGAATGCCAGCATATAATGCATTATTTATTTTGAAACACTAGGAGACCGTTAAACAGAATGAAGTTTCAACGGTCAACTCGATTACGTTATGTACTTGATATAAAACAATGTGATATTCAAAAGAAAGTTCGAAAGAAAGTTTTCGAAAGTACGTAGGTGAGAGAGAGAGAGAGACGGTTCATTCCTCTGGATCTTTTTTCTCGCTCTGTTTACCATCTTTATTTCTCTCAACGATCATGAAGTTTCAATAAGTTCGTTTTATATGAACCGAAATGCTCAAATCTGCATACAAGTTCAGTAAGTTAGTGCAGATACAGCACACCCGTAAGAGGCGGCAACAAAGAAGAATATATGAGGACTAGAAATTGGAAAATTTGAAATTAAATGTGCGAACAAATTTCTGAAGGTTGATTCTGAATGCATCTACAATATTTGCATGTAGAACATAGTTCTTTTGACGAGGATTCTATTAATTCAACCCAGATGAATTACACATAATATATATATATATATATATATACACATATATGGGGCCCATATCATACAACAATACTAAAACACTACAATATTCAACACATAACCATGTTTGAAAATTGAAGTGTTTTTTACGGAAGATATTTACGTACCGAAATGTTGAAATGTCCACGTATACGTAATGTGGTGGTAAACAGAGTTTGTGCCTAAAGTGTGTGGGTGGTTTTGAAAGGGTGGATATCATATCAGCCTAAAGGGTGTTGGTTTGACCGAGTTGAGTGGACCGTGTGGGGGTGAGGGGGGAGAGATGGATTAGGAAGACGGCGAGTTAATGACTCGTGCAAACTAAAGCCTGGGATCAACTGCCATCCGACAAGCACAGGGAGATATGCATCCCCCCCCCCCCTCACCGCCTCAACTCAAAACACTCGGCAACGTGAATCACCCTATATAAATAAATGCACAAAATAAAAACAAAAGAATACAATAATTCAATATATCAACCAATATAGATAATTGGTTACAACTAGTTTCACATCCATTTTTTTCGTTATCTGATAGATTAAAATTTACCTCATGCATGAATTAGTGCATTCGGAAATTCAAACCTACCATATATATATATATATATATATATATATATATATATATATATATATATATATATATATATATATTGGGTACGACGCACGGCACCCATGACTACGAACTATTAACGTCGCAAATAATAATAAAACCAAAATGTGATAAAAGACGGAGTATTGTTATTTTACTTCATCCCAGGACACTATGAACAGTTGGGGGTAAATTTTACACCCACTTTCTTGATATTTTCAATGGTAATCAATCCGATATTTTCACGATCGTGACAAATAATAGTTCCCGATAATAATTAAAAACATCAAAGTTTAGCATTTTAGATAGGTCAAGAGTAGGAAATTGCAGTATCGCTGCGCGTATTTGCGCACACTTATTATGTGCCTGCGTGGTTGCATATCCCAGATTAGAAGGTTTCACATTTTATATTATAATTCCCACACTCATCAATCACCATCCATTCTTCCAGTATCTATCACCCTCTCTCTCTATCTTTTTCTCTCAATTTCTCTCTCGATCTCTCATTCTTTCTCTCCCTGTCTCTCGCTATCCCTACAAGGCCTGTATGTGCACACGCCATTAGTCATATGCCTGAACACATACGATAAACCCCCTACACTATACGTATTTCCTCTTTGCGACCCCCAATCTTATACGCTATGAATAAAATGAAATTTTGAACTCCACTCTTTACTTAATATCATTATGCTATATACATCGAAAGAAAGAAAGAACATCACGTGTAAAGCATTGATAAAAATATTCTAAAAAATGTTGATGGATAATTGTGTATTATGCGACAAGGGTATCTATCAACTTCCAGATAATACAAATTTATCAAAGGTAAATTGGAAGACTCAATGAGAAAAACGTTGAAGGTGAATATTACAGATTATATTGTGACAAGCTATGCTTATAATTATAACGAGTGGTCGAGAATAGTATTAAAACGATTTCGAATAACTTACGAATGAATATAAATATAATATCTAAAGGAAATATCGTCACTCACTTTTGAGTTACGATGCAAACAAGAAGTAGGAAGTATGTGCAATTAATTTGTATCCATTTTGATTACTGATCTACCAATTTTGACGACGATTCATTTCTATTGATCATTATTCCTTAACCGAGTTGCTGAAAATTACACTAGAATCGCGATCCTTCACTGATGTACCGCGGATTTGAGACGAACGGAAACTAGAGTAACCGTGACTGTCAGATATAAACCAGTGATTCCGAAATGGGTGATGTGTAGACGGAAAATTCTCTCTCTCTCTCTTTCTCTCTCTCTCTCTCTCTCTCTCTCTCTCTCTCTCTCTCTCTCTCTCGCGCTCTCTCTCGCGCTCTCTCTCTCTACAAGTAAAGATATCTTAGATCCTATTTCCCCGGAGATATTGTCGTACGTGTTTGCTTGCCCCGTCTTAAACCTAACTCTGAGTTGTTACTATTTGAAGCTTAAGGATTGCTTCTGGGGTCCGGATCGAATCCGGGCCACGAGGCCATCATTTAATTCCGGGTGACAGGTGGACAGGGCGAAAGGTTTCTACGGGATTTCCTCCGGGATCCTGGAGCAGATAGAGATGTGGCACTATTTCGATGTAATCTAGCAGCATATCCTTGTGAGGCTTTGCAAGGTATTACTGGGACTTCGGTGGTTGCAGCATATATCTCTGTGCTGAACTTGAATATACGCCTTCTGTATCCTAAATCCTGTAATACCACAACAATGTTCTTGGGTGATTTAGGCAGATAATACTAATAGGACTGTAATAGACCTGTTCTATGATATTGCTCGGTGACCAAGTGGCAATAATTTTATTGATGTCGTGAAAAATACACCGAGATTAAAAGCAATATAGATGCATTACCCATACCTAACATGCATTATTCGTGTTTTTGTCAGCGATATCGCCTATCACATATTTAATGGGTTATCGAAATCTATCGTCATCTAGACATTTTCACGATGCAATAATAATATGAGTCAGGAAAGTAGCCTTTAATGAAGGAATATATTCAATACTTTATAGCTGAAAATAGCTAAAGACGTATGGACTACTAGGCCTACTTACATTCATTCATTCACCATCAATCGCTTCTCTGAGTAATATGAATTTATGTGAACATATGATGAATGGCTAAACGGGCTAGATTATCACAATAATTGTAATAGAGCATAGTTTCCCCTAATTTTGCAGTTTTTGTACCGCTTCAATCGGGATGGTTCGAAAGTTTCATTCATTTCGACTCATCAGTAACCCCCTTTGGGGATGTGGGGACGTGGAGGTGGGTATTCATCCCACACTGTCCTAGGGCTATGCATGAAGGGAGGTTGCGGGGGGGGGGGGGGGGGTCAGGGTACGTGGCTTGCTATAGATAAAGCCAGGGATCACTATTAACCATCGTTTTCAGAGATGGAATGGCCTTTCCGAGGGACCAGCAACCACTCGGCTTTACCCATTCTCTCTCTAAGCCATGCTTATATGATAGAAAGAGACAGACAATTATGTAATATGTATATTCGCAGGATAGAGAGACGAGAGAATGAAAGCGAGAGAGAGAGAGAGAAAGAGAGAGAGATATTGATAGCAGTTTGAAGGTATGAGTGTGAGTGAGAGGTCATAGAGATGGGTCAAATCCAGACGACGTAATTTCCTACCGCCCCCTTTCCCTACACACCCCTTTTGGTCGAAAGTCTCTGGAATATAATTCGTATGCAAAAGCCACATTTGGTGGTTTTTGGATACAGGGTTGGTACGGCTGCATGTTCTAGTGCGATAACCTAGTCCGTGTCTGAAGAGGTTATATGTGTGTGAATATAGTTACGATGTCAATAAGTTACTGGCAATGCAGCGGAGTACTCGAGAAGTGAAAAGGGCTTGCCTATATGTAGAGGGAAAACCACAGTGGAAAGGGATACGTAAAGCGAGCTGTTAGGCCTATATAGTAGAACGAGGAAATTGGAAACTTGAAATGTTAAATTATGACTGAGAAACGTGTGGCGGTTCGTTCGTGAAAATGATTTCGGTATAATCCGTTTCGAACGTAGATTTCGAAATTTATTTCCCATATTGCGAAATAAGTCAACTCAGATAGTAAGTCTTGTTCATACGAACGAATCTGAAGTGTTTTCATATTATATTACAATGATATACCTATCCAAGTGCCACTTTTTTGGGCCTACATTTGCGATAGTGAACATTTTTGATAAATTTCACGGTTCATGTTTTATTGTTTCAAAATCATCCAACACTCTTTTTCTCTTTGATGACTATATTACATCAACAAAAGCTTAATGTCGATAGGAAAACTTTTTTATCAAGTGAATACTTATATGATATGAACATTCAGAACGTTCGTTTATTCTAAATCCGTGTTATTTTTCTTCAAGCTGTATCGACTTTAAACGTATTTGTACATTTGCCCCTGAAATGGTTACTTTCATGTCAATATGCAATGTTAACACCGCATTTGGCATGATATTGTGTGTCGCCCACGGATACGGCCTAGGCCATGCACACAGGAAATGGCTATACCATTTCCACAGTAGCTTGGGTGCGCTCAGAAATAGACTGAGATGGATATTACCATGTTAAATGTCCGACAAGGGGGTAACTTAAGGGGTGAAACATACATAAACACAAGCACACCCACAAGGAAAAACCTGACAAGATTTTTACCCATTTCTATGCTAAATTCGCTACGAAAATATCATTCGTTTTGAATCTGAATCCTACTTCCATAAAGTAGGGGTTGTATTCTATCTATTCATTCTTCATTCGAAACATATCGTTGAATATGCATTGTATCGTAGAATGTCCGGCTATGAATTGAAAATTTTCATGACTATACATGATGCATGAAATGAACGTAAAAAGTACAATATCGTATGCTTATCTTTAATGTCGCTAATATTCCAATCATTAGACTGAAAACACTCAACCTATGAGAAACTTTACACCTACTTCAAACGAAGATTAAATATTTTTCCACTCTCATGAACTTCCAAAACAATCGGGAAATATGAAGGAAGTATAATCAATAAAATGCGAAGCAGTGAAATGATATATATTCATCTTGTATCGATTGAGAGGAAGAGTGATAGCTCTGATGTGTATTGTCAGTTCTGTTTTGTAAATTGAATAAAGCTATTGCGCGTAGAACAGATAATATACACGCAGTCACAGACCAATCAGTCGAAGTGCTATAGTTACTATAGGTCGTGCGCACTGTGTGCTAAAGGGATGCTTCTTACTACCCCATACCGGGGCCCTCTCTTTCCTCGTCATAACACAATTGTCGTTTCTATCTCTCGGCTGTGTTAATTATTGATTTGTGTGATTACTCAATATTGTAGGCACAGTTCAATTATCTACACATTAGTCCTTATAATCATGAGGAATCTGAGATTATGGATTCGAGCACCGCATAATTGTCTGTAACATCATCAACATCTGGTCTTGATGTGATGGTGGATAGGCACACTGCCCCGTAGCATAGTGCCCGAACGCCGAACGGTACTAAACTCGATTTGATGAGACGTATATACTGCCCGAACCAAAGTTTCAGATCCAAGTTGCAAGAATGTCCATGTTGAACCAAGCACAAAGCCGAGAAGGATGTGCATGCGAGATCTTAAGTTAGATTAGGTTGAGTTAGCAAAAAATAGAGCAAGGGATTTTGTACAAGTATAAAAGAATAGTAATTTCAAACTTCTCGTAGGCCTTTATACGTCGTTCTACTGACAGTGCGTTGTAGCATGAACGTTCTTGCAACATGGTGTCGGGCAGTAGGCCTACGCCCCATCAAAACAGGTACAGTACAATTCGGGCACTATTCAATGGGGGCAGTGAGCCAATGCGGCGATGTGATCAATAATCATCAGAAGAAACAATAGTAACAAAAAAAGATTAAGATCAAATCTTCTCGTTGCCTCGGAAGATGGTTTAAGCACCATCTATGGTTTAAAAACGAAACTCATTTCATTAAGGGTTGAGGTCAACGTTTTCACCCATACACGTTTTCATGCTTGATTTGTTAGATACCTTGGAGAAAAAAGAGTTTATAGTTTTCAGTGTGATGATACTGTTGGTGTTTTTGTTGTTTGTGGAATCATTTTTTGAAAATATCATCCTTACCGTTAAATGCTGGAAGAGCCACGCCCGTAGTATGTTTGTCGCGACTTTAGGGAAGATGCCTCTCTTCTTTTGATTCTTTTTCCCGTTAGTGTCGTCATCGTCTTCCCCCGTTCCCTCACCGCTCCCAATACTCGCATTACTCGCGTCGCCTACAAAAACAAACAAACAAACCAAACAAACCATTAATATCAAGGACTAAAGAAACCAGCCGGCGAGTTATACTAACTTCCACGGAAAGAGTGAGAAAGGGAGGTATTGGTTATAAGAAAGTGAATACTTGGTGTATTTATTTTGAATATTATTGTTTTGTTTCCGAGTACAATGTCAAAACTATACAAATATACAATCAAATTTCTCCCTTGATAACATACAGGGAGGAAAATTACTGAGGATATTGATTATACAATTGAATTTCGTTTTCATACCTTTGTAGAACTCCGTTCCGTTTGAAATTAATCATCACTCTCAGGGAAATATGAACCCTAATGTATTTCTATATTTTTCCATTTCCAGTGGAACATTTGTTTTGCGACACAACTAAAGATTCAAAAGGGTAAATTAGTTAACTTGGCCCCAACATTTGAAATGTGTATTTTTCTGTACTTGTTGAATTGTGCTCGTTTTGTGCTGCAAAGTGTTTTGTGCGAATAATTTGTTTTGTGCTGCCACCGGTTTTTACTTATTCCAATTTCCAATATAGGGGGGGGGGGGGGGGGGGAGAGAAGGCAAACTGATGCCAAGTAAATGGCCACCTGCCTCACATTTGAAATACATACTTTCATAATGTTGCTCAAATAAGCTTGTTTTGTGCTGAAATGTGTGCTGTAAACAATCGTTTTGTGCTGCTACGATTTTTAGTTATTCAAATTTCAATGTGTGGTAGGGGGGGGAGGGCAAGTTGATACCAGCCCCCACCCCCCACATTTGAGATGTGTATTTCTCCCAAGGTTATTGTAATATACTCGCTTTATGCTGGGATGTGCTCGCTTTGTACTGAAATATGCTGCAAAAAATAGTTTTGTGCTGCTATCGGTTTTCATGATATTTCCAACTTTGAAATTGGAATAGCTAAAAACCGATAGCGGCCCCAGAAGATTCTATGTTGCAGCACATTTCAGCAAAAAATGATCGTATTACAATAACTTCAGAAAAAATACACATTTCGAATGTGTCTTTGAAATGAGGGGTGCCAATTGTTATTGTACCTCATTCAAATCTGTCAATTGATTAAGATATAGGCCTATATTGATCTGATTTCTGAACAATAATATAATAATATAATTTCCGTTTATTCGGCACCTGTTGTTTATCTAGAAACGGGGTTAGTGTCCCCTCTAGGCTACATTAACACCCCTATAGGCTCTATACGCACAGCCTTGTGTTGCGGGTAGTCTAATAGGCCTCACCGTACGTGTTTATGTATGCAAAGCAAACACACCAAGAGGGGGGAGGTAAATGACTCACGATCACAAACACATGAGGGACAAGGGTGGGGTAGGGTGGAAATAAGATTAAGGGGAAATGAGATTTGCATGGGTATAGTAGATTGTTTAGAGTGAGAGTAGGGTTTGTTAAGGGTGTCTAGTATGTACGCCACTACGCCTACACAAGAACAAAAACACAAGAGCTGGTCCGACTATTAGTATATTTCAGATTTGATAATAGAATGGCAAAGTTGTTACAACGATTTATACGATGTTTTAGCTTCATAATCCGCACTTTCAGTCACAGTTGGGTATAATTGCTTTAATCGTCTGTATAATCTGAGAATACGTTGTACTGATTCAACGTTTTTGAATGACAACAGAATGCATGCCAACTGACAGTTAAAAGAATACCTTCATGAAACATAAAAAATATATGAATTTCACAAATTTTGATGAAGTGTTGAGTGGAAATGTAATCCAATTATTACTATGAACCGGAATGACATCGTGTATTTATAATTATATTTGTTCCATTAAACGAACACTGTACTGAATTCGAGTATCTATGGATTGTATCTATTACTTGCAAACCAGCTGTTTTGAAGTACGTCTTATTCTGTGGATGACATCAATAAATTTCAAGTACTATTATCATTGCAGCATCCTCCTGGTGGACGGGAAAGGAGGAAGGGGGAGATTAACGGCCAGTGAAAAACTATAAGCTTAGATGCTATATGATGTGGACCTAGACCTATATTTGGGCAAGTATGAGTGAATTGTTCCACTTTCATTAAATTGTTCTCAAAGTTGTAGTAACTTATTCTTGAACAATTGAATATGAATCGTTAGTATACTAATGATTGGGCTGAACCTGGAAGTCAGTTTTGAGCATCGCAATTATCATGAAACAATATTACCATTGCTTTGCGTTAACTTTGACTTCTAGGGCTACTCCATTTTCTGCTTTAGCAGAATATTTTTGTTTCACCACTCTTTAGATCTCTATTAGTCTATTACTAGCACATTATTGTCTCAGGCTACATCAAGATTGTATTGATGAATATTTTTTCAATTCAAAGAAGATTTTATATTGACCATAACATATAAACATCTTCAAGTATAAATATTTTGTTTTTTATTCTAGGCATCGTACACAATATATGTATATATATACATGAAAATGGTGAAAAAAATTGAATTCGCTAGAAACTTGATGTCTTCTTTTGAAATTATCCAGGAAAATATGAAAAATAACAAATGGAATGTGCGGTACAATCTATAAACTAATGTGTAATAATAACATTTTCAATGGTAAAAAACATTTCTGAAGAGTTTCTGAAAAAATATGACCAATCAAATCAAAAATCTTAAAACAATTACTCCTGATTTTCATTTCGTTTTCCATAAACTGTCCGTCCCTCCTGCATTCTTTCCCCTTTTGCAACCAACCAGTCCGCATGCAGCTATAGCGGTTGATCGGCCATATAAGACTAAAGCAAGGCATACGATGCTAATCGGTTCTCTACAGAGTATACCCGCGGGCCGACAACAATGCCATAACTATGATCGTAATCACTATTCGTAATGGCTGAACAAGAACAAAGATGGCCGCCACGACACTTTATTATTACGATATTATATACACACATACACACACACACATAGGCCAATGCATGGAAATAATATATATATTATATATATATATATATATATATATATATATATATATATATATATATATATATATATATATATATATATATATATATATATATATATATGATGTCAATATTACCAATATAATTATGAACAGCGACATGCCAAAATGCTCGTTTCCGCAAAAAATGAGCTGAAGACATCTCAGTTGAAACAGAAGCTTATATGGACCTATAACTGTTTTAAAATGTTGATTTGTATTACGTTTGCATAACAAGCCATATAGCTTCAGCATAAGCATTCACCTCCTCCACATAGTTCCGAGTTCTGATGGAAAAATGATGTAGTAGAAAAACTTCACGATAATCTGTACCGTAGAATCTGAATAGAATGAACATATAACTCATTAAAGCGAATAAAGTATAAGCTAAGCTATCCACTGTATCTCTTCTCATCATATTCTATATCCCTTTCACATAATTCAATAATTCTGGACCATGATAATGATAATAATGACTGAGAGATGTATGTCAAGTCATACACACACTTTTGTGTGAAAAATGTCATAATATGAAACTGAATAAGCTTAAATTGAGCCTATAATGGCAACATTTTTGTAGTCGATGCTTCATTGAATGGTTAATTGATCGCAGATGTCGCATCGTAACGCAAATGGCCTATCATATAAAATATAAATGAGTTTAAATTTAGTCTTTTAAAACTTACTCGAGGCTATCAAAAGAATTCAACAAGAGAATTTGAATAACCACAGACTTCATTATAATAATAATATCATAGAATGTTGTCCAAATTGGTGAGGTTGTTATAGTCAAAGTGAAAATAGTCAACGATCAATCTTCCATGCCCAAGAATCTTATCTCTATACTTCTCGTTATTTCCAACCCCTTGAGGGTCTAAATGGTCCATTGGTTCTATCCACGTCGGTTCGACTTATCTGGCGATTAAATCACCACATTCTAGCCAATCATTCAACGTTAGAAAACCACCCAATGGCATTGAAAAACGCGCTAGTTTGATCAGTTGATAGGTGAGTGAAACGAAGCATTTTTTTTGCGATCTAAATGGTTGCGTAAATGTTTTTATGGAACTTAACACTGATAGAAGTTTGGACGTAAAAACTGAAACTATATATGGACTATAATTAGTGCGAATTCTTTCGATTTTGATTAACTCGCGCTTTCTACACTATCATGTTCTGAAAAAACCTCAGAATAATGTCTTATATTAATAATGGATGGAGTCGTGAGAGCATGGTTAGTGATATATAAGTCCACGTTGAAAATGGCATGCGCTTGAAAATGTATTATATCAAATATAATATATATGTATATGAGAAAAAAATGTATGGTATATTATATATATATATATATATATATATATATATATATATATATATATATATATATATATATATATATATATATATATATATGTGTGTGTGTGTCTGTGTATGTACGCGTACTTTTTTCATCATGGTGCAGAGAAGAGAAGGAAAAAGGGATACAAAAAGACTAGATTTTTTTTCTTTTCAAAATAAAACTGGTTTTGTTTCATTTCAGTTGACCTCAAGCGATCTGTAGACCAAAAGAAACGTACGAGACTGATAGATAAAAAGAATAAGAAAAAATAAAAACACATTCCATGGGCCACATTTTTTCTCTTATATAATCTTATAGAAGAACGCCTTGGGATGTACGCTATTGGAAGATCATACCGTTTGTTCGAAACTTTCCTTTTCAATTCTTTATATAAATGACGACTAGAAAACCCTATAGACACAGGTAAAAAAATGGCAAATGTATTTTCGACAAATAAATTCAATATATTATTCCATAACTCATAAACGCAAAAATATGCATGCTTCTATAGATAATTTCAATACATTATAGGCCTACCCATGATTGAATAATGAATAATTTAAGGATGAACCAAAATTGTATATCATTGGAAATGATACAAAATGATTAAATATTTATTTATATGAAACTATATGAATATATATATATATATATATATATATATATATATATATATATATATATATATATATATTCATATATATAACCCAAAATCTCCAGTTATAGTATGAAATAATTCATCCTATAGACCTAAGGACTAGAATAATCTGAAAAATGAAACTTCAAAATTAATTGTATAAAATCCTATTCAAAACACAAACGTGGTCGACAACTCTGTGTGTAAGTATGAAACATGACTGTGAATTTGAACTACAGAGTGCAGCAAAGGATGATTGAAGTTCTCAGAAGACAATGGCCGAGCACTCTTTTATGAATTGGTGTGGGTGTGTGTACGATATGTGAGCATTAGAGACAATAAGCTCCAGCATTGGTGAGGAGAGAGAGACAGAGAAACAACATCCTATCCTCCAAGAGATAATAACAGGCTACGTCCATCATTCCACATGCCATTGGCTAAGAGTCTTCAAACTATATGAAATGTACCGCTCAAATACCAACAACAACAAAAACAACAACAACAACAACATGAAAAGATGATGCCACGACGGTATTGTACTCTCAACGATTTTTTTTTATAATAGCTAAATTAGTACCAAATGTCTGTGTTAGACCCTGTTATTACGAGCTTAACACCTATATTTTAACAATTCACTACAATATGTAATGGAAAGTGAAAAAAATACAATTAAGACTTGATTTTTTTCATCTATAACGATGCTAATTTGAAACGCCAAGGTACTGAGAAAATAATTCATTCAGAAGAGACTTATTCACATTTTATACAATGTGGTCGTTTGGAATCGGTAGACGTAAAGTCTATCCGATTCCTCATTATTTATTTATTCATTTCCTTGAGTCATGCGTTTACAATACATTCATTTCTATAGATTTGTTCGTTCAAAAAAAGTGATTTGCTTTGAGGTAAGCTTCCCACGGAGAAAACCCGTACAGTCATCATCTTGATTTAGTTTTGTACTATTTACTTTTTGATCGATTTCATCATCATCCACGTTGACCTCTCGTTAAAGGGTTAAAATTGATGAAAATCAAGATGGCCGCTCGAGCTCTTGGTATTAAGTTATAGATAGGCCTATATACCACCTGCTGTTTGAGCATAGGATCGCTCCTCATTTACATCTCTCACACAAACAAGTTTAAAACCGCTGGAACTCACGGACATTCGAATTTCAAACAGATTGAATTCTAACTGGCCGTGATCCAGAGATGGAGGTATAGTGGTATAGTGAGACACTCGTGTTTTTGTCACAGTGGATCAAATACAAATAGAATGAAACTGATTGTATTATTTTGAAGACTTTTTAATATAGCAAGTTTCGAATCGTTCTCTAGTTTTTGTGATGAGAATTGAGATACGTCGATCTTGTCAACGAATAATTGCATGTGACTCAATAATAATACCAAGTATACGATATTAATGTAATATCGGTAGAAGACGTAAATGCAGCATCGCGTGTATGAAATCTATTAAACTATATATTATTATGGCTGTCAAATGGAATTAAGACCAAACGAACTTTTCATTACGCTACTTTTATGGCATTATTATATGCTTGACAGCAAACAGCGGGGATTATTTCAAGAAAACATTTTACATAGCTGGAAGCCTTAAATGATTTTTAATTACAATCAGTTACAGTTTGAAGATGTCTAAACCGTAACACAACGATTTTGAAGCGTGACTAGAAAAATGTCGAGGTAACTTCGAAGATTTATTTTGTTATTCGTATTGGTGGTTCCGATCGTCATTATCCCTGTATCCATCAATAATTCGCGATCGGGAGTGTCGCTACACGCTAACATTTCTCGACTGAAATCCACTGTACACGTAAACACCCAACATGGCAAATATTTTCACTCTGGTTTCATCCATGAATAGAAAAAATGAATAAAAATGAGAATAATCAGAATGAAGCATTCGAATCATCCGTTAAAAAAAAAAGATTCTCAATTATTAATCAATTCAGAATGACGTAATGGTCAAGTTTAGAACTTGAATGTATCTCAAATCTGCTGTGAATGGGTCATTAGGTCCATTGCCATTTTCGAACAAAAACATACAAGTAACCTCTGAAAACTTCCACGAAATCCATCAAATGCCATTATCCACGTCGTCATGACAGTGAACGTGTGGTTTCAAAAGCCTACAAGAGTTATACAGTAATCAGAATTGGTTATACACAAAGATGACGAAGTACATTTTCAGATCCACATACCTAACTATACTAATATAATAATAATCTTTGAATGAACATTCGAGTAAAGTTCATTTCTTTGCCGTTCCTTTTTATCACCATACCTCATAGCAGAAAGCACAAAGCCCACCCACCTTGTGCCTTCATGTGTGTGTGTATGTGTGTGCAATGATGCAACTGCACTAATACATATCATCGTCGGTGGTGGCCCTCTCTTAGAAAAGACAGATACTACCACAACTATTCATACTTCATTAAGAGGATTTCATCGTGAACATTATGATTCATTATAGGAGGTGGGGGGAGGGGGATTGTGAGAGCAGGCTTCAACCACACATGAGTAAATAGAAAAGTTTTCTAGAGGTGTATAGTCTCGTCATATGGAAGTGAAAAATATCGGGGAAATAATTTTTGAAAAAAGTGCGAGTGTGTGCGTTTCACCTGGAGATTATACGGCTCACCGTACATTTTTGTTAGTACGAAGAATTTGAGAAAATCAATATGGAAGGGAAGTTAGTATAATTGTACGCCAGTATTTAATTTTAGCTTTTGGTCGATGTCGATACGGAAGAAATATCTGTATGAGTGGAACATTATTTCTTATCACACCTTTTTACATCTGGTTTCTAACAAACTTCAATATACAACATCACATATACATAAACACATATTATACTATATATACCTACAGGAAAAAAAAATGACAAAATTGTTCTGGATAATCAACATCATCATGAAGTTCAACTTTGAGTATAAGTTCAGTTCGATTCAATCTTGAATCATTCAATGACAGCCAAATTACTCCCAACTTATGATGTTAGAACACACACACACACACACACACACATTTTTGGCTGACACTATATTTATATCATGTTGCCGTTGAATTATAGTCTAAAGTATGTAATTAATGAAACACTAATGAAGTTGCCTGTTTTTTCATTCACCTATGTTCGCATTCTTAATTCAGTAAATATTTTTGTAGTTGTAGTGTCATAATTCTTGACGAACGTCTAGAAAAAGTTGAAAAAGTTGAGATATATACTTGGACGACGCGGACTCCCAAGCAACGATTGAAGCAGATATATTTTCAGGTTCAGTTTTCTATCAAAACACACTAGGCCTATATGTTTACGAACATATTCTTAGATTCTCAGAAGAAGTAAAATTTACAACAGTAAGGCAGTAATAATTTTTTTGTCACGTGACAATTCACGTCTGAATCAAATAAAGTGACAATTTAATAATTCGAAGAACCCATAAACACATAAATTTATATCCTAAATAAATGCATAAAGACGCATTTCCATCGAAGATTTAACTACCTCGATGATTTTCTACGACAGGAATGTATTTGGTGCGTGCAAAACGTCCAAATGTTGATGCCAAAAATCGCTTTGGGCAACAAAGTTGTATACAAAATGTCCCACTCTAGTAATATCCATCAGCTACTAGACGGCATGATAGTAATTGATGTAGGTATTTAAAACGAGATGGCTGTGTATGAAACAAGGTTATTTGGCAAATGCAGCAGCTCGGGAAGACTTTTCCTATATAAACACATGTAAAATATGAGCGGGGATGTGACGAAAAGTGTAACGGCTGTTGAAGAGCAAGAGTACGCGAATGTGAAGACAGGTTAAGATTAGGGTGTAGGCCTAGAATTATGCTTATTCATCGGCGGCTGTGACGTGTGGTACAACTTTACGACATGCAAATCTACGTTAACGGTTGCAGAATTAGAAATTCACAAATACACTATTTCTCAAGTATTTTCAACAATTTACATCGTAGCAGGGAATGAGGAATTGATGTATTTTTATAAGAATGTTGGAATAATGGCAAATTCGAATTGATAGACGAGTTGATCTGAACATTTGTTTTTTTGTTCGTTCGTACAGGACTAGGTCTGTACTATGCAATGTAGCCTACACTGAACTATGCAGTGAATAATTACCGATATGTAGTAAGGGGCCTATACTATGAAACCATATTGTTTATCCTTCAACGTAATTTAATATAATTGACTTGCATATAATGATAATTATATATCCGTATATGTTCATCATGACAGAACTGATAACTAATAATCTTCGAACGATACGGTGATTGGTGCAATTAATTTGAGGAAATGAGTTATTGAGCATTTCATTTTTTCACTGAAATCGTTTTCATAAAATAGTACAGGATACAAAGGTTATTAGAGTGGTAAAATGATATATGTAAGTGTGAGATTAGGATGTATACTTCATGTAGGCCTATACCAATTGGGTATAACAATTCAGAGCACAAGCTACATATAGAACTAAATTATGCATCATTCGCGATGCTCTTCTCTTGTCGTGTGGTAGGCCTATTAATAAAAACAAAAAAGTGATCGACCCCTAATGTTTGTTGACCCTTGTGTATTTATATTTCTTCATGATACAGAATCTGCTGCAACAAAATTTGGTTTTATAGCGTTGACTATAATATAGAGCGTGGTTATAAATAGGTATATACCATGGTATAGCGATTCTTGGCAGCTGAAAATGACGAGCTTTGCGGCAATAGAAGTATTTTTCCATCATCAGAATGACAACTTCACCACACAAACAGAAGCAACCAAACGAATACAATTTTGGCTGCTGACCATCTCGATACATTCACACAGCTTTTGTCTTGTGGAAACAATTTTAATCAACAAACTGTTGGTTTGAAAAGGAATTCGACACATTAATGTATTCCAAAGTTGAGAGTACATAATGGAACAAGTCTAAGAATTGAAGTCAATATTATGTTACGCGATTATGGAATTGACCTCGTTATAGGTTCATTGATTATTTCAAAATTTTTTTGTTGAAAAGTTCTCATGAAGATTCGAATTGAAAATCATCTTATTCGAATTTGAATGAAAAATTCATCGGTGACACATGTATAGAGGTAACCGATTTCATAATGAGTGCATAGGCCTATGTACTTTTCGATTACCACAATGCTCTGATTTAAGAAATCGGGTTTGTAATTAAGATAATTCATTGTTACGCAAATGACTTTGATAATTAAGTATAAATACGGAATCCCAAAACGGGTTGGATTCTTGAAGACGTGTGAATGCGCTTGCCCGTATAAGAACGACAAACGAGTATGCATATCAGCATTAATTCTAATTGATAATTACTCCAATTAATTTCTCAAGTATCACTCCATCGAAGTCCAAAGAGCCATTTACATTGAAATGTGCATGTAAGAAAAAGTGGAATAATTCTGTATCTTATATCTCCAAGTCTCTCTAAGTACTACGTTGTTAATAGTTATATAAAGAGTACACTAACCTCTAATTGGTACTGATGAAATAATGACCTTACAATTAGGAGATAATTATTTTAATGACAGTAGTCACTCTTTGAAAATAGGAATCATTTCAATAATGATGATGGTGCACGGTTAATGATTGACTTCACTCTATGCATTCTTGTGAACGTCGAAAAAGTGGGAATGTTTGTCGCATAATAATTAGTTTCGAAAAGATGAAATGGAAGAAATATTATTCATTCTCAAACAGTTTTATTGGTCTGCAGTCGGAAACGCGGGGCAACGAAATAGCCATGAAGACGTCGACGCTAGCTGCGTTTCAATCTCAAAATAACCACATAGAGCAAATTATCTCTTGTTACCAACTGATTCAAAATTCGATGTCAGAATGATGAAAACACATTCATTCCACAGTTAACGGTTAGATCAACATATCAAGCATATAATAAAGACGACGACGACGAGAACATGTCGTTCTTTTAATCACTATGGCACCGTTCCGATGCTATTGTTTTGTTGACAATATCGTAAAGGTGGGCTTAGCTTTCGGCACCTGTTCGTCACACGTCAACCGACGTCCGCCGTTGTCACCAAGCGTCGCCCCCCCCCCCCCCCCCCCCAACTCCCAACACCGGGTGTCTCAAGTTGAGTCGCGACGAACTCAAAGTGTATCGGGCCGTTCGGGCGTAGGGCTATTTATAAAACGAAAGCCTCCGAATTTAAGATGAGCAACGTCTATAGAAATATATACACTCGCGTGATACGAAAACTGGTATACTGTCACTCACTCTATATGTCACATGCAAGTGACTATATACGACACTTTTTTCGGAAACAATGGTGACGATGTGAAAGTTTTTTATTCAATTTGGTACCAGTATTTACTATTTACTTCCGCTTAGAGAGAATAACTCTTCAGAAACTGTCATCTGATCTAGCGTTTTTTTAAGATGGGTTCCATTTATACGATCTTGGTTAGAGATTTTCACTTGTTAACTGTTGAACTTTCTGGCTCACCATTTACGATTCCACTCGCCTCGTATAACAATAACAAATTCTGTATACTTGCGACGTTTATAAAAACTACTAGCTATTAATTTCTAAAAATATGATAAATCTGCACTCGGTCGTGCCACGTTAATCTATTTCCCGCGCTCTAGCTGGTTGAGACGAGTGTTGGCGGACCGACACCGTCGGGCGTAAGGAGTAATGAATGGGATGGGCTATATAAATGTGTGTGTGCGAAATATATATATATATATATATATATATATATATATATATATATATATATATATATACATACATATTTATATATATATATATATATATATATATATATATATATATATATATATATATACATACATATATATATATATATATATATATATATATATATATATATATATATATATATATATATATATATACATACATACATATATATATATATATATATATATATATATATACATATATATATATATATATATATATATATATATATATATATATATATATATATATATATATATACATATATATATATATACATATATATATATATATATATATATATATATATATATATATATATATATACATATATATATATACATATATATATATATATATATATATATATATATATATATATATATATATATATATATATATATATATATATATATATATATATATATATACATATGGATTCATTCTTTATTCACCCTTATTAATTGGTCCTAATCAATTCACCAAGGTTCTATACAATAGGTAGGTTTCTCATCACGATTTTCCATATCATAGTGAACCGCCATTCAAACAAAGCAAGACAACTATTGGCATGATTCTTTGAGAGCAGTCCACGACCGCGTCCTCCCCTTTTCGTTCTCGGCTGTATCTCTGAACAATTTCTAGTTTGTATCAGTTTTGCCAATGTGCACAACTCAGTTGGCACTTTGACAAGGTGTGATCCAACGTCGGGCGACATGTGGTTATCGAGAACCTGTGTGACATGCCTCAGATCTAGTGCATGCTAGTAACTCACCGCCAATTAAATAGAAATCGCGCGAAAGACAGAAAAATATCACTACGAGAAGATGATAATCTGAGAACAATCATATAGGCCTATTAGAATACAATATAATAATTATTATTAATTAGTATGCGATGGGTGATGATGAACGTGTCGGTAAAAAAATGGTTGAATCTGTAGAAAAGAAGGAAAATTTGAATTATACATTTGGTGTATTTCCAAATTGAATTGGACTCGGCTTTGAGAGAATCGGTTATAGAAATGAGCTCTAGTGAATTTGTATTCACGAAAGAAAGCGTGAATCAGCCGCGCGCTAGAGGTGTGGGATGCGAGGGACGGTCGATCGGAATCTTCTTCTACTGATTTAATTAATGTTGGGGTTTTGAGGCGCGTCGTCAACTTGGTTATTTTGCGCCTCGTAGAAACTACATGTAGGGATTAACCTAACCTGCATTTTGGAATTGAGGATTGGAATTTTCAATATTATACTTTGTCATAAAAATAGTGAATTCAACTCAGCAATTGTTTTATTTGGTGTGTTCGCTAGAGTATGTCAGGAGCAGACTGCAAAGAATATTTTCGGTCTACATCGTACTTCATTATAAAGCGAAAATGAAATAAAACAAAATAAAAGTAATGTACATAAACATTTCTAGTTGAGTAGAAACTCGTCCACCAAATCATAATAATTTGCAAATCTGTGTTCTGTTGCCAAATGAGATGCAGAGTTAATTGGGCGCAAATAAATAGTCTCACTCGCCTACGCGGGACGTAAAATAGGCGCACTAGACTTAAATAACACGCGAATTTAGTACTCATGCAGTTTATAACTGGGAGGTAAATATAAATTAAACTTGTATGTGTGCGTGTTGACGTTCATTTCTGTCAACTGAAAGCAACAGTTTCAAAATAGCACGTTACATTATTTTATTCTTTCAAATTTTAATACTTATAGGCCTACTTTAATAAGTTGTGAGCATTTTATTATAATTGCGATTGTTCCGCACATGTGAGAAGTGCATAAAAATATAACGGAATCAAAGAAATATATTTATGAAATATCAAATAATATATTACCACTGTCCCAAAGTAAAAAAAATCCGAACGATTATGTACAGGCCTATACAAGATCTGAAGATTTTTTTGAAATTATAAAGTACAACCGATTGTGAAACAAGTGAATCTGAAAGAACTGAAAATGAAGAAAATATGGAAAACTCCGATTCAAAAATTTGATTCAAATTTGTTTGAAACATAGAATACAGCATATTGGGAAGATTGTACGCCTAGTTGATAGCCTACTTGTTTTCCAGAGCTATCATCGCACAAAGAAGTCACCCCTAACTGCGACGTGTCAGGACCACATGTTTGTCGCGGGGGTGAGGGACATATGGAGGGCCCCCAGGACTACTCGGCTGAAGAGGCATACAAAGTCGAGAGCCTTGTCCTTAGATTTCCTGCAATCAGCCGCACACTTGGTCACAGATAGCAGTACCCCCGCCCCCGCCCCCGCCCCCTCCCTTCTCCAACACAACTTGATCGCATGGAACATATTCGTTCGTCGGCTATCTTTATACTCATATTTATATGTTGAGGAAATAACAGTCTAGGCATAACTTCTATCATTATCGAGATATATGAAAAACTAATTGTTCCATATAATAACAAAAAATGAGTACAACTTGTATTGTATTTGATGAAATCATTATTATCAATCCACATTTTAAAATGAAATCCCATCCCTAGAAAATTGAACTAATATCTGATAAGTTCTCAACGATCTCCACAACCAGCCTGGTGCTTGGAAACTTCAATCCATATAAATGCTCCTTCAGAGTAAATATTACAAATCCAACCATCCACATTTTCAATAAGTAATATAAAGGGCCTATATAGGCCTATATGTCCAGTTCTGAAAAATTGAATCTACAAAATAAGAATCGTGTCAGTTCAATTTCATATCCAGGTTTTCGAAAAATCGTCATTGAGTTATCGCAAGATCACTTTCAGAGAATGGGATTTCGTCCTCCAGTAGAATAACAGGCAGAGTGTCGTGCATCTAATGCCCACTTTTGAACAGGAACGAATATGTTGTGTTGAATGTGGATGCTGCGACCCAGCACATCTAATCATCGTCTCAGCATCCCTTGGACCGTATAGGAATTCTTAATATTCTCATCAAGATAGCGGCTTTCTGTTTCCTCGACACAAGACATCTCCAATTTCGTTTTGTAGAATACGAAAAAAGGTGTTTCCTTATATATCAACCACACGACAGCCCCTATCCCCTCGAGTACACTATAGAGAGAAACTTTCAAAGGACAGAATGATAGATTAAAGATGCTGACAATCAAATTAAATAACCAATTGATATCCATAAGAATGTATCTAATAATGTGTAGTCTACGTGCATACACATGATACATAGAAAAATTATTAAATAGCTCGAAGTTCGTGTGATATCGAAATTCACCCGTAGAAGGCTGTGGTGAACCTATCTCTGTTGCAACGACTATTGTACCAGAATACAATGAATTCAACAATGAACTAGACATCATACAACACATTTAGCATGGACGACCTTATATTGTCCATAACCACCCCAATCAATGCTATAATAATTACTTTTGACTTTATCAACATATTCTACATCTATGATCATCTCCCCAAACTTTCCATATCCAGAAAAATCCACTATTCCGTGGTTATATCTTGCTGTAATAGAACCTCCAACCGACCGATTACCTATTATACCATTCGCATACACCAGGTTCTCTGGGTTTAGCTATGTCATTCCTTCCAAAGAGGTTAAGTAAGCATCACGCGGCGAATGTACAAGATGACAGAGAAATTATGCTCATGAAATGACGATGCATCTAAATAAGTTATTGTTCCTTGATTTATGCACGTCACACAGTCGTTCCCAATGACGGTTCAGCAGACCGTATAGCTAGATCGTTTAACCAAGACGACCAGGGGCGTCGAACTGTTGATTCAAGTGCGATATTGCGAAGAGATTCTTGACTGGTATGGACGGATCAATGGTGGGATTATGATATTATATGGATGTAAAGATATAAAATGGTTTACAGGTGCTTTATGATTGCTGGGCTATTAAAGATTTAGCAATAAACTAGGATCACTATGATGAACATCAGCATTTATCACTGACGATCAGATCAGTTTATAGATTAATGGCAGTGAATTTGTTAAACGAAAATAATGTTGAGAATGGATTATTTGTATCTTAGGAAGTTTATTGTTCTTCAAACGTAGAATATTATTGTAAAATATGGTCAATTATAAAACTGTGATAATCATTTTTGAACAAATCGGTCGTATTTATGAGAAGACATATGACAGACTTCGTTGTGAGAAACAGTACACTCCAATATATATATTCACCTATATATTATTTTCAATATCTTGACGGAGATATCAAAACATGCCAGGTTTTTAAAGCATCTCAATTAGTGTGAAATACTTTTTGAAAGACAACGTCGTATCTTCTAAATGACGGGTAAGAGAAATATGAAATATCTGTGCTGCATCCGGGGGTATGCAATATAATATTGATATAACATGTACGAAAACACGAGCTGAAAAACAATTGGAAAACCGAAGACGAAGTGAAAGAACACGGAATTTTAAAATAGGAACTGAAAATTGTCTTGTCACATAGAAAGGTATAAAAACCGCACGAGAGCTCGCCAGGGGAGTGTAAAGAAACATCACACAGAATTCAGTAACATTAGAGAATCACTAAATTTACCATCGAGCTACGTGCTATCGGTTGTTGTTGTTGTTGTTGTTGTTGTTTGAACACTGGTACCATCAGATCAAACGAAAAGTGAGTCTAAAACATTTATATTAAAAATATTGAAGAAAAGGAAAACAGATTATTATTGCAGAATATGTATAGAAATATCTGATTATGGGTGTAACTTACAATCACGAGAATTTGGGCTGCTCTGTACTAACAAAACAAACTAAAAGTACGCCAGTAATTAATTAAAGACCAGTCACTACAAATTTTGAACATTCAACGCTTGCAATTTGCAGTGGTGTTGTCTTGAACAAACAAAAACACAGAGTGAACTATAAGTACGTGCAGCAAGCCATTTTGAAAGAATGAAACGAATCCCGTAACTGCAGCAATGAAACCATTACACAGTTTATAAATCAAAAGTTTATTTTCAATGATGCCTTTTAGTTTCTAGACATACGTGAAACATCACTTAGGAAACATCTTTTCAATACTAAAAGCACGCGCGGGTACGAACGAGATGGCACTAATAAGAAATGTGAGAAAGATAAAGAGAGAAAATGGGGTGAAAAATGAAAACAGGGGTTGGGAAATGAGAAGAGGGAAAATGGAAGGGGTGGGAGGGAGAAGAGCACTTCATTTTCCAACCCGTCAATTGCAGATATTCTCTATGGACCTGATGCGAAAGAATAATATTAAAGAGAATATATATATATATATATATATACATATATATATATATATATATATATATATATATATATATATATATATATATATATATATATATATATATATATGTATATATATATATATGTATATATATATAAATATATATATATATATATATATATATATATATATATATATATATATATATATATATATATTCTAATCTCTTCAAATCATTTAAAATCCTTACCTTACCAAGTTTATACATTTACTCTACAATTCTGTATGTAATTGAAAATTCCCATTTGGTCTCGAACAGTGAAACTATCCACGATTATAATACACGTAACAAAACGAACATAAGATTGGAACGCTTCAAAAATAATCTATATCTGAAAGATCCCGTTCACATGGGCTCAAAATTTTTAAATGCACTTCCGCTTTTATTAAAAAAGAAAAAGGGTGATGAGTTCAGAAAATGCCTCAAGACATACTTAATAGACAAGTGTTTTTATTCATATAGAGATTATTGTCTGTAATCAGTGTTTGTATGTTTCCCATATATAATGACCGATCATCATTATGAGTGTACTTCAAATGTTTTTTTTTCCAATGTTATTTTAAATGTTATTTTTAGTTTTAATATGTATTCCAAAAAAAAATATATATATATGTGCATGTAATAACTGTATATAATAACATCATGACTGTCTGTATATCCTTGGGATCTTTGGGACAATAAAAAGAATTATTATTATTATTATTATTATTATATATATATATATATATATATATATATATATATGAATCCATTATGGTTTTAAGGTATAATAGTGTTGAAATGAGTACAAAGTATAGATGTTAGATACTTTTTTATTTGCTACTCAACCTAAAACTATAATGGATTCATCAATTATAATTCGTGAAAGTTTCAAAAAAAAAAAAATAAAAATATATATATATATATATATATATATATATATATATATATATATATATATATATTCATATATATAGGCCTAAGTATATTGAATACAATACCGCATACCTATGACCATACTTCAATTTCTTCAACAATTTTTCAAATGATGCAGTTATTTTTTCCAAAACGATAATATATACTATCAGTAATGTTTGATGAACTGCATTCGTACTTGATATCTTGAATGATCCGAATTGATTGGTTGAAGAGATTGACAAATTATATTTCAAACGTAGAATGTAAACCCTAATTGAAATGACTTGTAATAACCGACGATAACAATTCGCAAGTTTTCCTGATATTCTTCATTGTATGAAGCAAAGTGACATAATAATTGTGAATAACGAAGCGGACGTAAGCAAGATTATCATATATAGTCAATATTACTAAATATGTATTATATATTCTACCTATATAATGATTGATGCCCATTTTATCTCCTATTTAGTTATATACTGGAACGTGTGCATGTTGTTGTCCCGAGTGGAGCTCGCTGCACCCTTCTTCCGTCTTGATAAACCACCTCAGGTTTTGAGTGATGTGAGAAATGTTGCCATCCACCTAACAATTACTAGATGTGTCGGTAACAATACCTTCATCTTCTGCTTCGCACACACAAGGTCCATGGGAACCAATTACACGGCCAAGTGAGGGGGAGAGGGGGGAGGTGATGGATGGTCCAATCAAGCGACTTGCTAGGGGTCACATGACTGACCCCGCACTAACACACACTCTATCCATACAAGAGGTCAACGTGGATGAAAAATCGACCGATAAAAAACAACCAATAATAAGCTTTGGATGAGGAAAATCTATAATAATGTAGATGTACGCTATTTGTGTAACGCTTTGTAACTGGGAAAACGCAGTATATGTGTTGTAGGGATGAGCGAGATTTTATATGACATGTAATGGAAAGCTATACAATACACAATCGATAGATAGATGGAATTCAAATCTCTTCAACTCACTGCTTTCCTGATTTATCTTTCGATCGTTTTAATCATCTTATGATCCAATTGGTTTTACTTGTTGTACAGCTTCAATTGATGAAAACAAATACTGACAATTCTCACCTTCCGATTCAAACTCATCCGATTCATGTAAAACTTCGGAATTATGTGTCTAGTTTGTGTGAGAATTTGAATATACTGGGAGAAGATGTTTTTATACATATTTTCTTTCCCGAGTTATTCTCATCGGGTTTTTCAAATTTTCGAGATTATTCTTCTCAAAAGCAGTTGATCGCGCCTCAAAACCACACAGTATCGAGTTAGATAATGACATATCTACACGCAAAAATTCATTTTTTTTTCTTCGTTTGACCTGTGTAGCCCAAACCAAAAACAAACGAGAAAAACACGTTCTTTTTTTTTTGAGTACGGTAAAATTGAGTCTTCGCTTCGCCCATCCAAGATCTGTGTTGGGGTAATCATTTGGACATTTTGAAGTGGTTTCAAAATTCTGAGAGCAAAGCCTGCGAATAATTTATAGGCATTGGATACTTTTGAGAAGGGATAGATTATTTTCATCACATATTGTGTAATAGATTCGTAATGTTTGGTCCATGTCTACATCAAATGAGAGTCTACAACAACGTCACTAAATCTGAATATCTAGCCTACCTTCTTAGCTCTCATACGCGAGTGAAATTTTTTGAAAAAATGTACCTGTACCTGTACCTAAACTACCTAAACTACCTAAACTACCTAAACTGTACCTGTAAATAACCTGTGAAAAATCGTGAAAACTATAGAATTGAAATGCCACTCACATAGCTGTATAAACTGACGTACGTTTGTGATCAATTAATGTTTTAATTTACACAATACAAAGCTCATTTCTATGGGACATCCCAGAAAAAAAAGAACTGTTAGTTTTTCCATTATTTCAACTCGTTTTTATTTTCATCTCCCATTCGGACGCCGTCTTTGTCGAAGGTGCATACTGTCCAGAGCGCAAGCGCCATGACATGCCAGCGCCGGGGCATGCAAGGCGGGTTGCGGGATATCGTCATGGTAACCGAGGGGGTAGCTGCGCGCGATTGACCCGGCAACTTGCGCCGGCGCTCTAGGAGTCAGAGCGGTCCACACAGCATCTGGGAAACTGGCAAAGGGGTGGGGGTTATAGGGCTCTAAAACTCCTATATATTGAACGTACAGCAAGGGTTATATACCGCCGTAGAACAACCCTTGTAAAATGCGAATGAAAATCATCTTAAATGTAGAAATGGGCGACAAAATTTTTATGCTGATGCTTTTATTGATTCGAACGCGTTTTATGGTGTTGAATTTTGAATGAAGCGTTTGATTTTTCAGTAACACAATCTCACGTGGTTTGTGGCAATATGTATACAGTTGACGCTTCATATGCACTTTTCCTTCGTCTAAGGTTGTAGGCTACTCAGTCATGGAAATTTAATATTCTGATATATAAGAGTTATGCCATGTGATTGTTTGGAGGTACCAACCAAACAAAGAACACTCACGAATATTATAATCCATGCTGTAAGCTTTCAACAGTTTGTGAGCATGAAGATCGTATGGGATTGGTTAGGAATAGTTACAATAAACCCCGTTTCAGAACAACCAATCAGAACCAATTGGAAATATACTCCAATATTTCAATCAATACCATACAAACATAAGAACCGCAAAATAATTGAATGGACCTACAATCATGTCTCGAGGTCCATGTACGGCACAACTCTCAGTTCAGACTGACGTCGAAGTAGTAATATAGTTCTGTTGTTGTTTGCACTTACCATTGTACTCACCGGGGCTACCCAGGAAGACGGAGGAGTACAGGACACCCCGCCGTGCGTCGTTAACAGCGCGGGCGTCGGCAGGCGACGGCCATTCCCGTCGCGGACACCACTTGCCTGCAACCGAACAGAACACCACCACTACGTCAGTACAGCACGTTGCACGAGAACAATCTATACGTTTCTAGTTATACATCACAATTTATTGATGGGTATAAGTCATGAAAAGTTGATTTGTATTTACTGTAGGCCTACTATGAATGTGTACATTCATGAAAACACTGTTTGATAAAGCTACGTACATATATTATCAGTCGATAAAGTCTGCTATTCAACCACGATTTATTCCAATAAATTAAAAATACATATATATATATATACATATATATATATATATATATATATATATATATATATATATATATATATATATATATATATATTCCTTGAAACAAATATATATTTCAATTTTGAAACAAGTGACCCAGACATAAAGATATTTTGAAGTGTCTGCTATTCTAGAGGCCTACCAATTAGGATATACAGTTGAGATTTTAAATTTATAATACCATGTATATAAAGAACGGACATGTACTCAATTCCCAAGGTATCTGATCTGAACTATATGATTATGACTATATAACGAAGTCAGTGTAACGTTGGGTATCAAACCTAATAAGCAAGATACTTTAGTACAAATTAAAATTATAGTTATGGTTCACCTCCTGTAATCGCTGAAATATTATTGCCAGCATTCGTAAAAAATTCGATGTTCCATAAATATAACTTGATAATACAGAAAAGCAATCCATGTTTTTTAAAAGATTATCACTCACGTCACTAGAACCTATAATTTACGAGGAGTAAAAACCATACTCCATAATAAACTGTGACCATAACCTACACTCAGACGTGCAAGTCAATAATCTCGTGTGTGAAAAACATATAGGCCTATATGCACAGAATAGAATTTATCACTTTTTAAGTTGCAATTTTGACGATTCGACAGTTTTGATGGATGAAATATGGTGCCGGAGAAATGTTTCTATTGGCATTGTGACGATTGATGGAAAAGTGTAAGCGACGAAATATAGCGTCGCCAATATGCCATGCATTTGATGTCTTTCATATAGGGTTAAAAAGGAAGGTGATACATATTAGTGGTTATATTTTATATTCAAAATATTCCGACACTGAAAAAATATGTTCAACATATATCACATATGAGAGTGAAAAATTCCTCATTCAATAATGTTTGGTGACAAATTAAGTTATTATACTCCTAACAACCGATTTCTAAAATGTTCCGTAAAATAATTGTTTCATCATTGTTCTTTATTACCACTTTCAAGAACTGAAAATGAAGACGCGTCATTAAAAATTGTACAAAGTAACAAAGTTGCACTACAACTATAATAATTACACATTGCCCTATATATCACTTTTATAAATGTTCTAGTTCTTGATACACTAAGAATTGTTTCAAGGTCGGTAGCCGCCTAATACATCTTATCAGAAGCATTTATATTCCATTACCAATTTTCTTCTCGTTGTCATTTTCAAAGCCACAAACTTGAACTTATACAACACATCACCGCCGCCTTGCACCAAAACAGGCCATTTCCTAGAGGATGGAATAGGGTCGTTGACTGAGATTACGTCGTTAAGGGGGTGGTTTTCGTTCAGGCACAAGAACAAAAGAGGGTGCAAGCGGTAGAGGGAGAGAAGGAGAAAATAGTGGAAAATGAGTTTGTCCCGGTGTTGAGCGTATATAGATAGATGTAGCGTGTACCGGAAAGCTACACCTTTTAACCGCGATCTCTAACCCTATGCTTGCCGACAATTTATTTCAGCAAATGATGTCTTACTTTTACAAACTATATTTCAACTCGAGAAAAATGAATGCCACACAAAATAAGAGTGAAACATGATTGATACAACGTCAAGTTCATTTGATTGATTTTCACGTTGGTAATTGTGATTATTATTCACACTTACGTCACGAAAGCAGACGGTCGACAGAAAAACTGTACATACGGGTTTAATAATAATCTATAATTATACAAAATCTTCATTGCTAAAATGTGTTTCTTCAAATTAAAATGGTTGTACATCCGTTTACATAACATTTTCGACCATTTTTGTACTCTATAACGCAGCTGAAATTGATGATAATTCCAGATGATATGAAGTAGGTGTCAAGAGATGCCATTTCTCAGTCGAGATGCGATCTACGTGAGCCATTATGCACCGTCAGATTGCCAGCAGTGCACGATATAAGCGTCGCTGTAAGTGTCTTCACATGTGTCTGTCGCACCGCTCAAATCACCACACAAGAACTAGTCTATTAATATTGTGTGGATCCTCATCAAGTAAGGCTCACTCACCCCTTTCAACAACAACTCGAATTTCACATACACCTACAGTTGATCCCCTAATATCAAGAACTACTTTCGATACCTTACCGATACTGCATTCAATTGTAAGGCATCATTCACAATTAAAATCGATTGAGAGAACGAATTCCATATTTGTGGTTTAGAAGGTATACTTTGTACGCACGCGAGAAGGTCGTCTACCAACTAAATAACTGTCAAAACTTTCGGAATTACGTCATCTCCAGGTACTCAACGCTTTCAAAAGATGCCATTGGATTTATATTCGCAAGTCCTGAAAAAAAATTACAATACTCTGAACATACTATGCACATATTATGATAATTTCTGTGCTCGTTAAGTAGATGACAACAGCCTTCTTCATATAGGCCTATGTATATATATATATATATATATATATATATATATATATATATATATATATATATATATATATATATGAAACGACACAAAATTACTTGAAGACCATTATGAAATATGCACAAATTATTATTTTATCCAGAAGAAATTGATGAATTAGGTATAAGAATGCATGTTCGCACTGTACGGTGCTTGATCGACATGGCATGATTCGTTCAGACCTTTACCATAACTGTTGATGTCAGAACACCGCTGTCTACTAAGCCATGCAATCTATTATCCAATAATTGTAGGATAATGTCAATAGACAGAACTCTGACCTTTAGAGATGGCATACCTTTACTCATCACACCCAAACGTACATTCGCACCAAGTGTTTGATACATGTAGACATATGTGGGGCATTTATAATATTCGCCTCAGCGACACAAAAATTATGTTTCTATTCACCAACATGCAGACAAGAGAAAATGTCGATACAGTGAGAACAAAGTTTCAAGATACGAAATTTCATGAAATCCTTAAAAATTCTTTGGATTCATCTTCTTTATACTTTTTATAATATCAAAAACACCCAAATGGCAATCCTTCATCCCGATTCCCGAGTGGTTGCTTTGCCAAGGTTCCGACAGCGACCTACCACAACTACGTAAATCAACCTCCTCCTCCCCCCCCCCCTAAACTGTGTGACGTAGTTAACTAATGGTAGTATAGAGGGGGGGGGGGGGTTCACCGTTGGTCGTCCCGCCATATATTTTAAAAGCAGTTTATATGGTGTTCCGACTTAATAACTCTTGGGTTGGTAAAGCTGTTCTATCAATTCAGACACATACACAAACGCACATATACCAACTCTGCTTGTTTGCTCTACTTTCCAAATCAGCTGATTTTAATAGTACGACACCCTTTAACATACTCCTAGGTCTATTGCCATGGTGAATTTAGTAAACAATATAATATCACCGTCAACCATAATTTGGATTATTTAAACTTGTATGTGAACTTTGGTGCAAATAAAAACTGCACACTTTTTTATACGTGTGCACATATAAATTCACGAATTATTTGAATTTTATTTGCAAGTCGGTAAGTTTAAAACACAAAATATGCAAATACAACCGCCATCTTGGAAATTAAAAAATCCTCCACATCAAACATATATTTCATATTCCTGATCAAGTGTAATTGGTGTTTTTCACCTATTTCACCCAATTCCCTGTGTGCCACCCACATCACGATAATATGGAAGAACGACCAAAAAACAACGTTTTCCATAATGAAAAGAAAACCCTCTCCTACACATAATAATTAGATACTTTATTTCTATGACTTTGAGACTCCGCCCATCCGTTTAAATGCCTCGAGCAGACTCGATTGTTCTAACGCGATACAGTCTGCCATCTTACGGCATCAATCTTAACTAGGAAGTTTATACGTTCTTTTCTTTCACGACATTGTAACCGAGTTCCTGAAGTGGCTACGCAAAAGGAATGAAAATTACATGTTATTTATGATACAAACTGTCCGAATCGTGCGGATAAAAATCCCATTTACCACAATTAGCCTCATCACGAATCCACTCGTAGTCTTGAGAGTATATCACATTATTATGTATGTAAACATTTCTAAAAAGGTCAACTAGTTTGACTTGTGGGTAAAAGGTCACACTTGCGTGTTTCGTATCGTTTGGTTCTGGTATATACACATTACTTACTGAATTATACTTCATTTCAATTTCGACCAATCATCCTGACAAATTACAAATCGATTTGTAGGATTTAGAGAACTTTTGGACGGAAAATCAATCAAAAGGCAAGTTAGTATCTATATATTCACAGACTATTAGGATATACTAAGGATAATAATGCCTAGAATAAGTGATAACATCGATGATATATCAATTGCTTTTACAGCATAATGTTCTCCAACACATTCTAACTATAATATTCTCCGGTGCTCAAATCTTTACACAATTTGTCTCATTTTGAAAATTGTGAATAGCTATAATTGTAAACATATACTAACCGTTCCTACTGTTTTCAACTGAAAATCAAATATCCATATCTGATGTTCATATTTCTAAAAATTATAACGAATAAATCGCAACTTGTCGACAAAGGTAATTCATATCCAGCAATCATCTCAAGAAATATTTTCATTAAATTGAAAATATGATTGTATTTCTCACAATGGTGATCACAACGTGATCCATCTCAAGTATATATATCAATGGATTTGATTTCTCTCAGGGTGTGAATAAATATAACTGACATACTTGGACAGAAGCGGTACAAAGACTCAACTAACCACTTCTATTTCCATTCAGACGAAAATTCTCATCACTCAGTCACACAACATCGAACAAACACACATAATACAGAAACAATGGCGTACTCATATGAACTCTACATACTCATACAATACAGAAATCTCGAGTCTCGACGTAATATATTAATTTCAAGCAATCTTATTGGTTGAACAAGCGAATATAATGTGAAATGAGCAATCATTCATCTGCCCATAGGTCCTCTAGTGGGTCGTCGTAGAAGTAGTGATAGGTCAAACCATGGACCCACCACATTTCTTTTTGTAGTAGGCCTATACGTTGTTGGGAAATATGAAGAAGAGGTGTACCGATTTGTATCATATGAATCTAGTACCGGTGATTCTATTTTTATATATATATATATATATATATATATATATATATATATATATATATAAATAT
The DNA here is from genome assembly GCA_964007535.1 of Brachyptera risi. Lineage (NCBI taxonomy): Eukaryota > Metazoa > Arthropoda > Insecta > Plecoptera > Taeniopterygidae > Brachyptera > Brachyptera risi. The sequence continues at coordinate 60,405,452 of OZ023326.1, forward strand.
GTCTATGCTATATATTCAAAATCGAATCAAAAGTGTTTTGTATAATAATATGCAATTCACGTTCTCAGAAACTATCATAATCTATAGTCATCACAAGACGTGATCTGTCTTTTTTGTCACCCCTACATTAGCACTTCTGTGTTGGGAATATGAAACGAGGACCTTATGGCAAAGAACACAACTAGTCCATTAGGTAAGTCGAGAGGGAGAGGAGGGGAGATGCCATATAGGAGGATCGGACCACGATCAAACAAGGTGACATGATGACTACTATCACTCTCATTAATAAATGCTTCACCACCCTCTCCCACAAACACCCATACTCCCTCCCCCCAACAAGTCCTCACCCATACGCCCATACGTGCAAGTAGTACGAAGATAGCAGTTTACTGTAGGTTGGCACCAACTGTATATGGACAGCTCTAACTGGTCGAGTCTGAATATCTTGGTGTATTAAAAAAATATGGATGGATGGATGACGGCTAATATTGTACACATGCCATATTCCACGATTTGTTGTATTTTAGTTTCACCCGGCACTTCCACCAATACTAACTTTCGAACCAATATTTGTGTAATTGCTGTTATGATGATCGACTATTCAATTTTCGTCAGGATGATTAACGTTTATTTATTCAATGAATCGGGCTTATTTTTTTAAATGTGCTATCATTCATTTTCATTAATTACATACTTAATCATTTATAATTACAAAAGTGAAGGTGTGTATAATAATAATACAAATAATGAAACTTTTATAGCTTCAGGCATAAGAATCAGATATTTTCGCTTCTCTTTCTTCTTTTAGTGACCACACATTTCGATGCTACGATTGAACTGGCAACGCCCATTTATACCAATCCAACAACTCTAATGTACTCCAAACCTAATTTTGTGTTATTATCTTAGCGTATCACAAATACTCTTTGGGCGTATAATTCTGATGTTCCTATTCATACCACAAATACTTTCTCATCATTTATTTCCATTATATGCCACAGTTATCAAAACATGTCAAAGAGGTGGTCTCTTCAAACAGAGAAACTACAACCTTTTATCATTAGTCAGAATCAATCGGAAAGGCAATTAAGAATCATTATTAGAATATATTCAACAAGCCTCATCTAATTACTTTTTTTATTTTCTTGAATCATTCTTGACTCTATCGAGTGCAGAGTGATATAGATGATATTGTTCAGAATTAAAAAATTTATTGAAGGTGGGGGCCCACTGACGAAATTCAATATTTTAGTCGAAAGTCGAAAATTTAATAACACTGAATTCGAGTTGGTTAGAATAACAATGGAAATAAAATACACACAAGTTTTCGAAAATAGCTCCGAATATAATGGGTTCCTTCAAATATTTCTAGACTTTTGAATACCTACTGATATTTATAAGCAAAGTGTACTTGAAAATCTAGCAGACAATAAGACAACAGAGGTATAGGCCAACCCTTTGAACTTTAGGAACAGGACCTACGACTAGGATCTACAACTAGGAGTTATGACTAGTTTACTAGTGAATCAGAGCTTGGGACTAGAGAAACACGACTTTTAAACTTTGGTACTTGTATGAGTCGAGGACTTGGACTTGAGACCAGAGGTTTACGACTCACGACTGAGGACTAGAATCTACGAGTAAGCCTAGAGGACTACGCTAAACCAAGCATTATACGCGTGAAATTCAAGATTTTCAGGGCGGCAGATTGTCATCAATTAAAGTAATTTAAACGATACATAAATGATTGATACATAAATAAATATATTTGAGATGATGCATTTCATATGATGAATGAGTTCAGAGGTCAAATTGATCGAACCTCTTAATGGAGTATAAAAACAAAACAAGCTCGCCGCGAGTAAATAATCTTCCCGTATACACAGTATACGTAATTCCATTTCCTGACTATCAGCACCTAAAATCGAGATTTCTTTACATACGCTATTTGTTTATCTTTTTTGTTTTCAGATCTAAAAGCTCTGTAAGAGTTGGCTGTATGCGATGAAGAACTAAAGTAGCCAAGTGATTTAATACTATTTTAATTCAGTACTGTTACGACGCCGATAAGCCAAGTAAAGTGTCTGATAGTTAATAATGGTCGACTATGTTAGTTAGACTTGCAGCAAACCGTTCATAGGAACAAAAAACGTGCTTGGGAGGACGAAAAAATGCCGGAAAATAACCATAATATAAAGAACGTTTTTGAAAATATCCACAGAGAGAAAAACAACAAACTTTCAACTTAAAAATACTAAATGAAGTGTCTCTCATATGTGTTAGCATTAAGACCACCCACGTACCCCCTCCTTCTTCAAGTTAAAGTCCAATGACTTCAATTGAGCTTGCCGTCCATCTGGATAGCGTAATACTAAGATACTAACATTTCTCATCGAGAAATAAGTCTACGAACGTTTAAAGGCTTCGGTTTATCAAAGTCGTATCATATGAGAAAGGAGGATCGAACTCCGGTACTGTGATATCGTATTACAGTACAGTATTCCCGTGAATTTCAAATTATGAGATGTGGTAAGGAGAAAAACATCACTCTACCACTTACTATACTGTATTCTATACTGTAATTCTATGTTTGAATAATCATCATGGTTTACGTTATGTATAACGGGAACATACTTCAAAGAGCTATTATGGTGATTTGAATTGGGCCTACTTTTAATTCAATACTTTAATTAATATTATAATATCAATATTCTAATACTATCATTTTAATACTTTATAATTCAAGTTCAAATAGAGAATATATTTGCTGACATAATAGATAACAGAGATTGGCGCTATGACAGAAAAAAATTAATTCTACATCACGAACTATAAAATTTCCCTTCTATCACTTCAATACGATGTTTGTTGAATTGGTTATAAATACAAGCTGGCCCAAACGAAAGTTTCGAACTAACGCATCAACCAGTTTTTGTCAGTTCCGGATGCTGTATTCAATGGTCCAGCTGACCCACCCAATGTGTGAGACAGAGACAGTCTTATATGGAGATACAACGGACTGAAAGAGATAAAGAGATGCACGTGTCAAGAAAATTGAAGTGAACTGCTGGCGAATAAATGAAGAAATAAAATGACATTCTCAATTATTACTTTTTATTGGACGCTCGATTGTTTTACAAGTAAGATATAGCTGTGACGAGTGCGAAAAACGATACATTCATCATTATATACGTCACACAATTTACTTATTGAAAGTTTGAGTAGGCCCCTACGGCCTACACTAAGAAGTATGTTTCATCTAATTATTTTCAATGGCCTAAAATGTACCACTGAAACTTATTCTACAATTATAGATTTTTTACACACACTATACAGGGTAAGTTCAGCAACATTTCTCAATTGATATTGATCGTTCCGAAATTGGTTCTATTTAGGTTAAGGAATAAATGAAGTTATAGCTCATCTTGAAATTTCACTTAATATCACCAAATATGGCAATAATTTCCAAAATACAGTTTTGATAACACTAATCGACAAATGGTCAACAAAAACCATAGCAAGAATATATCGAAAAATAGAATGGATTCATTATTCGCCAACGTCAATATATCACAGATAATTTAGCTCGATTATCTGTGAATATACCCAAGACACTTAATGGTGGAGTGTGCCATCAAATCTCATACACAATCCACGGCTAGTGAGGTATACGTTCATTGAGGCATAGTGTAGTGAGAAACAAATGAAACAAAAAAAGATGGAATAGGCCCATGACGATAAAAAAACGACTACTCATTTCCCGAAACCGGAACAAAAATAATAATACAAACGTTGAGCATTATCTTTGACAGACTAACCAATTTATAAGATTAAAGTCAAGATGGCGGACAATGACGTCAGCAGCGACGTCGGACATCGAAACACAAACAGCCATTTCGCGATTGGTTTCTAGCGTCCAGTATCTGTCTCTCTCTCTCCCTCCCTCTCTCTCTCTCTCTCTCTCTCTCGCACACACCTCACCATTCTGCAGGAGGGACGATAACCCCCCACGGTCGTGCAATCGAATTTTGGGCAAAAAGGACGGGTTGCGCCGACGCTGCCGCCGCCGCTCGCCCGCCTCTCGCTACTACCAACCCCCCACCCCCCTCCCTCACGTACCGGCGCAGCATCTCTCCTGCAACAGAGGTGGTCCGGACCTCTTTCACGAGCGAGTGATTGACGTACATATTGACCGCGCCCCGTTACTACACTCCGAAATTCGTAGATAATAGTACGTATTTTTTTTTCGAGTGGAGGGGAAAGTGGAAAAGATGTTCATTTTCTACAGAAAAGAATTATTGATCAGTATTATGATAATTTTTGCTCAACGACCCCACCAACAGCTGGGTTATTCGGGAGTACGGATGAGCAGGTGATAATGAAACTATGAAGTGATGGCAATGGAAGACGGTTGAAAAAATTATGCTTGAAGCGGGACTCGAACCTACGCCCTATGGTGACTTCACTTTCTACGGCAGTGCCTTAGTTGTCCGAGTTACGGAAGGCCGCAATGGCTCAGGAATTCTCTTGCAGTCGCTAAGATAAATGTCCATGAGTTTTATTTTCGAGATTAACACTGTTACTGAATATCACAAACTCTCATAGATTATAGTGTTTGTAACGTATAAGATACAATAATATCACGTCGAATTCAAAATAACTTTCAGTATTAAAAAAGACACATCTATGTATAAATTTGTCAACACAGTTGACAGTTTTTCTTTATAACACATAGAATACAGCTATTTGTCGACAGACTCTCGTGACGGTATATCAACGAAAAGTAGATATTTCACTTTGATTCATGTCGCGAATTGAGAACGAAAATGTTCTTGTGTGCAGCACACAATATTTTCACAAGTGATGTCTCAACAATGTGTCTTGACCTAGGTTGGCCGACCACTCGTGACCTGACCCTTGGCGTATTGCATGCCACCAATCATTTATCTTCTATTCATCATTGAGATGTATGGTATCATGTCACGGCTATAAATAACTAACTTCTTCTCTCAAATAGAACAATCACATTACGATCTGCCGGACGATGACTGTGGGCTTTCTAGAGTGAAGTTATCTTGATAATTGCAGTGTGTCAGAAGTTAAAACACCCTTCACATGCGACTATTTATACAATTGTATATAAATGCTTTATAAAGTCTACACTCTATTTGTACGTATAGAGGTCTACGTACATTGTATATTCAAAGTATTTTTAAACATTCTCAAAATTCAAGTTTAAATAAAAGCGTCGCATATTTTGCTGTTAATTTCTGCATAGACTGTACGTGGAATATGCGTAATGCACATTGTCTGCTGGTTTTATGCGCTTAATGAGAGCAAATTTTCTTCAGGATGCATTATTTAATGATCTATCGTTTTATGTGACCGCAAGTTAGCCTTGCTCCTTACACATATATGATTACCTTTCAGTATTTTCATACACATCTGTCATTACTCTGCAGTGAGGTTTTCGACCAACAATTTTCTCTCTTTAGGATATGTAATAAGAGTTGAAATAATCAACAACAAACAACAATATGGCCTAATGTATACAATTCCAAGGTACGTATGTTTATTGGATGAGCGAAGCGAAGACTCAATTACACTATACCGAAAAAAAAGTGCCTGTTTTTTTTTTTTTTTTTTTTTTTCTTTTTTTTTTTTTTTTTTTTTTTTGTTCGCGCTCCACAGGTCAGACAAAAATTCAAAATCAGTTGAAACTTGGCACACACATGAACCCCTATCTGACTTGATGCTGTATAGTTTTGAGGCACGATCGGTTGAACAACTTCTGAGAAAACTCATTCCAAAGTTTTCAAAAATCCCATTAGAATAAGCCAGAGGAAAACATTCGTGAAAAATATTTCATCTGAGAGGATTCAAATTCTCAGAGAACTTCAATCTGATAATGATACACATTATTCCGAACTTTTACTCAAATCAGATCAGCCGTTTCGATGTAAAAAAATATATAATGTTATTTGTGTCAATTATTCAAAGCTATTAAGATACCTACTAGTCAAACGCGAAATATGCGTTGTAAGATGAGCGAGATATCTCAATAAGGTATAAAAGTCCTTGAAATAGTTTTACCCTTGCTACTTTATCGACTTTGGTATTCTACACACCTTGATATCTGAATAAGCTATAAAAGTCGTTAAAGAAGTTCTACTCTTGCCACTTCATTGACTCTGGTATTCTACACACCTTGACGCATATAAAAAATACTTCACTGTTGGTCAACTCTTGAATCTAGAAAGCAGTGAATCTCGACAACTTAATTCTGTCATAATTTTTATGATATATTTTATGAATATTATCAGTCATTTTATTTTTTTTCTCCAAAACGACTAATCAGAATTGCTTAAAAAATCGTAATAATGTGTAAAATCCATGTATACACATTTAGAGAAAATTTCATCCCATTTGGAGAGATTTTATTTTTCAACATTTCCGCCCAGCCAAATCTTATGGGGTTTTTAGAAACTTTGAGATGATGATTCTCAAAATCGGTCCGACCGATTCATCCCAAAAACTATACAGTTCTAAGTTGGATGAGTTTGCGTGTACAAAAAAAGTTTCATGTTGATCAGTCAACCCTTGCGACCTGTGGAGTGCTTACAAACAAAAAAAAAAAAACACACAGACAAAGCCCTATAAGAGTGGGATGGAGACTTCGCTACGCTCATCAATAAATCAAAGCAACAAGTGTCACCACTTGACTGTAAACGATTAAAACAAAGCCTTCTTTATTATCATATAAATTATTAATGGAAAATAAGATGGCAGTGATGTAATGGTTTGGATCTCAAGGTGTATATATATATAATAACCAGTCCAAAGATAAGTTGATATGTTCCAGCTCATCCATCAACGCGGAAACACATAACGCGTTTGCCTAGTAGTTATAATTACAATGTTGGTCCTAATTCGAAGATTCTTAGTCTTACATAATAACAATGTTATAGTTGTAATTTCAAAATACTCGAGAGTTTACACAATTACATTGTTCGTCGTAATTCCTAAGATTCGTAAGTTCATAGCACTACAATGTTGGGCGTAATTCTCATCCATCGCAATGCCGTTGATTAATAGATTAGGTGAAAATGTAGCCGCTAATGTAATGACCGAGTAAGAAGCAGAAGAGAATACATACATATCAAAAGAATCGGTATACTCGATCGGATATTCATCATTCCTTGTTTCAATTATTATATAGTCACTCTAGTATCTAAAAATTTGGTCAAATAACGATCATCAATAGCACGACTTTTCATAAAATATGTACGATTGTTCCATCGAGCTATTTAGGCCTACTACGGATTGGGATATACAATTTCACACTCCAAAAGTGATTTTTTTTGTGAATTCACAATTATAATTCGAATACTTTGCAATACATACTGGATCGTTATTTAAAACATAATCATGTTTTCGACACTAGGCAAGTCGTTTCCATTATGTCCGTTGGGGTAGGGGGTGCAATGGGATAGAAAATAAGCAAATATCCCAGCAAACATGAAGCGCAATGATGAAGAGGGGGGAAAGGGGAGGGGGAGGGTTAGAAACAGGTCGATAAACATACACACAGAATAGACGTCGTAACCCTCTAAAAACACTAAAAAAAAGAGCGAACAGCCCTGCCAGCACCAAGTTCCGGAAATGACTTGCTAAACGCAATATGAACACAATTCACACTTGAGCAGCGCTATTATTATCATTATTACAATAACACTGCAAGACTACCCCCCCACACCCTTCTCACCCATCCAACCCACAGCATGCATAGTCTACACGAGGGTGCATGCCAAACACACCCGCCAAAAACAAATGCTATATATGTTGTTTTTTATTACGACATCATAAACAATGTATTTTTAATTAGCATTTAATTAGAAGAATTATGAATTGGAGGAGGGTTAGCAGTTATAGCAATTTAATGAGCTGCTGTTAAAGAACCATGAAAGTGAACGCGTACTTCAATGTTTTACTTGTTATTTTTTATAGCGCATACAGCAACTGCATGATGAATTATGTGAGGGTAGTTACAATTTGTAACGTTATTTATGTGTTACACTAGAAGTATGATGAAATTATATTGAAAAAAGTATTTTGAAATTGGAATTTTAGATGTTCAAAATGTGATATTTCAAGTAATCCTAATTCTCACGAGACATTTTTACGAGACGAACAAATGAATACTGCGGTATTATTCGCTATCTGAAAAGAGTAGATATAGCCAATTACTTTACAAATGACACTAAGATTATAAATAGCTTCAACAGGAAATGTGAGTTCAGCATCTGAATGTCAAAATAGTGCATAATGGTCCTTTAATCACATTATACACAAATATATATTTGTTTCATTCAATAACATCGAAACTTGATACAAAATCATTGTTCCCCAATTAAGGCTACGGATGTGAAGAAATGGAATGGATGAAAAAAAAATTATCAATTTCAAATCTATCTACTTGATTATCCATTCTAATCTTTGATCACAAGCATATTCTAGTGCTCAAAAATGTTCGCTCAAATGATTAAACATTCAAATGATGGTGCATTCCATTCAGCTTTCCAGCTGCCTAAGTTATTTGACGTAATTCGTCTTTCGCCGAAGTCAATGTGCACTACTACTACGTACACCTCAATACAGGTACCACCATAACGCTAATGAAAACGGCAGATGATAATTACACGACATATAATTAACAGTATGACGCGAGAACCTAAACGAGCATTACCTACTAATTGATAAATTAGCAATGAACAGTATCACGTGACATATTAATTAACGTGCGTAGCGAATAGTGATGATTCTGTTGGGTTTGATTGATAGCATTCATTAAATGTCAATGACTTTGTCAAGGATACCGGTACCTAAAATGGCTGAATGATGTGATTATTTCGATAAAACCAAGCAAGGGTGAAGATGAATGGTTTTAATGTGTTTCTAGTTTTGTGAATGGAAATCAGATGGAAATGATGGTACAATGATATTTCATTTCAATTAAATTTTGCCTAATGATTATGTGAAATGTTTTGCACGTTTTCTCTTGGTTCATAATTTCCTGGCTCGCTAGTTACATTTTTTTTTAGTTGCCATTTTTACTATAGACTATTGTTCCATCAAATTCTACACGTTTACAGTTAGATGAAAGATCAACTGATATTTCAAAATATAGATATTAATATGGGATGGAGCGATCAAAGCCAGACACAGCCTCAAAAATTATCTTCTCATCGAAATATTGTGAATCGATATCAAATTATGTTATATTTGATTATTCTCTGGAAAAACTTTAAATTCGAACATCAGTTTTGGTAAAAAGAGAATCTGTAGATCACGAGGCCAATATTACTAACCACAAGTAAACCCCCACTAATAAAAACTGTTCGCCTCACACCTGCATATTGGCACCATATTACATCTAGGCCGTGCTCATGCCGTACAGCACACCAGCTTATTATTATGGTCCAATAAAACGATAAAACGTTACATCCATCGAGATGAAAAAAAAAAACGAAAGAATACAACAAAAAAGAGAGAGAATAAAGAAACAAGTTAAGAATAATTTAGTTGGTAGCTCCATAAGTGATGATATAGTAAATCCTTCAAAAAGATAACATCCATCCTTCAATTAACAAATGAATTAATAGCATCATGATTTTAAAAAATAATTACATATGTATAAAATATAAAAATTAAATTTTGAAATCAGTTCCCAAATTAAATTTCAGCTAAATTATAACCCTTTCATGATGAAATTACTCAATTAATTTATTTGATCAACACCGTTCGAGAGGATGAATGATTATGCTGAGAGACTGGATTCATATATCAAGTAATTATAGGGAAGAGCCGTGATTTTTAATTAACTGTTTGTTAGAAAGTTGGTGCGCGACGATATATATTATATTAGATATAAATAATATAGTGAAGCTATACAGTCTAATTTATTGGCTTTTAAATAGATACACTTGTCGTCGGTACTAATCGAGGCGTCAAACGTAACCAGTTGATAGCGCACATAGGAGAAGGATTTTTTATTCTATGGATATACATTTCAACTACTGTAAAATTACGTATGCATACATGGAACACAAAAAACGAATTCGATTCCAAATTAAATGGGAAATATTGATGGAATGAGCTCTCACGATCGAGATCTTTTGGAAAAAACAAATTCTTTAATTTTTCAATGTTGTGAGATTTTTTCCTCAAGTTTTGTTAATTTTTGTGAGGTGTCTTATCAGGAAACTACTAGAAATATTCTGATGAGAATTGAACCCATAATACCACAGACAGGATCACGTCGAAGAGACGTTGCACAAGCGAACAACCTGGAACCCATCATGTTCCGACCAAAAATCTATTGGATGTTTTTATTCCATTTATGAATATATTGTGAGCTTCAACTTGAAATGAACAGAATGAAATATTGTTAATCGTAAAATGATTTTCTTTTAAGAGCCGTTATTTAGGCTCATTATTATTCCGAGTATGTTTGATCCCCCGTTCCCCCTCCCCCATGTATGTGAGTGATACAAGTCATGCAATAAACATGTTAAGCGGAGTCCCAAGAGGTTCGACGCGCGGGGGCGAATTAGGGGTGAAGGGAAAAGTCGGCGGGGTTGAAAGGGGTGAAAAGCTTCCGACGAAATTAACTTGGAGGGGGGAGGGAAGAGGACACAGATTTTCATGAGAATACCAAGAAACAATTACGACTACCGAGCACAATGAATAAACAAAACAATGTAATTACGCTTGCCGGTCATTTACACAATGGAGCAATCCATCTGAGCATGTCATTTCCAGCGAATTAAAATTAGGTATGTAGCTAGATTTACAGCACCAGCACAGAATGATACCTCATAACATGCTTTTCAGTCATCCTCTTCGTCAATCGCTTCGTCTCATTCCCATGCAACGGTAAATCCATTTGAACCAACTTTGAACTTATTTTATTTATAATACACATGCGACATCATAATTATGAAGCCTCGACACACAAAAAAACAATTTCAAAAGAATCGTAATCGCTGAAGACAGGTAGTAGAATAATGAAAGGTTCCAGGTCATCGACAGTTTTTCAATAAGTGAAACGTTTCAATTGAGGTTTGTAACTCGCATCTGAAACACTTACATGATGAATGACTATTTTGATATCACACACACACACACAAACACACACTGTACCTAACTGCGATAATAAAGTCGAAACATCGAATACAACTGCTACCTTAACGAGTACAAATTTATCACCAACATCCCAGATTCAAATTGAAGAATTTATGACGATTTTTATAACCCCTTGTAAATTTCACCTAACAAGATTGAGATGCACTGACACACATATAAATGTTCAGTAGTAGTAATATTATATTATTTGGGACCTTCGTTTACAACCACAAAAAAAGGCTTGTATAAAGAAAAAAAATACTATTCCCACTAACAAATAATAAAAATAATAATAACTGTTACTACATCATTATTCTCATCAACAACCGTTACTCGTGTTATGTGCAGTGCAGTCCTATATCTAGTGCAATGATGACGTCATTATATCAATCAGCTGTGCGAAGTGACGTCACATGTGGTTTGATTGGCTATAAATCTTCCACTTATCAATTGGGAGCCGGGCTGTTGACTGTTTTCGAACGCCTGATTTCTGTCATGTCAGAACTTTCAACTGACAAGTCGACGATCACATGTTTTTGTCACGCACATGAAAACTGATAATGGTAATTCAATGACAGTTAGTACAGGAAGTTTATATGTACAGGCATAAATGAAATCGCATGTTATTTTCAAATTGGATCTGATTTGTAGAAGACATTTCGTAGTGAAATAAAAATTATTGACAATGGCCCAACACATTTGTTTAATATTTAAAATATGAATGGTATTCAACCAGCCATTAAAATTCAGTACGGTAGCGTGAAATAGTTTACGCATCTTCAGTTCATGAAATGAAATTTAGTTTACATGAATACAAATTTATATAATCTGTAATACGATAAAACTACTTATACATTTTTCATTAATCAGGGATGATGTTTTGGAACGAGATTTGAGAATATATTAGCTATATGATACAGGCATATATGAGAAAACGTGAAACTATAGAATCATTCGCTGATTACCATGTGTCATATTAAGTCGTCACCTGTCAGCTACTCGAGTTGGTGTGACCAATAAAATTAATAATAACCTCCAACACCTTTACGTTTTACAACCTAATAAAATGATTTAAATTAAACATTTTATTATTACGCCATAAAACAAACATTGGCCGTGAAACGCACACCTTCCATTCTCGTTATTGTTGCCGTCTCTCGCTCACACCTATCGTAACGTAGCAACCAGTTCAAGTTCACCACATCACAGTTTAATTGTTTTGAGAGAGAAAAATGATTGGAGACGTTTTAATGCCGTAACGCGACGTCAACGTACCCGAACGATGTGTGTGTTTTTAGTTATACAAAATGATATACAAAATCCAAATTAAAAAAAAAACGATTTTTCTTTTTTGAAACTGTAACGGAATAAAATATAACTTAGGACTTGACCGAGTTCCCACAACAATGAACGTCAGAGAAGCTAATTGGATTACAAGTTTTAACAATACAATAAATAATATACAATTCCAGAAATATATTCTGAAATTATTTATTCGTCACACGACAAAAACAAAAATGTAACAAACATACCCCACTTCAATATGATTCCTCTGTGCTGATTAATGAATAAGTTTCTCATTGGTTGGCATTATTTATTGGGATGTTATTTCCTACACGTAGTCTTTGTTTCGTTCGTTACACTTCTGGGTGTTCGTTTGATAATGAATTGCTTGCTGCGAATCATGTCCCATTGTTACGCTGGAGCCACACACTTATACTTGTAACACTGAGGACGTCAGTAGCGAACCAATGACGCGAACAAGCCTGATGAAAGAACATAACCGGGCTCAACGAGAGTGAGATAGAGCTGAACGTACCACATTATAACCTATTCCAAGCAGTTCATGAGCGGAGACAAATTTCAAATCTAGCTCGTTCTTTTTGAGAGTAGTATATAATCAATGACATACCTAATGGATACAAATATTCTACCACGAGAATTACTCACAATGATTGTTTTTACTCTTTTTAACAACATTCATTATTTTATTAAAATTTTAGTATCAAATAGAAGAGGATGCTGAACTACTGTATTTACTACTAGACCAACTATACATAGGATTACTACGTAAACAAACACACACACACACACATAAATAAATGAATTAATCAATCATATATAATATAATATATATTATTATATATATATTATACAAATAATAAAATAAAATAATGATATATAAATATTATACAATTGTTATTATATATATATATATATATATATATATATATATATATATATATATATATATATATATATATATATATATATATATATATATATATATATACTCGCATCAGCATTCAGCAGCATAGAACCAAGCATTTGCATGGGTTTCGAAATTACACGGCACCTCCACCGTAGCCAATACTGCAGAACTGAATGAAGCAAAATCAAGCCCATATATATGTCACCAAACAAATTACTATTATAGGCCTATACAAATGTATGGTTAAATGAGTGCAATAAGCGGATTTTTTTAATTAATCATGTATACTTTGAAACATTATTTCTGATAAGATAATCTAAGATTCTTCGGTCCAACAATATGGTGGGCACATTGATTAAACTTGGCAAACATTTTTACATCACTATACGTGCGTATGCCAATTTTTCTCAAGGCACGCTGGTATTGGCTCTCATTTAGTAGTTCTTGTTACAGCGGATACATAATACACGGGCCCACCACCATAGATATTTAGTTACAAACAATTGACCAATGTGGATGGGCGTGACTTGAACGAAGCAGGGGAAATTTTAGATACCTTGATTGGTTATTTCCCTATTTCCCCTGCTTCACTGTCCACTTGATTGGTTTTTATATTTTGTGACATCACGAGGGCGGACGATCTACAATGGTCAATTGATAACATGAGTATAAGTCGGTTACATAAGCTCCATGGTCATTCTCGAGACCATGATGATGCCCACCTCCTCTCGTCATCCCTCCACCCTTCCGATACACGTGTCATCAAGCCAATTCGCAAGAAAGAATAATGATAATGATTTTTTATTATTATTTACACGAACAAAATTATACTCATTCTTACAAATATTGCATAACAATATGTTCGATTAAATTAATTTCACATATTCATATAGGTTTGAGATAAAACCAAAAGAAAAATTGCAGAATAATTAAAAAAAGAGAATAATGACAACAATTCAATTCATTAAATTATTATGAAACTCTTTTCCACAAAGCCTAGGAAGCTAACCTGTGGGTTAAAAATAACAGATAATAGATATATGTGAAGTTCAGTAGACAATAAGATGTACGAGAGAAATACATTTAGTGCCAAGAAGTAGGGTGTTTAGATTTGAAGTGATATTAAGATAATAGGTGATAAATATGGATAGATATGATATCATAGAAAGGATGGATACGGATGATGATAATAATAATAATAATAATAATAATATTGAACATTGTGCAACCGAGAGGAATAATGAACACCTTAGCACACGCTCGTAAAACTACTATGCATGTCGAAAAAACTTTTAACGATCTTATGGCCTTATCGAATCGAGTTTTATGATCAATCTTCATTGTAATGGTTAGTAGAGTGCTACATTAAAAGTGGGAAAGAGAGAAAATATCCCTGTTCCACATGGTGGGCGTACATATTAGATAAGATTTGTCCAGGCATTATTTCATCCCCATAATGAATCGCCGGACAAATCGGAAAGAAACGTCGATTGTCAAACTTGTTTACTCAGTATACGTAATTAACTCGCACATTATATATATATATATATATATATATATATATATATATATATATATATATATATATATATATATATATCTTGGAAGATAATATGTTCATGCTTATTCGTCATGTTATTATCTTGAGAATGGG
>OZ023326.1:60423001-60453001 GCA_964007535.1 Brachyptera risi
CTAGATATATTCATAATTATTTGGTTCGATGAAGCAATATCATGATTACCCAAATATAATTGGTTGCAATCGAACCAAGGTTTACTGAAAGACAGTGAACATTGCGACAGTACGATTGCGACTGAGCAACCTGTCTCCGTTAACATCTACATATTTTCGCACATTACATAAACTTCATAATAGAATATGGTTCTATTCGATATCCTGACAAATAAAAATTAATAACTCGAGCCAAATAAGGTGATTGAATGGTACTAACTTATTTCAAGATTGCAAAAGCCAATGAAATATAGTAAAATTGGAATGGAAAGGATTGAACGAAATGTGACGAAACGAATCATATGTGATAGAAGTTTATACTTTACGAATAGGGTAAAATTAGTGTCGCAAACAACATTAATGAGCTGATTCTCTTCCATACGAGATACATGCCGTAATTGAGTTACAATCATCAGTATAATATATGCAACATTATATATTTATGGTCTGTGCTGTTATCTGTAGGAAATATACAGCGGTTATAGGCCTATGTTAATTAGTATTGACAAGGACAATTTTAAAAGAAATTCTGGTTTGTATTTCAATTACCTGCGGAACCAGTGAAAGAATATAGTAAAATGTTATATATTAGAGGATGTATTTGATTAATTATTGTTATTGTTATGTAACCTAGTTATACCTAGCAATAATATAGTTCCCATTATTACATACATATATGGCATAATAAATATAGAATATATTCACTTATCGTTTATAAAAAAAGTAGCAATTCCTATTATTATTCATGTCTCAAAAATACATTTGAGATAAGTTCTTTGGTAAACGGTCAGTTTACTCAAAAGCATCCCCTGAACTTCTACATCATATAGTACGAACAACAAAGAGGTTCCGATTCCCTAGAGCGTCCACCCACCGAATGTGTATAGGGGATGTCATATTATGAAAATCAATATGATGGTCTCGGCCAGTGGTCATTCTTTTTGCTCAGATAGAAGCGTAACACGTCCGACGTTCAGTCCAGTGTGCATGATGGTCAAAGGAAGATTTGATTTAGATTTTACGAACGCACTACTTTACGTTTCGCAACATGCGCCCAATGTTCTCCCAAAGGACTATTTACGAGGACGATGGATGAATATTTGATCATTCCATGAAAAAATATTTATATCAAAGCGCGTATAGACGAGCAAAGTGGTTACGATCGTTTTTAGAATAAATCACATATTGAGCCAGCTATATAGGACAGTCATATAAAACAACTAGACAAAATGGTATAAAATGCCTTAATCTCAAAAATCACAATTGAAAAATATAGAATATGATAACTATGAACTTATTCGCAATTCAAAATTCCTGAAAATCTCTTCACAATCAATTTCCACCCTAAAAATGTACTAGATATAGGGTCTAAGTAACGCTAGAAGATACACCAACAAGACGTGTAACTACTTATTAGTCTTCGTAGTAAACGAGGTTCGTCCATGTATTTAATTGAAAACAAAAACAGGTAAATCCCCGTAAAAACAAAAAAGGAAAAGAATCATCAGCCACGGGTGTCTACAAGACATACATGTAAGTTTACACGCTGCCCATCGTAGTTTTCAAAAAATAAAACTGATTTTCGTTTCATTTTATGACTATGGAGGAAAATATTGATTTGCATCAATAGATAGTTTTGCTAAGATAAAAACGCACCGAACTCGGCGCATGACTGACTATATGCGAACGATCGGCTTCGTGTCGAGCCCCGGCTCGTTCTCAATCAACCAATCACCATAACTTATTCGCTATCTGGACATAATAAATGCAATTTCAATAAGAAATGCGTGTACTGACCAGTATAATATAACCGTGGCCAACCAACTGTCATGGGTCGATCAAAAGAATTATACTATCACAATGGCATGTTGTTCTATAGTTGGCGCTTGCAACACTTATCACGAGTTTCCATCTGTAAATTGCACTTTATTAATTAATTATTGCGCGGCAGAGCGACAAGCGTTGAAATACTATTAAGTATACATTGCATTTCCTTTGGTGACAGTAATTTCATGTTTGGAATAATGTGCACGCGTGGTGTTCCATTGTTATTATTGACACTTCATTCATATATAATACAATACTGTTTTTATGCATCTTGTTTATATCATCATTCAAATTGTGAATAAATTATAGAACATATGATGGATAAATGATTATATCATGAAACACAGATTGATCTATCTGTGTAAACTATCAAATATTAATTCAATTATTAATGAAGACGTATAAAATACAACATGGAACGATAGTGGTCATACAGACGTTACTGTGAGCTGATAGCCTCTCTTCCTCTCGAAGACTATGGTAAACGGGGTGGGTCGCAGGATACGGAGGACTGAGCTTGGACTAGAGTGCAACAACGTATCGATATAACTGAATGTAGAAGCCAGTGGAGAGTCAGTGCGGCGGGAAACGATCCTGGTTCTGCGTAACAGATGATGATCGACTTATGTGTGCTTTACGACCACATCAACAACTAACTTATTTGGGGGTATGATCAATGAGCGGATGATGGATAAATGAATGATGTTCACAGAAAAAAAACGCCTTATGCGAGACTCAAACCCACGTTCGAAGTGGCTCAATTTTCCGAAGCAGTTTTCTGGATGAGGCATAAAAAGTGGCACTATATTTAAAATAGTACACGCTGGTGCAGAGTAATATTAAAAAATGATTAAAGGAAACCATCAAAGTGTAATGTGGGGGCGGGAGGGTGCCACCAGGAATCGAACCCGTGTGTCAGATCGTTCTGAAACCACACGACGCTGAAGCTGGTACACAGATACGAGTAGGACTAACTCACTTATTGATGGGTAACTGCCAATTCTAATCCAGTGGAGGAGCTCTAGTGTGACACACAGAAGTGACGGGCGAACGAGCATTAGCTTTCTGGGCACGTCTCTTCCTCTGACTATCTGCCATCTCACTCGCACGCGTGCTAATATACAATATACTCTCTCACTCGCACTCACTGCACCTGAAGTTATCTTGTTGCTCTTCCTCTGTCAGGGGCGACCATGCCTATTACAATGCTTGGCGATCGTCTTCTTGGGACAATGGGGTACCTCGATACACTTCCCAAATTACACTTTTTTTAAATTAGATATTTAGATCTGAAATTGTATTGTGACTTCAAAAAACATTGAACTCTTTCAAGTGAACACAATTAAAAGCAGTAGACAAAGCCGATACTTCATGATGGATCATGTATGACTATGACCTATAGGTCACTCAAAATGTCCATAATAGTTTAAATTTGTATTCGCTTACAGGATTTTTATTATAATTCTGAATATATTTTTTTCGTGTTCCAAGTCGACTCACACATCGCATACATGCACCCCTACACGAATCGTCAAATCCACAACCCATGCCTGCTGGACCGTTACACAAAAAATATATACACATATACATAAATTATGACACTGCGTTTTACTACGGTCACTGCTAGTTCAATGCACACAACACGAATCTAGTTTTGACATCATTTGAACAGAAAACGATTCCATTATTCCTACCACAACATATTCGAATTATTTATTCACATGCACTGTTTATTTATTGCCATGCCGATTTTGCTATTCTGGTCACCCCTAACTCCGCAATCTACTTTGCGCCCAGCTCGACAAATAGATTACGTGATAGGGAAGGCGGTGGGACTCCTGTACTAACCCCATCTCGACTTGGAATCGGTTGGCTTTATTACTAATGCCTCACACGTGCGTTTTACAGGTCAGAACTGATAGATGCGCACTACAGTTTTCATTTTCACGTGCGTGCATGGTCGAGGTAGCATTAATATATTTGTCTCTTTTGGCTTTACCTCAAGAATTTTGGATTAGTTTTCTGTTGTTTTAGAGTAGTCGATTCTTATATGGCACCGAGCCCTTTGTTTGGATGATATAGATAGAATGGATTCGTCGTGAAATAATATGGAGAGATAGACACATAACTTAATATCTTGTGGTAAACCTATCAAAGACGAATCGCTGACGTTCAACTATAAAAAGAAAAACATCTAATCAATGTTATGTACTGTCACAGATAATCGAGACATTAACTGTGGTGCTGTGCAGATATGTCAACCAAAGTGTTCGAACTACGACGCTAGGATGAGATGTGCATGTTATGCTCAATATGACCATGATACAAATATAAGGTGAGACTAGAGTCAACTAATGTGTAAGATAGATACCCTCTTGTTAAATATTGAGTCTTTAATAAATAAATATCTTTCGCTCGGTTTCAACAAGTCAGGTCGGGGGGTGTCGAAATAAGTCTTTAATAAGGTGCAATATTATGCACAACAATTTTTGTTCAAAAAGAGCTTCAAGAAATTAATCCAATTATCAAAACATGAATATGTCAATTATAAAATATCATTTCAGGCCCTGAATCGCAGTTTTTTTCTCTTGGTCATATCAATAGTCATTATTTTTGGTCGCTGATAAATAACATGATATAATGGCCGTTTTTTTTATCAAGAGAATGTGTATGTATACTCATCTCTAGTGAATGAACAATAGTTGTGCAAGAGAAATAGAAAAGCGGGAAACAGAAGTAGTGGAAGTATACAGAGAGTTAACAATGATTGCGCCTACATTCACTGTATTATATAATGAGACTGCACATTTGCTGCTCGCTACTGCTTAGCTTGGTTTTAGTACATCATAACACAACAGAACTCATCAGAAAGCTGAAAGCCTTCAAGCAATGTAACATCACTAACGTTGAATTTTTTTTTTCAGTAACGATCTTTTTTCCTATGTTTCCAACTAATCAAATTGAATGGGATGACCAGCATCGTGCCGGCACATAAGTCGGTATAAGACGGTAAATCGATAGCAGTATGTTAATTACTATAACAGCGTTTTTTGTGTGCTTTGTTTTGAATTTCAGTATATATTCAATTATAATATTTTAATTTATATTTTTTTCGTAATATTTTGAAAAGCCGAACAAATTTCTAGTTATGACTTTGTACATTTGAAAATGTATATTAATACAGGCACTCAACATTTTATACTTTATTTTACTTTTCCTGTTTGAAGTAGGTGGAACCGGAATATGTTTCAATTGAATATCAAACTGGCTCACGCATGCAGTCCTGCCGTGATCCCTCTCCTCTTTTCTCTGATTGGATTATATAGTGAATATTCCTCAGGTGTGAATCTAGCATCATTTTAATACGCACCTCCAACTACACATTGTTTCAGTTTGGCACACGTAACCTGTAAGCATCGAGTCTTGAATTCAAAAAGATCTTACGGCACTAACATCATTGATCTCTTCGATGATGAAAAACAAGATGGAATTGTTTATCCCCGTGAAAACGTGGTAGTTTTGGTCAGAAGTAAGATGATGACCTTCCTACCTTGAGCGGCTCTCAGCTGACTTGCAGTGGTCAGTCAGCAGCCGCCTAGGTCGAGATGGTAAGGTCTCGTCCACTTACCTAAAGCATCTGCAACAATCAAAAAAACAAACAACAATTAGTCAAGGACACCACGCGATCGAGTTGAAAAGTGACTGTATTACTCAGTATAAATAGTATTTTCATTAGGATCTATCGTACAATAATAATCAACATCACTATAAAAACACATTACCAATGTAACATTTTCTACTGTGATGTGAGATTTTTATTTTTGTAAATCGAATATGACCTTTTATACGGAACTGATAATATATTTTGTATCCTGAATGAGTTGAATTTGTGAACTCGTATAATTTGCATTTCATTTCAATTTCGAATGAATTAAATGAAATGGTTTTATGTATAAAATGGACAAATATTTATTTAAATTGTTGTGATCATTTCGAATTCGTTTGTCTGACATAAATTTTATGACATGGTATAGCTCGCTATAGGCGAAATGAAGAGAAATACTCGAAATTCTCTACATTTTTTATTTAAATACAGTTGTAAAATGATGATAGCGAGCTATAAAATGCATATATTCATTTAATTCTGAACCGTATTTGCCAAACACATTAAACTTATAGTAAGTAGATCAAAAGGTACGATTTTAACTCATAAAATCGTTACGTTTTTGTAGGATATAATAAAACGGTTGCAGCCATGTTCTCTGCAGTGTTTCTCTATATATTCTATTCGATGGTACCTAAAATGTGCGGTATATACAAGGACGAGGCACATTAAGTGTAAAAGTTTACACACGCCGTTAAAAGCAAAGAAGCAGTATATTTATTATAGTCGGTGTTCCCGCAAGAGAGGCGATTGAGACAAAGAATATTTACTAGTAGAATCGTTTCATATAAACATGCATACATAGCAGTGTATGCATGTTGGATTATTTGAAATAGACTTCATTTGATAGCTGCATGCCATAAGTACACACCTAGTAGGTGAGAGCATAGTACGTTAGTACATCTACATTTGATGAGGGACGGAAATGATAGGCGAAATGAAGAGAAATACTCGAAATTCTCGAAATATTAATTGAATTTTCAATGTTAAAAAGTAGTTTAGAGTCAAGAGCATCAATTTGTAAAAAATATATCAATCAAAATACCAAGTTTATCGAGTGAAAAATTGTTGAATTTGCTAGCCTGGAATTGAGATTGATAAAAAAAAAAAAAAACGAGTATAGAAAATGTCTCGAATATCTCGTATGATTATTGAAGTCTCTTTTCATTATTTATAAAGTGTGTATCATTTCAAATGAATAGAAAGGTTGCTTTCAAAGTATAATAAAGAAAGACTGATGCACATGACGGATGCTACCCAAATGCACACTAATAGGCCCACGTATAGAATGATTACATCAAATAGCAGATGTAACTAATATTATTGTTCTGTTAAATACGCACGGAATACAATGCAATTCCATCAAGAAAATTATCGTTTTACTAGCTTCAAATGTTTTCTGAGAACTACTTCAGATATTAAAAATGCATTACTAGAATATTTCTCTGTGAATCATGTTGATTCTTCACTTATTGAATCGACGGGAAAATGCTTGCACGTACCTGCAACCATTTTTTTATAAAAATATGTGTGCACAATCTCAACTACAACTCTTTTGAGAAAGATATTTGCAAAAACGGAATGAACGGTCAAAAAAATACATGAATTATTTCATGTGCAGTAAAATGTACCAGATTGAATGGACAGACAAATTCCATTTTGTTATCGCTATAACATTTTTCTTGATTCATCACATACACAACACATTTTCTCGTACGGCTAACGTCTCCTATTAATATTGACATGGGCGCAAACTAGCACTTTGAATGATTTTTCGACGACCAATACTAAAATTCTCTCTAATGTAAACGGGTCTTGAACCTGGACTATAATGACCTCGTTGACCACACCAGTATGACCATCAATTTATTTCAAGTTGTTTTCGCCATCGAGTTTTTCCTACTCGTTGTACCCCGCAGTTTTCAGCTGGTTCTATCTTCGCAGTCTCGTTATATACATAGTTTGATCCAAGGAATGAGGGGACGATGGGGAGGGGGGAGGAGGGGGAGAGTTCAGAGTATGATCCACGGCAGGTGGTCAGCACTCACGAGGAGATATTATGTCTCATCATCGACCGACGGTCAGCCCATAGGATGGCTCAACTTCTTCCACCAGTCGGTATCACTTTAATAATCAGGTCACTTCTCGTTATTTTAAATAAACATAAAAAAATACGTTCACGTGCTGAAAATCTAATGGCATTGTCAATTATCAGTCGAACATATGTTGATACTCAACATCAATTAACAATAATTACTTATTTCAATAGAGTAGACTTCATGATGAATTCATTCTCTGTGGGGCTGACAAAATTTAAAATCCAGCTTCGCCGACTCTTATTTATGAAAAAAAATAATCTCAATCGAGAAGTATTATAGGCTATTTAGAACATCAATTAAATATAGTTCCTTAATCCATACATTAGCATCACTAAGACACACAGTATAATACAAATGTATTCACGGGAAAACAATTACTTTTCAGAAGTTTCCAAGTTTCTAGTGCGCAGATAATATACATAATATACGAGCTATCAAAAATGGAACGTAACTTTCAAGATTGATTAGCGAGTATTTCAAGGCGTGAACATTCTTCTCCTGCTTTATGCTATATGATGTTCTCTCCATAACTGCACAAACCGCACAGCCACATTCACAAAGACAACGACGCGATGGACGAAGAAGACTAATAAGGAAAAAAAAGGGAGAGGAGAGATTAATTAGTATAGGTGGTGATTCACAAAGTGACAGGCAACAAACCTAAAAGCCAGGCAAAGAATGTTAAAAAGCATTATAGAGAAGACATACCACAGCAATGCTATGAGAGTTTTATTATGGCAACTATATACGCAAAGGTGCTTACGAATGTTTTGGTATGCTCCACACTTTATGGAAACATGTCGAGGGTTCATTACCTGTACAGGTCATTCGAAACCCGACAGATTATACGCTAGATCAGTCTTAAATGGAACCGGAATCGCGAGTGATGGCGTGACTTTCCGATCGACCGTCTTTTCTATCACATAAGAGTGGCGATCAAGGGTGTCCATCTGTTGATGTTCGCGATTTCAGGTATACATTATCAAGTGTCGTGTGATGAATGAGAAATCAATCAAATTCAGTTGCTAATTATTTTGCATACATCCATTTTGAATACTTTCCACGAGCAGACGAGAAAGCGAAGCATAACACCGGTATTATACGCATCATTTAAATATGGAGTCATTTTAATTCGCGTCCACTATTCCATCGTCCACCATCCTTAATATTATTTAGCGATGATGAACAACATATTCTAAATATCCCAAGTTACGATGTATCATCAAGTTTCAGTCAGGTGTTTGGTTCTTTGAAAACAGTCAACATAGTCGAACGTG
The DNA here is from genome assembly GCA_964007535.1 of Brachyptera risi. NCBI lineage: Eukaryota > Metazoa > Arthropoda > Insecta > Plecoptera > Taeniopterygidae > Brachyptera > Brachyptera risi. The sequence goes on from OZ023326.1 coordinate 60,431,908, forward strand.
TTCCAACAGAGTACACACACACATACACGCACTTACGTTAAAAATTGGAATTAATTAGTTGACTTATAGTCTGTCCATCTCGTTAACAGAAACGTGATCAAACCGAACAGTACACACAGCCATTACATTTGAAATGAAATGGAAATAGCAGATAATATATTATGCAAAATACTTGACGCATTAAAATAAAACAACATGGTAGTACAATCTCTTGCTGCGATGCAATTAATGTACATATAATATAATGCAATGCTCATATTATTATATACAGAGCGTTACAGAAAAAAAACTAGATTCATAAGTATGTTCTCAAGAAATACAAAGTCACTCTTCTACTCTCTGTACTATCATGACAATCCTGTTGGTATATTCTTCATTCTGTATCATGAACTTTATGCTTCTCCCACAATACATAAAATATTGGCGTAGACTGTGAGAATTCAAAATTATGTCGTACAACCAAAGACGAAAAATGCAAAGGCAATGAAGTATCATAAAATGTATATAGCTACATCTCATTACGCTCGAACAAAGTAGTTAAATATACAATAATAATAAATAATGAATATGTATCTCTTAAAATAATTCATAATCCATGTTTTTATATCATCTGCTACCTACGGGAGACTGTCGTTGAGACGTTGACTCGAGTAGTTCCAGTTCTAATAAGAAATCAGTTGAATGTAATCAGCCTACGCTGATGGCCCTGTTTTCTTGCAGCCACTCCTCTTATGTATGCCCAGTGTTGTCGTTTCCACATCACTTCATACCTATAATGACGTCCCAAAACCTAAACGACTGAAACCAGTCAGACCTGATCTCCGAGATGTCGCTTACGACACACCGCATCAAATGAATATACGTACATAAAATTACATTCCCAATCAAATCGACGGTTTGTGTGTTTGGAAGCTGGGTGCAGTCGTAATTCGCGAACCTAATTTCACTGCATCCAGACTTCACTTGTATTATGGGGTGTCTACTAACAGAGATCGAGGTATAACTTGCATCGTATAAGACGTCAATATATGTATTATCTAAATGTATCAACCCACTAACATTTATTTGAAGGAAAAGAACATATATCTTCACTGAAGAAATGTTGGAAAACTGACAGTAGGAAAAACTATACTTAAAATTTACTGACATATAAGATGTCCAACTATTTGAATTCGTTGGATACAGGCCTATAACATATATGCATGCAGAATACAACTCTTAACTATCATAGGTATCATATCAATAAAGTGTTTACGACACTCCTGAGAAACATTATTATCGTTAAATTGTTCAATCAGGATGATGCTATAAAGTGTATACAAGCAATAAGTTCAATATTAATCGTAGACAATAATAGTAAAATAAATGTATATATCTTAACCGCCTAAATGAAAGTAGAGTTACGCCCAGTGCATTCATGTTTTTCTCACCACTAACTCAGGATTATATAAATAGCTCGATAAAGAATGCATTACTAAATAGTAAATATTCTAAATTACAGATCGCAACGAAAAATATATATTATTGAAATGATATCAATATACCTTAGGCGTTGATTCGTTACACCTCCGCTGTATTCGAGTAATAATATACAGTGTCTAGTTCTGTCAACAAGTGAGGCTCTAACCGCTCATTATGAATGTGCAATGAAAAAGAAAAGTGCTCATTTGTTCTCATGGAGTTTTGCGCCTGCGGATGTTCTAACACTAATGTCGTGTAGTGCTGCAATTACCGATGGAGGACGCCTCCTTTCCACACGACGGTGCGACATGATCAGTCGAGACGTCAGATCGGCCACATAAACACATGCATAACGACAACCACCCGAACCTTCATTGGCACGCACGTATTTTGACATTTCTTACAGACCAAAGGTTTATATTTTTTCAAATAAATATCAATGCGAATGAGACAAGGTCTTCTATTTTAATTATATCTTAACAATAAGAAGGATACCTTAGTTGAAATTTAATTAAATTATAAATTATACAGTGCTTTAAGCTACTATAGAAGACGCCAATATCGTCTCGGTTAATTAAGATGAATACGTTTTTGATAGATGGCAATTCAGATAGTGGTCAGTTGTCTTCAACTCATAAATTTAACAGCTAGGCTACATACAATGCAATGCAACAGGCTATGTTGGGCAATACACTTTCATAGCACTCCATGTGAAGGATTGACATTTCAGTATGTATTGGAAAAATATATACATACATGATATATATTTAAATAATTAATAAAAATATATGCATTTCAAATTCAATTTCTTGAACAGATACTGCATCCTGTAGCGGCTATGTGGAGGCCATATACTGAACGTGCTGAACTCAACTGAACGAATATTTATAGACATTTTAAAACGTTTTTCAGAATATTATAGAATTTCATAGTGTTCTTTGGAATGAAATTTCTATTTTAAACGAACTTGTAAGCAATCCGAGACTAGACTCGAATTTGGTTCTGTCAGTGCTCTGAACCGGCAGAGTCCATCTCCATATATACAAACCAGTTCACGCAAACGAAAAAGAAATATGTCGATCTAATCTCAAATCAACCATCAGTTATTGAGATTGTAATTCCCTCAGTCACGACGACGTGAGTAGGTTACCATCCTTCTCGATTAATATTAATTAAAAATCATCGGAAGACTAATAAAAACAAAAGAAATAAAAAAAAAGACACCATCCCATATATAAAACTACATTTTCCTCTCTCGCCAGCATCATACTAAGACAGTCCAAGACACTCAAACAGCTACTGTTAATTCCCAATATGGTTTATAATGCTACGGCCTGCACGCGGAAGCCCTTATAAACTATCCGAAAAATAAAACATCAAAGACGGATTCAACCGCGGCTTTATATAAGATGATCGAGGCGACGATGAAATTGCCGGTAGTCTTATGACCACTCCCCCAATAGCCGCCGGCCGTGTGCAAAACTCTTCAAGACCCCATGTGAACGTCTGTGATCACCCGACCCAGTTAATGATAGGGGCCAGGCAGGCCACACGGTACCAGTCATTTGGGGGCTTCACAATGAAAATGCGTAAGTGTGACCGGGAGATGGGAGGAATTTCATTATCGTCTATAATATACTTTTTACAGATTAATATTTTTGATGGAGAAGATTTTGAACCTTCATTTTTTGTCTACAGATTGAATTGTCTAAAATAAAATCTTCGCGCGCCAAGAGTGTGATGGTATCTGCTCAAGTAATATACAAAAAAAAATGTAACACTATTAAAGATCATCATATTTTTGTATTTCAACCAACAACCAAACAAAAACATTTAAAAAAAAGACATAAAAACGAACATCAATTTTTTTCAGTATGTCAAATTGAATCCTCGCTAAAGCTCGTCTAATGATTATGTACAGAGAAATTAGAACGTTGGTTAAAGAAATATAACAATGTCTCAACAAATCTCACCAAGGTCATAGTTCAAAGGTAAATGTCACCTTGGACTCGACAAGCACAAGTGCATTAATCGTGGAGCGTCATCCATTTAGCGTGAAGCGCTAAATGACCTCGCTGTCGATGCGCCTCAAAACCCTAATATTCATTCACCAAACAAAAACCTAATTATTTCAATAAGTTATCATGAATTAAATATGTATAATGCATCATTCATGAGCATATAGCCAATGAAAATATGTCACCTAAATTTGAATACACGCTTATGCTGAAATTCGAAGTTATCAACAATAAAACAATTGATACATTATTGAAGGAATATTAGTACTTCTCAGTTCTCTCGGCACAGGTATTTTATCTAGCTTTGCGTGCGCTTCACTATAGGTTTGTACTGTAGAAGTCTAGAAGTCACAAGTTATTTTATTACAATGGTGGGACGTACAATATAGATAGTATTACATTCTTTATTACGCACTTAGTTGCACGACCAGCAAACATATCCAGTGTATTTCCACTTAGTTGCATCTATCTATACCTTGGCAATGTCGAGTGTCGGTGCTCGGTGCACTTTGTTGCAATATTATATAGCATTTTTATGGCAATTCTCAACATTGCCAATGAAGCAAGAAAAGTGGTAATAATTGAGAAGCACATAAAAATCAAGGTTTATAATTATACATAGTTAGGTGTCGCCATAAAGTATGTGACCTATAGTTACAGCAGATTCAATACATATTGTATTGCGCATGAAAGAAAATAGTTGATCCATGCAATGTATTTCAAAGTGAGACGAAAATAACGTCTTCATTCTGATCAACTCAACAAGTAATTCATTTCTGCTGATATTGAATACTTTTTGAAAATATATTAGATCTTATATTATTCGATGGTAACATATGAAAATTAGCTTCTTCAACTAGATTAAATGAACTAAAACACGTAATCACGTTATAATGAGTGATGAGGAAATCAGGTTTCGAACTCACCTTCCAAAATAGCAATACCAACACACCAACCAACTAACAATACAACAAATAGATAGAAATAAATCTGTCCTGTAACTACACTTGTACATTTCTATTGCGCACATGATGAATATATATGAATGTTTTTTTATGCTTTAAAAAAATGGAAATTAGAAGTTATATACTTATAGAATGTAGAGGGTGTTTACAAATTCGTTTCGATTTCTTGTTGCACTTTCAACTTGCTACTATAGCCTATACAAACACGGTTCAAGCAATATTTACTCGTATCCACGAAAGTAATCAGACGACATACTAGCTTGTTAGTATTGTGGCATAGCCGGGGGGACGGTCGCTCATCAGAACCTTCTTCTTTCACGTATACAAGAATATAGTTGATTCTTTTCAACTATAGCAACGATGTCCACACTCTGTTCGAATCCTCACACCCTTACAGCATTCTAGTCCCAATGATGAAACAATACCGCCAACAACCAACATAACGTGTCGATCGAATGTCTCCGAACGATAAAATCACGGGACGACGAGCAGTTTCGACACTGCATTTCACGTGCCACCGAAATGACCACTAGCCCGAGCAACCTCATGGCCAAGAAAATCCAGTCCCATAACATTCAGACAGTCGTCTTCTAAAACGTAAACGTGGTTTTTATTTACAATTTGTACACGTCTTTCACAATCGTTCAATACCCCGGTTGGCGCGAGAGAGAGAGAGAGAGAGAGAGAGAGAGAGAGAGAGAGAGAGAGAGAGAGAGAGAGAGAGAGAGAGAGAGAGAGAGAGAGAGAGAGAGAGAGAGAGAGAGAAGGATATGTATAAGTTTTGTTACTGTCGAGTGTCGAGTTTAGACAGGTTTCATTTGAAGCGGACCAGAAAGGGTATATACCTAGATCATTTCGCAAATTGAAAAATAATAAAACCAATTCGTACGCTTGATGAAAAAAATGTATCGATGATATTGGTGGAATTGATGGATACGATTTTAATGCGACGCACAAAGATTGAACAAAATAAACATTTACGAGGCCATTAATTGATGTACATATTTGGGTTTAGAGTTTTTTTAGTTTTCGTTTAATGTTATATTATTATAGCTAATTTACTTTCTGATAGAATAACATTCGCTCAATGCTATACCTATCACTATATTTAATCAGAATGAAAGGTAATTAAAAAAATGCATTCACAATTTAAATAAATTGAATCTTGGGATTTTCAGCGTTACTCCTCACACCGAAATCCTTGAAATAAAATTATATATTGAAATAAAACAATTTTCATGCAAGTCAAACAGTTTGAAAGTGGATCTAGTGTACTTGAAACAATGTAACGTAATATAAAACAAAATGAGGCACACTATGCACACTATAATGTTTGTAACAATTTATTTGTATGGGGTCAAATTCGTTGCATGAGGACTTGATGATGTGATTAAAAATTCAAACTCCTTGTAATCAATATATTTTCGACGAACAGTAATAGAAATGAATTACATACAAATAAATGTAGGCAGCTACTATCGGTGGCCGTGCCTCGTCTGTTGTATGGTACGGGCATTTCGCGAGTCTACGTCAGAGATACGTCTGTGACAAAACGACTGGTTCAATGAGTAAGTGTGTGCGTGTGTGTGTATGTATTCGAGTACTTCTTGCCTTGATTAATTCGTACATGATTAATCAAGCATCATTATTATTGTATTAATAATGTTAAATATAGGCCCATCACTCAGGCACACAAAGGTCTACACAATTACAGATTTGTAGATGCATTCAATGTACAACAAGTGCAATTTCGAAAATAAGAATTCAACCATATAGCGTCGTTGACTCGCACAAGTATAGCTTTCAATATACATATGTATATATACATAGACCTATATGTATTTTTTTTAATATATGAAAGAAGAGATTATCTTGAGAATCGCACCGGCAATTATAAAAACATCATATAGCAATCTGTACATACCACTTTTGTACGTGAACTTTCACAACGCACTTTTATTTTGTATCATTTTTTCAAGCTCAATGAGAAATTACCTTGTTGTACATAGTATCTGAGCATGAATTAAATCCTATAAAACATCATGTTAATAAGAGCCATTTGCAAATAGCTTGCCGAAATGAATAAAATATATTTTGATTATACTATAAAACGTTTTTGCTTTAATACGATGATATTGTAAATACCTGGGTTTATTTTTTAAAAGTAACAAAGTTATAGCTTTATACATATATTCTTTAGGTATTTATATGCATCCAAGTTATATATAAATACAAAGTAGCGACAGTGTGAAAACTGACCAAACCGGGTAAACATGTTTCTAGTAATCCTATAGCAAGGATATGAAGAGGATGTTTTTTTATTACAATACATTATCATGTGGAAAATAATTCGATGTGTCGACTCGTAAAGTGATTTCAACAGGCTGAAAACTGACTAGTTCGTCACGTTTCTGTTCAACACATTCAAACAAACAAACAAACACTGTTTCATGCGAACAAAATTAACTGGGCATACGAAATACAATAGTTTCTCATATGGAGATTTCTTTTTTCCCGTTGTATAATGTAGGCTATACTTATAAGTAATAGATTTTCAATATGAACCTGAAATTTATCAATATTCCATATGCATAATACTATTCAATACGGTTTTCCATTGATTCAGATCTTTTATATGATATTAAAATTGAGAAAAAACGATAATAATAAGAATTAAAAGTTCACACTTCACTGCGATTTTCAATTAAATATCCGTATACTTTCAAGTTGACTACCCTCTTCACACACCCAACCAACTCGATGAAGTAAATGTGATCATATTCTAAAAAAAAAAAACATCCCATAATTGCCATACATTTATTCCATTTATATAAATAAAACTCAAATCATCACTTATATCCCACCGTGTATCAGTAACTAGATCTGCGGCGATCTTCCAAATGACAGTACAACACGCAAGTGTATTAGATAAGTAATGAGAATAAAATATAAAAATGCAGCTCTAGTTTGTAGTCGCGTTGCTTAGAAACCTTCGTCAACTTCCTGGTGTTTCAAGTCCGGTACTAAGAAACTTGCCAGTCGACTGAGATCTTGGAAGATGGACAGGTTCTGCCGATCTGCACACGGACTCGACTCACACAGTAAAATACTGGATACGAGATTTCTATTATAAAAATAATAATGACGACTGGTTTTACTCGCATCGCTTCACAAATATTCTTACGTCGCAGTTCTAGATAAGTTCCCAGTGGCGTGAATACAACCGCTCAGTGACATGTAATATTAGTATTTTGATTTTTGACGCATATCGATTAGATTGCGAATGGTTCGAAACTCCGGAATGCAAGTGCTTTGAATTTAGAAGATTGTCAAGACGATCATAACAAAAATTATTCATCTACAGGAAAAATCTACGTATTTTGTTACGTACTCATGTGACTATAAGAAATGGAGATATATGAATATGAATTTAATAATAATCGTGGTGGATGAGAAAATGTCGAGTGGTTTAATGAGTCAAGTCCAGAAGTCCATCGAACGTGATGTGCGTGTGAGTATTGGATTTGGAATCTCCAGTCTTGTTCTAACCATCAAAATGTAGGATGAAAGAGAATTATAATCTGCTATTACATAAAATCATGAAAATATATTCGTTACATAGGAGAGAGGAGTGAAAATATACAAAAAGTTTAAAAATTAGTATTATTATTAGTATTAGTATTAGTAGTACGCACTTGACATCAGATTGATTCCCATACACATTCACATTTGTGTTCAATTGTAAATTAAGTACATGTAACCCTTTACAAACAAGATAAAAAAGCTTCAATCAGAAAAATGGTCGACCATGATGTTGTTTACGTTGTGCTACATAGTGTTGACGCCACTGACTAGTTTCTTCACCTGAGCTGATGTGATGTGTTAACCTGGCTGTCTGAATACGGGCAAAACCAGGCAGAACGGGTTACGCGAGGATGTCACTGATATGTTCCAACCACGGCAGACGGGGAAAGTGACGTTGTTGGGTGACTTCAACGCACGAATCAAACGTAGCACACCAGTGACGGACCGGGGTCAGGTCACAAGGAGAGGTCGCGATGTTACTCGAGGATCCTTGTATGCAAGCGTATGAAGGCACAATATTAAGATCATGTATAAGGGTGGATAACGAATTCTGTGTGGAACTAGCTTAGTCGTGTGTGCCTAGTATACTGGTAGAATACATAGGCCTACACTAAATACAGATACGGTGAAATAAAGAGGTAAAATGTAATGAATAAATCAGTCCAAGTCTAAAATTCAATCCAAGATATTGCGTGTACTGTAAGATTCATGAATTATTGATCTTTTTATACTTCTTGGATTGTTTTAAAATGAGAAAATAATTACTGTATCTACTATACCTACATGATCAAGAAACGTAACGACACTGATGGATCAGTGCTTACGCGCTTGCTCCAAGTTATACCGAGATACGAGGGTAGATCGGACGTTGATTCGAAATTCACGCCAACGTCCATCTTCACATAGGTTTTCGGAGAATCGTCGTCTGAAGCCTAGCTGAATGCCTGAATTGTTCCTGTAGGCATACAGCCCTACAGTATACACCAGATGACGAAAGCATTCTTTCATTACCTAAGAAATCTTCATCTTATCATCACATCACCTAATTGAATACTAATCCAACGCCAAATAGATCTTAGTTAGTTCAAGGAAGAAGTTCTAAGTGGCAGTTAGAAGTTGTTATCACCATGGTTACTCATGCTATTTATTCTCACTATCTCTCAGAACACGACTGACTGGACTTGGTTATATACCGGGCCTAAATCCAATACGAAAAATTAAAAATGCATATCTCAAATCTGTGATGTTCCAAGCATCGTGTGCAAAAAGACAATAAAGCACTTATCGGACAGATAGAGAAGAGGACGAAGAGGGAGGTAGCGATGACGTGCCAACAAACAATAGCTGATAATATCGTGCAACACAAAACAGAGCGGAGCTCGAGTGATGAGAGAGTTGAATGATGTGTGAAGATCATATAAACTCAAGGTGTGTCTGTTGCCGCCCTAAAGCTTAGCCACACTATTACTCGACTCGCCAGTGTGCAGGACCTCCCTCATGGTTAACACCTTACTCGCACTTGGCACGCACCATTTTAGGCGTACGCACGACGAGACACGTTATTTATCGATATCATTGACGCACGGAAATGAGATGGTTCGGAAACATCACGATTGGTATATTCATTGTTTTCACGAATGGTAATGATTGAATGGACTCTTATCTACACTCAAGACTGAATGTTCTCTCCGCAATATGTCTTCTCCTGATGGAGATTATTGTTTGCTTGATGACCCCCACCAACAGCTAGGTCATTCGGGAGGTACGAATGGGCAGGTAAGGCGATGGTGATGAAACTATGAGGCTTGAGTGAGAGGACGGTTCATTGAAGCTCAATCCACAAAAATTCAGTTCAACTTTCAGAATATATATAAAATACTGAAAAATATTATGTACTAAATATGTATTTGTAAAAACGTTTCAATTTGATGGTCAAGTGAAATTAGATAATTTATATATATATATATATATATATATATATATATATATATATATATATATATATATATATATATATATATATATATATATATATATATATATATATATGCATATATGAATTGAGTTATACAAATTCGAAGACGTCACCATTTCTATATTTGATTGGTTGTTAAAAACTATCGAGAAAATTTTGATTTCAAATAAATTTGAAACACAATGAAACCATGTTGAATGATCAAAAATAATTCCGTGACACCTATAGAGCCGAATCTAACCAGATCTATGTGGGATCATTATGACGTCATATGATAACACGACGTGACGTCACAGATGCTCGCCTGACAAGCGGCCATCCATCAGTCGAAAGACCCGTATTTCGATCATTGCGAGCTGTCAACGGCGGGCGGGACTCGCAACCCACGAACCCCGTCTGTCTGTCTATCTGCCTGCCTGCCTGCTACATGTCTGTCTGTCCATCACGTATTCACAATCAAACAGACAAGACGATCTCTTACCACAATTTTATTCAAGTCATGAAGGAAGAATCTCATAGTATAATAATGAGCCAATCTTTTCAATTAATTAACAATGTTTCTACTTTTCCGCATTAAAACTCGAGACATCTATCTCTTCAAGTAAAAATATGTCACTACAATAGAATAAAATCTAGCTGTACTCAATTCCCCATACTTTTTCAGTATATGTTTCAACATTTTTATTTATAATGTTGATATTTTTCTTGATATAAATAGTGAGTGGTTGCGAATATCTATGAGCATTTTCATGATTGAAATTATTACATAATTCACTTGGAAGAAGTTTGATGAACTAAATGTTTCAGATTGATTTAATTATACTTTCATACTTTTCTTAAAAACATGTCAATAATGAGAGGTAGACAGATTATGATGTTTTGTAATCAATAATGGCTCACTACTCACTCCCAATTACAACAACAATGAATCACTCTTGCACGTTAAACACCCTGGCGCCTTTTTGCAACTATGGTGTAATTTCTAGTACGATTCCCATAATCCCGATTTATGCAAACTTGAAAACAGCATTACACACATCAAGTGATTTGAGTTGACTGGGATTAAAGTGGACCGGGAAGATTATGCAGATTCCCTATTCCCGACAATGACAATTGGGGGAGAGAGTGGATGGAGGGGATGACGTCGATCCTAGAGACCTTGCTCCATCACAGCAGCACTGCGGGTGGCAAACGTGAAGAATTAAATTTTCCAACCCATTGGAATTCAATGCGATTAAGTTTGAACCTAGGGGTTTGTAATGCCATGTAAATGGGGAGTTTTGCGTGCAGTGTAGAAGCCAACTTCAGACACACACACACATAATGTAAGGAGTTAATTAGATTTTGAGTGAAACGATGGAAGTGTCATTGGAGGGTGTACGTGATTGAATTGAATCAAGTACTTCTATATACGGGTGTCGGTGCGCACAAGATCGTTAGATATTAGAATCAAAACACTTGATTGGATTAGTAAAGCTAGTTGGTAATATTGAACTTAAGGACTTGCGGAGAAAGATTATGGTGTATGTCTACTTCTTGTTTTAATAACGGAATGTCTTATTTTGTGATGCTAAGACAACTTATTAGCAAACTTACAGAACCAGTACCAAGTAAACTGGTGAGTGGTGAGGATTGCGTATTGAAAATTAAACCATATAGCTAATGTTGTAACTACCCTACTTCATTTGTGATTCGTAGCTCGAAATCAAAACACAGACGTAGTTATGAAGTTCAGGAGTTCACAAATTCGCATGCGGTCATTTCACAACCCTCCTTGTACATCTAGAATTGCCTAAAGGTATGCATATCTAATAAAAAGATATAGCACTAGTAGTTAAAATAATGTACTTATCCTATGTTTTTATGACCGTAGATCTAGCGGCTGACCTTTGCTGACCTCATCTCAGGTGGCTATGAGCTCGTTATGATCAGCTGTTCAAAAGTAACGTCTGAGGAGGGGGGGGGGTCATAAACACCTGACAGCCAAGATAGCAAGGCATAGGTCAAGAGATCCGGTGAAAAATATATGACCGTTTTATTAGCCTGTTCGTCACTGCAGAATGTTGGCAACCTATATTTGAATATTAAGATGGTGTTTCAATTATTACTATATTACTATGTAGAATAGTTTTGAAACTCGAATAAAATTATCTCATAAATGGGAACCACGTTGTGTGTCGTCGATGAAAATGAGGAATTCACGGTGAATCGAGTGAAGATGCTGAACTAGATCGGTTCAGAGGCTCTTTTATATCCACATTCATTATTTACAATATATGTAATTTAATTCGCGTTCTTCCAGTTCTTCATCTAGTGACGACACCACAATGCAACTTCTAATTATGCATTCCCACACCAGAGTAACAACCATTTACAATTAAAAGCTCTTAATTGAAGAAAATAACAAAACAGCAATTCCATTATAAATAACTGTTATAAAAACCGACATAACCACAGGAACGATTAAAACCAACATTATTCTAATGTTTACTTCGAAGATAATTATTCATCATATTCAAACTGATCTTCTTTCGCCCTCCCCTTTACCCTTAATCACCAAGCCACATCCTAACTCATTTGAAACATTTTATAATTTTATTCAAAACTCTAATGTATTTTCTTTATCTATCTCTCCGCATGTACCTTGCGTCCTTGTTCCGCTCGTTCGAGAAGAATGCCCAACTCATTCTGCCGAAAGTGCTACAGTAATTAGAAATCTTGTCTAAGGTACTATAGAAGTAGTAAGCCTTAGGCGTAATTACCTCTAGCATCGAGATTGAAACAAAAGATTCATTTTCGGTGGATCAAGTTGGTAGTTGGAAACAGCACCAAGTTGAGTCGTTAACTATGCCCTATAATATTTTGATGGAGTCTAGAATTTGAGTGAATCAATATTAATGAATGATCACTGCATATACTGGAAACGGCACACACATATTTTGATACCGCACATACTGTAGATGAAACATTTTGTATTTTACTGCCGGGCAAGAAATTTAGCCCATTAAAAATAGATGAAAAATTCAATTGTGTGAACCTGTTTGCAAGTTGTGTTTAAATAAATTGATAGTTGTTAATTCAAATATATATAAGTTCTTGTCGTTCTGCTGCTCAGTACTCAGACACTATCACAGCTAGAACCATAAAGCAGATGTCTCAAAACTATTCAAGTAACAAACTGTTTGTATTCCTACTGGAATCGGAAGCCTCAATCTGGTCTGGATTTCCAGGAATCGTCGAGTGGTTGTATATATCCAATGCACCAACTACGAAGTCCATGTGTGGAACGCATGATTCCTGTTGCATCTTCACAGAAATCACCCTTGCATCTCTCCTCGAGTTATTACATGGAAGTTGAATATATTATTCAAATCATACGTTTAAGCATGGACGATTGATCTCTGTCCGTATAGGTACTCTGTGGACCATATACTTCTGTGTCAATAGGCTCATTAGATATCATCCTTTGGTATAGTTTAAATATATGTCTTACAGAAAAATACATAATATGCTAGCTATTACATACAATAATACATTTTCGTAATAATTAATTCATTTGGAAAACAAAAATAGAGATAATCATATAGTATCTGTCTATAATAGAGATGGTTAATATTAGTACTGAACTCACGTGCAAGCTACTGTAACTGAGTGTTGGCTCCTCTAATAAAAGGTTATGCCTGATTTTAATATGTGACTTGGGCACCTGTAATTTCAGACGCGTGGTGTCCGATATATAATTACAGTATTCGACTATCGGGGCTAATCCCTGTCATCGCCTCCATGCAGTTCATGCAATGTGCAATTCTAGGAAAACACTAGAAATAATTATTACTATGTCGAATTTAAACTCTGTAATCAATTTCACTCTCCTCGAATCGATGTGTGTGCTATTATTATTATTACGGACACACTTCTCTGCCAAGAGTATGTCACGTTATAATTAAATTCATTTCTGTCACAAGTCAACGAATTGATAATAAATTTCAGAATACCTTGAGGGCCATGAACTTTTTCGTAACATAAGTTTTTTTCTTTTTTGTAATATTAATTTTTTGATTAAAATTCCTCCCAAGTTATACACACAGTATTATTTTGCCTTTCGCTTCGTATTTTTACGTTAATATTGTCTTGACGCGTCTAGTCGGCCTCTCGTCTTAATGAATCATTATGATGTGAGTGAGAGAGAGAGAAAGAAAGAGAGAGAGCGAGAGAAAGAGAGAGAGCGAGAGAGAGAGAGAGAAATACAGAGAAAAAAGTTCAGAGACAAAAAACCTTCACAGACGTTATCCCATTATACCATCTTAATTAAACTTGCTATTTATTTCTCAATGTATAGGGAGAGCAAAGAGGACGAAATGTGACAAGAAAATGTCTTATACCGTCGCAAGATGCACTGTGTCATTGTCTCTAGAATTTTGCAAAAATATTAAAATGAACACCACGTGAATACGTTTCATTTCTAATCCACCCGGGAAACATTTAAATATCAAGTCATATAGAGAGTGATAATTTAAACATGAAAAATTCCTCAGTTTGGAACGTTTCAATATTCATAAGTTGCTACAAGATTGAAACCGTATATGAAAATTAAAAATTTAAAACAACCACACCGTGTAAGGAATAAGCAAAAGAGTGATGGGGAGAAGAGGGTATAATGGGGGAAGATAAAAATATAAAAGCGTCGGTTTCTGTATAGGACTGTATACATGTTATCTGCAGTCTTGGAAATATAATTGAAAATCATTCCAAACGGAAAGAAACAAAAGACTTTCAAATGAAAAATACCATTGCTGTGTTGATTATTATTATACAAATGAAACCATCAGACCAATCAATAACAGAGACTGTTTTACTCACTGATTTTAATTTCATTTATGAAAAACTAATTTTATAATAATGGAATTGAACAATTAATTCACGCTTCACGAAGAAAATGTTATTCAATTATCATAATTAAATCATTCTTCATGAATAATTACACACATTTGATGTATCGTTGGTCTTGGAGACGTTTTAATTACACTCCCTATTATTCTCAAAATGTATCATTTATAGATCAAAATTGGTGCGAGTTGTGCACTGTTGAAACGTGTCTCAGGTCGGGCCAATCACATCTCGGCGTTTTTTTAGCAGTGACGAGCATCATACGAAAACGTCGCTGACTTGTACCAGTCTCCAGGCATGGCAGGAGGAAGAAATAACATTCAACTCTTTATTCCAGACAACTTTTTAATTATGACAGACAAAAAAAGTTCATCATAGTTTAACTCGAGTCTGACAAAGATTTTATTCAGTTTGAAAAAGAAAATGGTGAAGTGAATAGACATGAAACGCTGTAAAAATATGAGGAATTTGCTGTGGGCCTACTTCTTTCTACCTTTGAGATAATCAAGAATATCACAAATATGTTTTTTCCTAATAATTTGGGTAAGTTTTGAGACCTCATTCTATTGAAGATCATATAGATTCTTGCATGCAGATAGAATTCACACCTTCGACTATCTTAAAGACGACGCCCTTACCGTGTCGCGAAGCATACGATATCGGGATCTTACACACGTTTAGGGCTGATGTTTAACCAACCGAAAGCGTCGTCCCGGAAACTACTTGCACCTAATTTCTAACCCTTTCAACAGCGTCAACGGGGCATAAGACGGCGATAACGATCTTACAGTCGAGTTCAATGGAAGGTGTTGAGCTTTGTTCTTTGTAATAATTATCAAAAGACTGAGCTTAATCACCCTCCACAACTTTCTTATCCCAGACATCCCCAAACAATGTAACCATTTAATAGAACAAAGATTAATATACAAAGTTCAGTTTGAAATAGAATATTGTATGTAATCGATATATAAAATGGAATAAGTGGTCCAGATAACAATCAAATGAACGAAAATGAATCAATAATGACCATTAATATTTAAAAAATGGAGTTTCTTGTGTTCATGAAAACTAAGACAGAATTTTAATACGATCATTAAGTCTTCCAATATGCTGCCATGGAGCTAAAGTAAAGAGAGATATAGGCCTATACACGACTGTATAGATAGATCATACGTTATACATTTGAAATTGAAAGCAATTCTATTCCCATGTTTTAGTTGTGAGAGTGTAAATGTCACGCAAATTACCCACAATGCCTTGCAAACCTCAACGCAACCTCTCAGTTACACACTTGGGCCTCCTCCTTACATGAAACCCCCTTTCATAATTCATAGCCTACAAAACTCTGTACTCTAATTATATGCAGGAATAAAAACCTCTTCAAACCAAATTACCTAGCAATAAAAACATCATATAATAATTTCCAACATTTTCTATTATCATCTCTTCTATTATGGTGGGGGGTTAGTTACCATATACTATCTTTCAATTACCATACTAGTAACATAATTCACGACTGGCTTCTCAGTAAAGGTACTTCGTATTTGTAGCTCAACACTAAAAAGCCCTCTTTAATTCATTGACATGAATAACATTTGTATGAACGTTCTACAGCATACATCAGGTTTGGCCTGTCTATAATGCCTTTTTCATGGGCGTCACACCTCATACTTCTAATAACGCTGCTACATTCACGGTGAAACGTTCGCAATACACATTATTTCGGGACAATACCTAGTAAAATTGAAGATAATTTCCAAGACAGAGTTTATTTGGCTCTCATCTATTTGCACGCCTACATCAAAGATTGATATATAATATCGACATGAAACCTCAGTGTTAGCGGTCCTCATTGATAATCCCCGATTCACTAACACTTGAAGAAGAAATCAAAAGTGGGAGAATTCAATGAGCCATGATTAGTTTATATATCATCAACATATTTGTCTGGAATCATGTACTGTATGTATAGTCCAAAGAATGAAATCCTATAACTTGCGGTAAGTTCACAATCAGATAATTTAAAAATGTTGATGTATTATATTTTAAGGTTTTTCTTTAGGTTGGAGTCGTTGGTTTACACTTACAACTGTTACCAAACTGTACGAATTACTCGAACATCGTCCCTAATTGCAATAAGACTGTATGCGTCATCCTCATCTATTTTCTCTCCAATTCAACTTCATGCATCCCCGCAAGCTATAGTGTATTATTCTTATTGAACTTCTTGTCTACTCTAAGATGTGCAGATTGTGTTGCATCGAGATCATCAATCTCCGTGCACTGTCACGACAGTTTCCCGCGTGTAATTTCCTCTACCAAGGTCGAACAAAAGGAGGGGCGCGTTTTGTCAACCCAGGGCGTCACGACGCTTGTGTGAATAGACGCCGGAGACGTCACCAACCCTCCATTGTCGAAGGGATGTAACGAAAAAATTTAAAATGCAAAATAAAACATGACAAGAGAATATTTTAAGCAGTTTTTTTTTTCATCCCGCATTTGGTGACCGTGCCTTTTGATAAAATAGTATAAAGGGATGATTTAACACTACAGTGAATGATAAGGGAAGGGTGTATTTTTTTGTTATAATCACAAAATTGACTTACAAAAAGACGAAGTGAGAACTAAGGTCAAATTTGAATATGTGAATATATTACATACATTATATCGTGCACTCGATATAGGAGTGTCCACAGATCTAAAATGGTATATACGTCATGGGATATATCATGATATCAAGGGGGCCCATAGTGCCGGAATTACCAACGTGGGAGTAGCTGTAACCGACAGTTAAGAACTGTTATCACCAAGGCCACTCATGTCACGCTATTCACTATCTCTCATAATAACGCTAACTGGACTTTGTAATACCGAGCAGTCATCGAATAGAGTGAAAAACAATAATAACAGGTGAGAGATAATATCTGATGAAATTCATTTCGTTCTGTGAAAATGTAAATAACTTGAGATATTTGCGAGAATCCTATCACTCACTTATCATCAAGTGAAAAAAATGTTCTAATTATGATGAATGATAGTACATAAAAACTAAACATATATATTTGGATAGTTTTGAAAGTTGTTCACTAATTATTTGTTTCGAATGAAATTGCACGTTTTCATCTGTTCACTTCTCATTCACTGTCCTATGAAATTCTGATCTCATCATAACTAATAATCGATATTCCACTTTCATTACTATCGATTGAACATCGGGTTATTGTGTTTGCATTATGCAACAGCTCTCCTATTGACTAGTGATATACACAAAACACTACTAGTTCTTGTAACTAAACATACTCGACAATCGCCACCTTACATTTATACACACAAACACGTACGTATCGAGTACTCTTCAGTTGGCACCTTCACAATGCCCCAGGCCGCGGCCTACTTGAGTCAATGGGCGCAGTAAGGGTGCATTACATCCCCATATAGCTCACTTACTATAACAATAAGTCGACGTATTTTTACACTGGAATGGAAATGTTTTGTCACACCCTATTGATATACCAATAGCGAGATAAATAGAATAGAAAATTGTACCCGTATTGCCGCAATGGATGATGTATGAAATGCTTTATTGAAAAATATGACATAACCACTCAAGAGCAAATGTGCCTATCTACAGCAAAGAATACGCATGGAACTCATCGAGTTGTTCGATGGAAAAAGCGCTTGGTGTAGGCCTATCATATTGTGGATTATGAATGAAATTTGACTAGGAATAAATTTGATGCAATCTACTCAAATAGCGAATAAATACAGAATAAGTATAATACAACGAATTCACCTGCTTTCACCAAATTACGTACTATTTTTTTTACAAAATAATGTATTCATTTCTATCACATATTTGACATCGATGTGCAATTGCATGAAAGAGCCAATATTGTTTTTTGTTCATTCCCAGTTCGATTCACTTCCTATTTAATGAACCTCCGCTCGTCCAGATGTATTAATTGCTCAACAATCGTCACATGTTTACACGAATCACCGCTCGGGGGTGTTGATGATAATCGTGCGGCAGAAACCACGTGCTTTGCAAGGCGTGAATTTGTCGATAAAACAGTCCACTATACTCTCATGTCATGTTGGTGAGTTATGGCTTTGCTAGTTTTTCTTGCGGTTGGCAAAAAGATGCTTCTTACTTGAAACATAAACATCAGCTGGATGGTACAGTACGCATCAAAAAGAATGGAACCGAGATGGGATTATACATTATCGTAACAAGTAATTTGAATTACCAACAATTAATTAATTGAATCAACTATTCAAACTTGAGTGTGATGAATGAATCGGCAGCAAATATTAGTTGCTAATAATTTTCATATTTTATTGATGTCTATTCAATGATTATTACTAGTCAAACGCGAAATATGCGTTGTAAGATGAGCGAGATATCTCAATAAGGTATAAAAGTCCTTGAAATAGTTTTACCATTGCTACTTTATCGACTTTGGTATTCTACACACCTTGATATCTGAATAAGCTATAAAAGTCGTTAAAGAAGTTCTACTCTTGCCACTTCATTGACTCTGGTATTCTACACACCTTGACGCATATGAAAAATACTTCATTGTTGGTCAACTCTTGAATCTAGAAAGCAGTGAATCTCGACAACTTAATTCTGTCATAATTTTTATGATATATTTTATGAATATTATCAGTCATTTTATTTTTTTTCTCCAAAACGACTGATCAGAATTGCTTAAAAAATCGTGATAATGTGTAAAATCCATGTATACACATTTAGAGGAAATTTCATCCCATTTGGAGAGATTTTATTTTTCAACATTTTCCGCCCAGCCAAATCTTATGGGGTTTTTAGAAACTTTGAGATGATGATTCTCAAAATCGGTCCGACCGATTCATCCCAAAAACTATACAGTTCTAAGTTGGATGAGTTTGGGTGTACAAAAAAAGTTTCATGTTGATCAGTCAACCCTTGCGACCTGTGGAGTGCTTACAAAAAAAAAAAAAAAAAAAAAAAAAAACACACAGACAAAGCCCTATAAGAGTGGGATGGAGACTTCGCTACGCTCATCAACTAAGTTGCTTTTAAAACGATTTAGCATCCCTTACGTGTATTAATAAGTAGGCTCATTGAAGCCTTCACGATAATCAATCATTGAAGACGTTTGTGTATATTGACACGTAATTTAATTATATGATTGCAATCAGGATTTTTGAAATTTTGATGAAAAATATGGATTAAATAGAACGTTACAAAATACATGTTGAAAGAATAGAATATGTAATATAATATAAGAATTTTACTTTTTGAAACTTCAAGTTATAATACGAACTTCTTTGTTATCACATTCATCAGATCCAATAATTAGAACGTGTCTGTACACATGTAATATAGGGATGCTGGCATATGCGTATGTTTGTATATATGTGGTTATTTTTACTGGAGAGAGAGAGAGATAGAGAGAGAGATAGATTGAAGCCCCTGAAACTACCACATGGTGGTATAAAAGGCAAATACCAAGAAGAAAAACAACATGGATGGTGCAGTTGTTTTTTAAACCACATGGATGTATAAAATTAACAAAGAAGGTCTTTCACGGGGTGGTGGTGGCTGTGGTGAAGATACGGGGTGACTTTTTTCTTACTTTATTTCAAAACAGAGAAAAAAGTGTTATAAGTAAAACGTTGTGTGGAAGTGAGAGAGTACATCACACGGAGAGAAGTGGGTTGAAATTCAAAGTTTTTGGATCTGATTCAAAGACGGTTTCCGACATCAAACGTTTTGCTGTGAACTGAATGTATAGAAAAAACATAACGTCTTGATGTAAACAAACTTTTTTCAGAACAAACTTTTACGTCCAGAATACTATTTTATAATTTTTTCTAAGAGTAGTAATGTTGACTTAATGCTTTTAATAAGATGAATTGTATTTGATCACCGTTCTTGTGTGGAAGATTAGAATGGAAAACTCGTATTATTCACCCATATTGAATTGTATTCATTTCGTTCGAATTTCCGACATTTCTGTCCATAAAACATGGAATTACACTCGTGCAAAATATACGGGAAATAAAATAAATAAAATATAGGATCACAGAGCTTGACCTAAATTCTATTTCACTTTACATAAATATATTGCATATTAATGTGAGCAAACCACACTGAACAAATATTCATAAAAAATGGAAAAGTCATGATCATTTTACTTCCTAGGACTTGGGTTTCA